>JAOSBP010000002.1:16718448-16728792 GCA_027563825.1 Erythroxylum mucronatum | reverse complement strand
TCTGTTTTCCTATGTTCAGTCATATACTGCTGCCTCTACACAATCTCACTCTCTCTCCATAACAAACTCCCAACAGACTGCCTATGTGGCCATGCTACTCTTCCCCATCTTACCCCTACGGATGTAGGTTTGGATGGGCTTAGGCTGATGCACTATGGGCTGGGATTGAGTACTAACATATACAAATACAAGAGATGATCCTAAGATAATGTTTATCCCTAAGATAATGATATCTAATCTATATAATCTGATTACAATCAGATTATCACAATATTATGTGATAATACCGTATCTTGACCACACTCCCCCTCAAGTTGGATCATAAATATCAATCATGTCTAACTTGCTGATACATTCTTCAAACACTTGTCTTTGAAGTCCTTTGGTATACATTTGCTGTCTGCTTCTTCGTTGGTACATAAGTTAGGCCTATTGTCCCATCTTCTATCTTTTCCTCGATAAAATGTCGATCAACTTCAACATGCTTTTTTCTCTCTTGGTGGACTGGATTGTGTGCCATGCTTAGGGTTGCCTTGTTATCACAATAATGCTTTATAAATGACTCAAAATTGATTCCCAATTCTATCAGCACTGTTTTTAACTAAAGACTTTCACAAATCCCTTTTGTAACTGCTCTTAGTTAAGCTTCTATACTACTCTTGGCTACCAACTTTTGCTTCTTACTTTTCCATGTGACCAAATTTCCCCACACGAAAGTGCAATATCCAGTGGTTAATCGTCTATCCTCTTCTGAACTTGCCCAATCTGAATCAATATATATTTCAATTGTTCTTTGATTTCCCTTTTTAAATAATAATCCTTTCCCAAGAGTACCCTTTAAATACCTTAACATCTTATAAACTGCCTCAAAATGCTTACTCTTTGGTGCATGCATGTAGCGACTTAGAACACTCACGGCAAAAGCAATATCTGGTCTAGTATGAGAAATAAATTAGTCTTCCCACTAATGTCTGGTATTCTTCACGATTAACCAGTTTATCTTTATCATCTTCAAACTTTGTACTTTCAATAGGGGTGGTGCTTGGCTAACATCCTAACATTCCTGTCTCCTTCAAGAGATCAAGAATGTATTTCCTTTGTGATATGTAAATCCCTTTCTTTGATCTAGCTGCTTCCATGCCTAGGAAATACTTCATTTCTCCTAGTCTTTAACTTCAAATTCTTTCCTCAAAGCTGACTTGAGTCTTGTAATGTCCACTACATCATCACCAGTTACGACAATATCATCTACGTACACAATAAAAATTGTCTTCTTACCTTCTCTAATTATGAAGAATATTGTATGATCCGACTTAGCTTGTATGTATCCTTCTGTTTTTAGGACTTTGGCAAATCTTTCAAACCAAGCTCGTGGAGATTGTTTTAGCCCATATAGGGATTTTCTTAGTCTGAATACTCTGTTTCCTCCTATCAAACCCTAGAGGAAGTTTCATATACACTTCTTCCTTTAGTTTGCCATTCAAGAAGGCATTTTTAATGTTAAGTTGTTGAAGGCGCCAGTCGAAGTTAGCAACTACAAATAGCAATAGTCTGATAGTGTTTAGTTCGGCCACAGGTGCAGATGTCTCCTTGTAGTCCATCCCATAGGTCTGAGAATAGCCCTTTGCTACCAATCTCGCTTTATACCTCTCTATGGAACCATCAACCCTATATTTGACTGTGTATATCCACTTACACTCCACGGGTTTCTTCCCCTTTGGCAGATCATCTTCTTCCCACGTTTCATTCTTTTCAAGTGCTCTTATTTCTTCAAAAACTGCTTCTCTCCATTCTGGAACTTTAAGAACTTCTTGGATATTATTGGGGATGTCAATTATGTCTAGATTAGAAATAAATGCTTTATATTGAGAAGATAGAGCATCATAAGAGAAACCTCTCAATCGGGTGCATGGTACATGATCTAGATTTCTTCCGTAAAGCAATTGGCAGTTCTAAATCTGTATTGTCTTCTTGTTCCTTACTACTTTGAGCTTCTTCAGCAAGAACCTGCATTGGTTTAGAGATTGGTATAGCTTCAGGAACAAGGAGTGTAGTACTTGTTTTCTTCTTCCAAGAGTACACTTTGAGTGTATGATATGACACCTCCACCTACGCGTCTTAAGACTTATTTTAGGAGGAAATTCAGAAAGGCACATGAGGGTGTAGTAGTTTAATTTCGGCGCACATCCAATAGTAGAGTCCCATTACGCAACGCACATTCAGTAGTTAGAGTCCCATTATGCATAGTAGTTAGAGTCCCATTGCATTTAGTATTATCTAGCATTATAAACATCTGATAGAGCAAGTCAGTAGCGGGAAATTATTAACTTGTTTATTGGAGTTTAGTCCCCTCTACACGGACTACCTTGAGAGTTTAAGATCCTTGCTCTCAGCTTTTATCTATAAAAATTCATACTATTCAGTATAGTCCAAAGTCTGGTTCTATAAAGCATTCATTTCCTCCATAACCACTTCCTTCCATCCAAATTGTTCTAGAGCATCTTGAATATTTCTAGGAATCTATATTTCACTCAGGCAAGTAGTAAATGCCATGTAGTTAGAAGACAAGTTGACATAAGACACAAAATTTTCAATCAAAAATAAAGCGCATGCTCATTTTTCTTTCCTTGGAGCAATAGGAAGGTCTAAATCATTCAAATCATTTGCACAATCTAATGTAATAGAATCATTACGTATGTGGTGTTGTGGGCTTAGGATGGCTTCTTGACATGACAATGTTGTGGATGAGTGTAATGCTTAGTCTCCTTTTGATCTTTCTATCTTCTGGAATAGACAATTAGCTCTTTCTCTTTTGTATTCTTTTGGACATCAAGAATAGAAGGATTAGGGCTAGGTATACTAGGCACTGGAATTAAACTTGGAGCAAGACCGAACTAGGAATACTAGGATCCATAGACCAAATCTAATATTCCTCGGTAGAAATCTCCCCTTGAATATCGGATTTGGAGTAGAATGGTTGCTCGTCAAAGAATTTAACACCTTTTTGTGACTAGAGATAACATGTATACCCACTTCGATTTGAGGAATATCCTAGAAAGATACCCTTAACGCATCTAGGATCAAGATTGCTATGATTTTGGTGATGAATATGGACAAAGGATGTACAATAAAAAAATTTTAGAGGTAAATTGGTCATGAACTGAACATAGGGTTAAGTGGTGATGAGAGAATGATATGGAGTTCGAAAGTTTGGGATACGAGATGCCATTCGGTTAATTAAATATGTATCAATCATTCCTACTTCCCAAGTTTTTGGAACATATGTTGTCAACATTAATGAAGTGTTTATTTTTCCTTTCTACTACACCATTTTGTTGTAGTGTATCAACACAAGAACTAAGATGAATAATACTATCTTCACTAAAATATTTCCCAATCAGTTTTGCAAACTCGGACTTTGGTTTGAAACTAGTTTTCAATCATCTTGTAAAAAATCTAAAATATTTGTCCCACCTCCAACTTCTCCTTCATTAAGAAGAGTTAATTGATTCAAGCATTATCATCAGTGAATATAACAAACCACCTATGCCTTGAATTGTTTTTTTTTTTTTACCTTGGATGGTCCCCAAATATCACTATGGGTCATATAAAAAGGATGGGATATTTTGTATGGCTGAATAGGAAAGGAACTTCTCAGATGCTTAGACAATTGACAAACTTCACATTGAAGTCAGATATGGAAAGAGCTTTTTCAAATACATAAAACTTGGGTGGACTAACCTATAATGTCGTAGCATAGCACTTTCTTTATCCCAAGTTGAGACAGCACACAAGGATTTTTGTGAACACATATAAAAGCTTCAGTTCTCAAGAGAAAGAGACTTGCACTCATTTCAGTATTGTCAGTCGTCCTCCCCAAGCTCAAAGCCTAAAATTCACCCAAAGTAGAATAAAACTTAGTGACACAATTAAGATCCTTTGTGAGTTTACTAATAGATTGCAAATTGTAGTTCAAGTTAGTCATAAATAGAACTAATTTTAGCTTGATTTCTTCTAATATGGTGACCGAACCTATGTCAGTTACTTTTGAATAGATACCATCAACAATGCGAACATTGGTCCCCTTTGTGGTTGGTTTGAGTTCACTAAAGGTTATAATATCTCCCATCATGTGGTCAAATGCTCCTGAATCAACAATCCATTATGTAGAATTTTTCCTCACACTTAGAGCAATGTAGGAATTACCTCTTTTTTCCATAATTGTTATACTACTTCAATTAAAATTGTGTGCATTTTTGATTGAGCTTCGTATCATTTTCTGCAATGCTTCTATTTGTTCTTGGTTGAGAGGACTGGTTTCCTTGAATTTTCAATTTTTTGTTGCTGCAATATTCCCATGGTTTGTTTGAAATAATTGCAAGGAAGGTTGCAAATTCGCTAGTTTTCTATTAATTTTCCCACACTTTTTCTTCGTATGCCCCAACTTTTTGCAATGATCACACCAAGGATGATTGTTTAGACTTTGGAAATTATTGTTGCCTGACTTATTTGGCTATTTCCCTGAATGATTTGGCTATCATCCACGAGAAGAGTTCGAGACTTGCCGCTTTAGTGCAAGGACAGATTCTTCTAGGTTAGGTTGTCAACACTCTTATCTACGTCTCCTCCCTTCGTACTTCTGCAAAAAGCCTCACAAACATTGAGCAAAGGCTTGGTGCTGAGAATCCGTACACGAACCTCATCAAGTTCCTATTTTAGTCCCAATAAAAACTTGTGAACTCCCTCCTTCTCTTAGATCTTTCTATATTGTTTCCCATCCTCCGCACATCCCCACAAGACATCCTCCAACATATCAAGTTGTTGCCAGTACCAAATTAATTGAATGAAATATTCTATGACTGATGACTTACCTTGTTGCAAAAGCAAAAATATTGTCTTTAATTGAATACGTGTCATGGGCTATTTCTCAAATTTCTTTTACTGTCTTGTAATACATAAAGTTTTCACCTGTCTCATTGGTCATGGAATTTAGTAGTTAGGACATCACTAGATTATTTTCCAACTTTCCCAATTCCATAGTCAGGGTTGTTTTCCTCCAATTGGACAGTAGCATCAATAAGATAGTTTTCTATTCCTTTTCCACACATGAAAATCATTACTAATTGAGACCACAAGCTAAAATTTTGGCAATTAAGTTTATGCATACTAATTGGCATCAAACTATTTTTAAAATTTTGGCGATTAAGTTTATGCATACTAATTGGCATCAAACTACTTTTAGAAACATTGGCATTTGGATGAAGTTTGTGTTGAATGTGCCTACAGATTACATGCGACCCATGTTTACTCTTGGATTCAAACCTATTGTATATCATCTCTAGAAACCAATGGAAGTGGCCTGCAAACTATACTATGCAAACTCTCGTGGAAGACATGGAAGATCCCCTAAGCTACTTGACATAAAAAGAGATACCTAACTATACTCTAATGGAAGACATGGAAGATAAAGTTATCTAGCCTGGCCACTACTCAGGTAAATTCCACCTTGCTTCTGCTTGGAAAATTTTGATCCCTCCAAAATCAAAAATTCAATTGTGCACACTGGTATGGTTTAGTAAATCTATCTTTAAATAGTCTTTCATCTTATTGTTAGCTATAAACCAAAAGCGGAATGCAATCGATAGGCTTAGCTTCTTAACTGCCCCCAACACGTGTATTACGTAACCAAGAGGATGAGACACATGACCATTTATTTTTTAGCTGCCAACCTAGTCCTATTTCTTACAACAAAGCTCTCTAATAGCTTATAATGAAGGGGTGGAAAGTATCAAATGGATGGGGAAAATGACTTCTAACAGAAGTAATGACTCTTCCATTATAAAGATTGATTGTGCCTGCCTTATTACCTTATTTGGCAAGAAAGGAATAATAGAGTCCACAAGCAACAAGCTTTAACTCCACTTGACTATAAAACACATGGTCAGAAGTCAAGATAAGTCGCGGCTACAGCAAAGATTATCTATGAAGTGTAAGAAAGACACCTTAGTTAGCAACTGGGGATTTATTTAAAGAGTCATGTTTATTTTCACTTAGAAGTTTGCAGGTTTGTAGACCTTAGGGCCTCCTCTTGTAATATTGAGCTTCCCTACCCAATATGTCTACTAATGTGGAGCAATCCAATCTGTTTCATCCTTTATACTTTCCTTCATTACTATTAATTAATTGCTTTTTACCAAAAAAGCATATATAATTGATAATCCTAGACCAAATATCATAATTTATTTATGGACATAAAGTGGAGAACCACACCAACCACAACAATACAGAGAAAGCAAAGGAACATGTTGTGAAGAAGATTCACCAAGAGTAGTTACTTGTAGTTCACTTGTACCTGCATGTATCCTAGTAAAACTACAAGTAACCTAACAAAACAAGGTCATCTTGCTTAAAGACAATAGGGAAACAGCCAAATTCATATGTAAAATCGAATAACTAGATAAAATGATCAAAATGAACTTTGCATGACCATAAATAATCAAGATAGACAAAAGCTAAGATAACTAAAGGCAATAATACAGTAATTAAGTATATAGAATTACTCCATAGTATAAAGAACTAACAAAAGAAGATTAATTAAAAAAAACTCACATTCTCCTTGAGGTAATCATTGAAAGAGCTTAACTCGTTGAGCAATGCTTGCTCTGTTCCATCACCAGGATCTTTGCTCTTGAGAAAACCAATGAACGAGGAGAAGATTTTTGAGCCGCTGCATTAATAAATCTTGACAATAAGCATGAAAATTTGATTTCCTGATCAAGAAACTTACATGTGCGTATTAATTGCCAAAAATCACTACTACAAAAGTCTTAACAACTAAAAGTACTTGGTGAACAACAAAGCTAATGTCAGGCAATTCTGATCATTCCCTAAGAAACCTAAGAATAGTGTAAAGAACACTTGCAAACAAACATTGAATGTTAATTCTTAACAAATACAACTTACAACCATGCCTAAACACCTTTAACAAATTTCGAAAATGATAAAAATCCTAGATTAACATGATTTTGGCATGAAAAACATAACTGCTTATGTTCAAGGTTTAAGTGTGTTTGGCATTAAACAATGAAAGGATTTATGTAGCACCAAAACATATATAAGACTGTAAATATGAAAAAAAAAATCATAAACATCTATGTAACTAAATAAAGGCATACACTGAAGACTTCTCAGGGGGGGTTGCCAACGATGGATATGGGAATTTTTCTTCTATTAACAATGTTATAACATCTGAATCTGGAACCCATTTCTCCTCAAATTTTGCCACTGGAACTTTACCTTCAGGGCTTATCTTCAAGAACCTATTGGCCACAAAACCCACCAAAGAGAATACTAATATTTAGCATGCCACAAACAAAAATCGATTATAGATATTATTATGTTATGATTTCAATACGGTTTTAATACTTGTAAGGGTTAGTAATCAAGTTGAGTAGCAACTTTGAGGCACTCATAAGGAATGGGAAACATTCCCCAAAAAACAAGGGAGAGAAGGCACAAGCAATCACCATTCTGGCTTATTAGACAAATCTACCAACTTCATGTCATATTGAAGATGCTTCTCCTCCATAGTCAACAATACCCTTTGACAAAAGGGGCCTATCATCAAAAATAAAGACCATTAATTCCACATGAACCAAGTTTCAACTTTAGATTACCACATCCAAAAGTGCAAAAATCACACAAGTCGTCGCATTCAAAAGTTTTGTATATTTTTGAACTTTTGCTTCTCGAAGCATTGCATTCATTTTCCTTGTAAAAGGTATGCTCAAAGAATCACAAACATTAAAAAGTTAGAAAGGTCGAACAATTCATATGTGACACTAGCAACCATTTCCTTACACATGATCGCATATTATCTCTTTCACACAATCGTTTAGGCAAACAGGCTCAAGTTTTACCAATTTCTGTGATCATTGACAACGTACAATGTTTCAGTGAGTACTGAGAAATTATTTATGCATATAAGTTGCAATGTTTTAAAAACCAAATCGAAAGTTAAACCGGTAAAACAAAAGGTTTAAGATTTAAAGAGTTCAACCGGTATTAGCCCGTCATGAAACAGATTAAAGATTAAATAAAATTAAATAATTTGAAATATGATTGAAAGAGATTATCCTTAACTTTCGAAAACTTTGCAGTTTAATTAAAAAGAGATTATTACAAGAAAATTAATTGATTTATTTTAATTTATTAGAACTTGTTATTTATAAAAATTGACCAATTAATTTATTAATTAATTGATCTTTATTAACAAGAGTTATTAAAACAAATCAAACCAAAAGTAAAACATTGAACTAAAAAGTTGGATAGTTTAAAGTGTTTACAGTTAAACTGTCCGAACCCGTTGAGCTTTTTAATCATTAATAAATTGTATTGCGGTAATGGCCATACCAAAGAAATAAGTTACCCATAATGAGCTAGCAATGAGCAGGAATAGCATATCAAGAAGCCATAACTACAGCTAATCACCCCAAATAGGAAATGCTATTTCCCGCACACAATTCTTCAAATAAAGAAAGCAAAAGTAAAACACTCGAATAATTCATGTGCCAGTGACGCAGATGATTAAATTCGTTACAAGAGACAAAAAGGGAAAGTGCAATGCAAAGCAGATACTATGGTAGCATTTTTGTTGGGCAAGAAAAATACTGAGTAGAAAGAAACAGGAAAACTTCCTTACAGTCACCGAGTTTATTGGGAACGGTGGTAGAAGCTTTGACGCAGATTTCAATAGGGTCGGAGACAGAAGCGACAAGTGAGAGAATGATGTTTCGGTTAAAGCCACGGCGTGTTGATAAAACAGAGTAGCTACGACGAAAGGATACGCGATGGTTGATGTTTGAGGACAGTGCAGACACCACCGTCGCAGTTTGGACTCTCGCCGTCGACATTTATGGTCTTTCTGTTTTTGCTCGGTTTCTGTCTCTCAGAAACAAAAGGTGACACTCTCAGTCTCGGCCTCGAGCTGAGAATAAGCTAGATTTGGTCCGCAGTTAAGATTATGTCCTCACACGTGGCTCGATAGCTTCTTTCTTTAGGAGATTCTAGACATAACGAGGCTTCTAGAGACTTTCTTGTATACATACTGACAAATTTCGAATATAAAAATAATCCTTTAAAATTTTTAAAAATTAATATTTAGGATTTTAAAATTTTTAATTAAGGGACTAATTTTATATAATCTCAATAGTTTAAAATATTAGTTTTATTAGTAGTTTTTATTTAGCTAACGAAAACTTTTTTTATATCACAGAAAAGCATTTACAAAAAAATAATTATTAACTAATCTTTTAAGTGGATCAAAACATCCATCTTATAACTTTTCACAAATTAAGTGGGATATTTTAATAAGTTGGATATTTTGTTAAGTCAATTATAATGCATATTTGTTGGACTTAATATTTATTGATTTGAGAAATTGTGTTCATAAATTAATGGAATTAATTGTTAAATGTTCACAGGTGGTTTCCAATGCCGTAAAGACGAAAAAGGATCGAAAAGAGGAAAAATATGAAAGAAATCTCAATTCTGCAAAATTCCAGAATTTGTCTCCAATTAGAACACAACCATCCAAGATCTGCTGGACTTCTTTTCAAGACATCTTCCACCGAAATTAGAAGACTACTTAATCTGGACAATATCCAATCAAGATTACGAAGAGATTCACATCAAATAGGACATTTGAGTTGTTGCCGCACTTTTATAAATACATGTATTAGGTTTAGAAAAGAGAAGAGTCGGAGATTAGATTAGGTTTTAGGTTAGGTTAGATTTTTTTATTTTTCATTGCTTTCTTAGGCTGCCGCACCTCCCCTGCTTTTGATTTCTTGGTTTTCAATTTAATCCACAGCATTCACGCACTCTTCTCTTGGTTGACGCATACTGATTTTCTTTTTGTTTCTTATTATTCAACGCATCTTCTCTTTTCCTCGCTGGTCCACCATCCACGTATCTTCTCCTTGCTGCCGCAATTTGTTTCTTCTCTGTTCACGTTTGAAATCCTCCAGCAGTGATCATCGCACCTTCTCTTCTTGGATTGCCACTTGTTTCTTTATTTTCAAAGTAGTTCATGACACGTTCTCCAGCAGCTGCCGCAATTGATTTATTCTCTTGTCTTTCAATTATTTCAACAGTAGATCATCACATATTCATCTTCTTGGCTGCCGAATTTGGTTTATTTAGTTTTCATAGTTTATTTCTTTTACAATTTCCAGTAGTAGTCGCATAGAGTAGGGACTTTTAGTTAATTTAATTTTCTGGTTTTTGTCTTTAAGTTTATGCATAGATTTCAATTAGGGATTTTGTTAATTTTATTAAAAGACC
>JAOSBP010000002.1:16665201-16679405 GCA_027563825.1 Erythroxylum mucronatum | reverse complement strand
AGGATTGGTTTGTGTTCTGGATTCAAGGAGAAATTTTGGGATTTTATGGGTAGAATTGATGAATGTTGTCTTCTTGAAAGTTATAGAAGGTCTTTTGATCTTTCCAACGACATGAAGTTTGCGATTATTGGATGTCGGATTAGGGAGATATGGATGTCACAAGTTATAATGCTGTTTATGTTTGGTTTTTGAGATGGCATAAATGAATGTATGGAATTGGTAGTTTTGATGACCCTTTTGAGTTGGGATTTGAGAATTTGATAAGTTGAACTTGGTGTTTGAATGAGTATGAAGTGTTCTAGCATTGGAATAGATGAATTTTGGAAGATTGGAAGTGTTCATGGTGTTTGGATAGGTTTGGGCAAGCTTTGGAGTTGCATGGGGCCTTTGGGGAGTCCCCATGTCCGTTAAACGGACATTCTCGGGTGGAAAAACACCCTTTGGCCACTTCATGTCCGTTTTGGGTCAAATTGGCCTCCAAAGCTCGAGTCATGTCCGTTAAACGGACATGCACTGGAAAGATGATGAAATTTGGCTATCTTAGAGGCAGAATCTCGTTTAATTGTCTTCATCAAAGTTGCAACTCTAGATGTCTTCTTTCTAATGGCACAAAAACGAACTTAATCCGACATCTAGATTAAAAGTTATGACATTCGCGCCAAGAGAGGTTAAAATTGATTTTGGGAATGAATGTGGTCCATTGTTTGGGGCATAACTCCCTCATCCGACCTCCTTTTGAGGCGATTCTGAGACCAATGGATTCCTAGGATATGTATCTATCCCTTAATGAAAAATGGTATCTTTTGGAGTTTAATTGAGAGAGTTTGATGGAAAACAAGTTAGGGATCGGTTAGGAGAGCATGTTTGGGATTTGAGCACAGTTAGGCATTTTGAGCATATCTTGAGTTTTAGAGCTCCGTTTGAGGTCATTCTTGCTTCAAATCAAATTAGAGACTTAAAGTTACAACTTCTATGAAGAAGTCAACTTAGGATTTTGATGTTTGACTAGTGTGCGCTCACCACCAATGTGGTTTGACAGCAAGTGACCCCTTCAGGGTTTTCAGCACAAGGTTTATGTCTCAGGACGTTGGGCACCGAAATCGGGGTCCAACATATTTAGAGCAAAACAAACAAATTATAATAACTTTGGAATGATTTGGATTTGTTAAATCCAGTTATGAAGTTGTAGGGTTGAACACAGTTTGATATATGGTCAAATTGGTGGTCGTGTTATCTATTGCTTTAAAATTTTAAGCTTACATGATCGTGTTTGAAGAGTTTGAGATGTATTGATTGATTTTTACACTCCTATTTTTAAAAGTTACATAGCCATTTTGTATGCCAATGAGTCCGTCTTCGCATTTTAAGCCCATGTTTACAAATGTGTTTACTCTGGATTCGAGGATCACATGATTGCTAAGTACGTGACATGGTACACGACTTTGTACTTGCCCATGTTCAACCTAGAACTATGAATTTTAAACTATAAAAGGTAAAAGTGAACGGATAATTGAAAATTATTTTTTAGAGGTGCAATTAAATGACCTAAAAAGTGGCAGAGAAAATGAAGAACAAGTAAAAAGATATATTTGGAACAATTTTCCATCGATCTAAAGTGGATTTCAAGAAGATGAAAAGGGGTTCCATAATATTCTTTTCTTTTCTTTTTTTATTTAAATTTGGATATAGTCTTCCATGATTAGGAACTAAAATTTTATGATACCTAGGTGTGATTAACTTTAGGATGGATATTGCAGTTTGATTTATTTAATTCAACTTATTCTTCGATTTCATTGAGAATTAATTATATTTTCTTTACTATTATTAAATTAATATATGTTGGTACATTAATTCACGTTTGATTTCATACATTTGAAATTGAGAAATCCTTTGTATGAATTGATCTAACATAGTTGAAAGAGTTGCATGCAATCCTAGAGATTGGATGGCATACATCTTTCATATTAGAGTCAAATCCAATAGAAGAATTCATAAATTGGTTAATGCAATTCTAGGGGTTTGAATTAGAAAGATATTTTGATTAATCAACCTAAGATTAGTTGTTAACAGTCTTAAGAAAAATATTAACATAATTGAGAAATTTCTAGGGTCTAATGAACTTTAAGTTAAATTGATGTGTGAAGTCTTATTTAACTGAAAATTCTAGGGGTTTCACTATTCAGTTATTGTCGTTATTATTGGTTGTTTCTTGGTTTAATCTTTGTTGTAGTTAGTTAATTGTGTTGATTTGTTTATTTCATTACTTTAAATTTAAATTTGATCAGTCACTATCACCACAAATTTTCAATCAGATAATAGGAAAATGATTAATATTAGTAATCATAGTCTCTGGCATCGAAGCTTGGTACTCCATAATATATACTATAGAAGCAATATATATATTTGTCTATAAAGATCTATAAGGTAGAAGATTGAACGGGCTAGAAACATAGACATATTCTTGAAACAATTAGGGCCTTACTTATTTCTCCCTCTTATCTTGAGTATTTTGAGGGAGAAGCAGCTCTAATTGCTATTTTTACTATTAATCATGCTCATTTTGCTATTGTAAGTAATCAATCTCCACATAAACGTCTTTTTATTCTTCCTTCAAAAAAATTTTAAGAGTAATTCTTGTTTTAGGTTATCTAAAATTCTTATCAAATATGTTAATAATGATCAAACCCTATATTCTTATCACTCTTAATCCTTTCGTTTATGTGAGTGTGACGATTCATATTATTCTTTGTGTTTTATGTTTAATTTCTTATATCAAACTTGTCATGATAGAATGGTTCTTGGTCCTATTTAGATTGATACTAAGACTATATAGTATTATTGGTGAAGGTCGTATCAAAATTTGGTATTAGATCCATCTTATATATTCAAGTTTGTTTTGATATTATTTACTTATGTTCTTTATAATTTTGTCTCTTTACCATACATTTAATTCTCTTTTGGTGTCCTTGTCATTTTTTAACACAACTTATTAAAACAAATTATCCTTATCATTTTTTTCACGCTACCTAAGTTTACAAGTTAATCATAAAAAAATGAAAAGAAAAAATTATGTTATCAGTTATCTTATTTTTCCTTACTATTTAATTCATTCTTGTCGAGTTCTTAAACATGATATAATTAGGTTTTATTAAGCTCAATTTTTGTTTTTGAGTTTTCTTATTTCCTTAGCCTTTAGTTATGTTTCATTGTATTATTTTTTTGTCCAATTTGCATCTTTAGAAGTTACTCAACAAAGGATAAGATTAAAACTAGCCTTTTTGATAGATTAACGATTTTGTAAAGAACATTTTTTTCAAGATTTTAGGTTGTAAGTAAAGTAAATTTTGAGAAAAACGCATAAGGGAGTGATTTTGCTACTAACATTTTCTTGTAAAGGAAGTAAGTAAGGAGGAAAGAGTAGGATAGACCAACAGTTCATTATAAATTCAATACAAGCCCAATATAAGAAATTTATTTAATAATTCAGTGAAGTTAAGGATAGATTGGAGAAACATGAGGCTATTATAGTTAGTTTTCAATATAACTCATTTATACCTGCTAAGATGGATAATTTAAGGTGTATGAATAGGTTGATACTGCTACTAACTACTTGGAAGAGTTAAACCTAAGGAATCATAGAGGAGAAAGAGGTGAAAGAGGAGATAAAATAGGAGATAATAAGGTGACATATTTGATTTAGGTTATGATAGAGAGTAGTAAGAAAGGGTGGGCAATAATATGGGTAGTATCAAAATGACGTTACCACCTTTTATAGGAAGAATAAATCCTGAGGCCTTTTAAAGTGGGGAAAACATATAGAGTTAATGTTTGATTATTACAAATTTTTAGAGGTGAAAAAGGTTAGACTAATAGTCGTAGAGTTTAGTGTTTATGTCTTAAATTTATAGGATCAACAAATTCTTATTAGGAGAAAAAATAGAGAGTTGCCTATTACGCAATAGGAGGAGATGAAATTGATGATGAGAAGACGTTTTCTACTAAGTTCCTATCATGAGGATCTCTATTAAATTCTACAAATATTAGCTCAATGTTTCAAGAGAGTGAAAAAGTATTATAAGGAGACAAAGATTGTTATGTTTAGGGAGAATATGGAGGAAGGCTGAGAAGTAAAAATGGCTCATTTTATTTACGGGATAAAACCAATCATTGCTAAGGTTATAAAGTTATACTATTACGTGGAGTTAGAGGATGCAGTTCATATAGTCATAAAGGTAAAAAGATAACTAAAAAAGGTCTTTTAATCATTTTAGTGTTTCTAGTGTAGGTTCTCTATTATAGAGCAAAATATAGAGTAAAAAAGATGAAAAAGCTTCAAAGCCTATGAAGCAACCTCACTTAAAGTGCAAGCACCAAGTGAAGGGTAAGTTAAGACTGATTCCTCTTTAATATCTAAGAATCAAGATGTCAAGTGATTCAAGTTCTTAAGGAGAAGGCATATATCTTAAAAATGTTTTAATAAGAGAGTGATGATTTTAAGAGAGGATGGAGAGTATGTGTCCAAAATTGAAAAGGAGATAGATAGATATATGTCTAGTTTAGAGGATGCTACTCATGATGAATGCATTGAGAGGCTCAAAGAGGGTAAGGTGCTTGTCTCCAGGAGGATATTAAGGATATATATATAAAATAAGATGATGAGAATGAACAATAAGACAAACTCTTTCATACAAGATGTTATATCAATAATCGAGTTTATAGTATGATTATAGACGGATAGAGTTATGCTATTGTAGCCAATGTAGAGTTAATGGAGAAGTTAAGACTATTAATTACAAAACACCCTAAACCATATAATCTACAATAGTTTAATGAAAGGAAAGGTTAAGGTAATAAAATAAGTGTTAGTTTCTTTATTAATTGAGAGGTATAAGGATGAGGTATAATATGAAGTGGTACCTATATAAATTGGTCATGTTCTCTTATAATATCCTTTTTAATCCAATGGGAGAGCAATATATGATAGGCATAAGAAACAATATTCCTTTGCTATGAATGTAAAATTGATTATCCTTGCTTCATTATTACCATTGTAAGTATATGAAGACGTTGATATAAGGATAAATCCTTTTAAGTAGAAGGAAATGATGGGAATCAAGCATCTACTCAAGCTGCACAAACTTCTAAACCAGGGAGATAAGAATAGGAGTTTGTAAATATTGCAAATGGTTCAAGTTGAGAGCTAAAAGTAGGCTCAAAAGAAGCCTAAGCCCAGTTCAATTAGCCATAAGTCAACTGTCTAGGCCAAGTTGATCGGGCTTCAATCTAGGCTAGGTCAAGTTGATTAAGCTTTGGACCAAGCTTTGACTTTATTTCTTTTCTAAATTTTCGCCTTCAGTCAGGCTCAATCTTGGGCTTTAAGGCTTAGCCCAACCTAAAAGTCCAATTATATATATTTAAAGAAAACCTTAGCCTGCTTTTTTTCTTCCTTTTTTGATCTAGCGCTGCCACTGGTGATGCTTCATTGTGTTTTTGCTTCACTGTTTCTTGTCTCATATTTTCCAATTTTCTTTCTTTCACGTAGAGACGAAGAAGGATGATCAGACTAAGCAAATCTAGAGATGTTTTCTGATAGTATTGTTATTGTAAGAACATGAAGCTAAAGAAAATGTAAGACTATCATTTAAATCATCATTATCATCTTCCTTTTCCTTTTTGTTGTTTTTGTATCTTCTCTTCCTAAGTTGGAGTACTTTGGTACCTCTCTCCAGTAGGTAACTGATTTGTCTCATTGTTGTCCCTCACTGCTGATCCATCGATTGGTTGTAATTAGGTGACATAAACACCCTTTTGCCTCTCTCCTGAGGATTAAATAGTTTGCCTTGTGTGACCACACTAAACAACCAATTGCAATCCTCCATATGATGTTCATCAAGTAAGTGATGCATATGATGTTGAAATCTTGCTTCTCATTCAGCTCCAGAGGAGAGTAGCTCAAGCATGCATTGGAGTCTATTGAAGGAATGGGTTTCGATGGGTGGGTGTGGCAAAGACGATTTTGGACAGGCTGTAGGCTACTTAATATCCTTTCAACCACAGGTCAAGTAGCATGAGTCAACCCTGATTGGGCATTAGGTCGAGCTCGAGCCTTATCCTAACTAGTGATGGGCCTAGACCCATTGCCATTCCTAGTTAAAAGTTATTAGATATAGGAGAAATTATAGAACATTAAATAATATTGGAGAATAAGACAACATGATTCCTATATAGTACTATGTTAGACTTGTGTTCTAGAACACAAACTCATGTTAGTCCTTTATTGGTCATATTTGTATCTAAAAGAATTTCCAAAAGCAAATTGACATTGGAGTTGCACTTATAATTAGCGATAGACTCACTGACATGCAGAGTTTTAGGACAAAATTGATGCCAAATTTGGAAGCTATATTGGCATCGAACTCGTGACCTTACTAGTTTTTAAATCTTAAACTTCTGTTTAGATAAAGATTGAATTATCTTTAAAAGTTAGGTATTTCCTATTTAGATTAAGTCCAAATTGTTACTTTCTATTGGGACTTTAGTTTTTAAGGTTTTTATGTTCTGAATTATATGCCTATAAAAGGTTATCTTAAGGATGCAAAATGGGAGTTTACCATTTGTTATTGATCAATCAAACAATCTAGAGATATCTTCTTTAATATTTTGATAGTAACTCTTGTGTTAAGTTCTCTTAAAGCTTATAATCTTATCTAGCTTGCAATGACAATCAAACCTTACAATATTATGACTCTCGATCTTTTTATTTGTAAGTGTGATGATTCATATCATTTGTTGTGATATTGTATTCAATTTTTAAATCAAACTTATCATGACATAATAGTCCTTATTCATATTCATATTAATATTAAATCTCATTAGTCATATTGGTGAGGGTCGTATCACTTATCTTGCTTCCAAGTGTCATCTTCCACTTCTTTCTTCATTGACCCCTCTATTAACTTGTTTCCTAATTCTATTGACTGACCAATTTGGTTTAAGTCTCTCAATTAGAGGTCTTAAAGAATAAAGACTACTGTCCCATTTGAGGACCCAGCTCTATCAAAGGATTTAATTTCTCCTGAACTATCTCAGTCATCATGTTCTATCAGACCCTTTTAACTCCCTTCTCATTTAAAACCTCATGTTATAAGTCTCCTTCATCTTAAACACAATTGTGTTAACTCAACCATCACTCATATTTATGAACCTAAGAGTTATAAAGAAGCTAATGCTAATCCTTTATGGTAAAATCTACGGAAGAAGAATTGTAGGCCTTATAGGAAAATCAAACTTAAGATCTAGTCTCACTACTCTTAAGCAAAAATTTAGTGGGTTGCAAATAGTGTCTATAAGATCAAGACAATGGTAGATGATATTATAAAACTTTATGAAACTCAAATTGTTTCCAAAGAATTTGATAAAAATTATAGTATTGATTATAAGGATACCTTTGTTCTTGTAACTCATTTCACTTCAGTTTGTAGCCTCATATTTATTATTAATATTAAGCAATAACAACTATTTCAAATCAATACCAAAAATGTTAATCTTTTATATCGCGCAAGAACCACTAACAATAAAATTACTTCCACCCCTATTGTGAGTGATGTTCGTCTCACTCTCCTAACCACTCATTATATTATAGTGATTCATATTATATGTTATGTTAAAGATAATTTTTCATATTATCTAACTTTAATCATCCTCCTCTCTGGAGTTTCATGCATACTCTAATATTGATTAGGTTGGAGATCCTATTGATTGACACTCTAAGATTAAGTTTTAGTTCTTTCTGGTTGATTCTCTTATCTCATGAAGAAGTAAGAAACAAACAATTGTAACTCGTTCGAGTACTGAAGCTAAAAAATATTGAACCCTTACTAATATTATTTACGAACTCATAAAGTTACATTGGTTAGTACATAATACAGTAATTAAATTAGTACATAATACGGTAATTAAACATTCATCAACCACTTCTATTTAACTGTAGTGCCATTCAAATTAGGCATATTAATGTATTTCATGAGAGAACAAAATTTATTGAAAATGATTATTA
Source organism: Erythroxylum mucronatum (assembly GCA_027563825.1). Lineage (NCBI taxonomy): Eukaryota > Viridiplantae > Streptophyta > Magnoliopsida > Malpighiales > Erythroxylaceae > Erythroxylum > Erythroxylum mucronatum. Next base: position 16,671,349 of record JAOSBP010000002.1, on the reverse strand, counting down.
CTTTATTCATTACCATCTTCAGGAGGGAATCATCTCTTTTATTTTTATATCATACCAAGATCAAATAGCTAACATTTCTACCAAAGCTTAGGGTGCGTTTACTTTCAGAAAACAGTTTTTTGTTTTCTATCTTGATTTTTTGCATATATTTTCGATTTTCATTATCAGTGGAAAATTGTCGAAAACATGTTTACTAATTAATATTGAAAAAATTATTTTCTAAAATTGAAAATCACAAAACATGTTTACTAAAATTGTGTTTTGATTTCAAAAGAATTAGAAAACATGTTTATTAAGGATTTTTTTTTCATTGCTAATAAAAAACAATCCTTAATAGCAGAACCTAGCATCCCCAGCCTCAACACCTTGAGATTGATGTGGGCTTGAAACGCCTCGTTCACGTCTTTACTGTTGAGCAAATTGATGGCGAGTTTGAGGCCCTGAGCCACCAGAGAAGAGAAGAGGAAGAAGCTAAAGGACACAACCTCGAAGACAAACAGCTTCTTTACAACGTCTATACCAGCGTCGCAAGCGGAGCGATTCTCAAGGCTGTGCTGGTTTGGAGTGGTGAGAGAGAGGCCTACAAAGACGGCGATAGTGAAAAGTGAGTTGACGTTCACAGACCGTCAAGAGCTGTGACATGAACGCTGGTTGTGGAGGAAGATGAAGATTCCTTGGGAGATCTGGGATTTGTTTGTAACGAAAACCAAAAAGAGACATGAACTACATATAGGGAAAGAAAGAAAGAAATAAAATGAAAACATAAACATAAACAAAGCTTACTCGGCCATGGACATCATTAATGGTATGAATAAGAAAGCAGAGACACAAGGAAGAAGAAAGGGGAAGGGCTTAATTAGCTAATGCTTGAACCCAATGGAGGAAACTTCCTTTTTAGTTTAGTTAAGGGGAGGGGAGGGGGCATTGCTTGTGTGTGTTGTTGGATGAAAAAGAGAGATGCTTTGGGTTTTAGCACGGACAAGCAAGTCGGACAGTGGCAAGAGCCATTGCTTCTAACTCGGGTTTTTTTTTGTTTTTTGTTTTGGTGTGTTCAAAACTTGCTTTCTGTCCCAAGTTAACAATTATTAAGAGAGAGAGAGAGACAGCAGAAAGCACATGAAACCAACGGGTAGAAAGGTTGAGTGGGTGTTTCGTGTCGGACCGAATCTCTGTCCTAATTCAACAGTATCTTTTTACTGGATCGTCCTGTTCCACTATCCAGTTCTCCCGTATTCTCATAAGGTCGCGATTGCCCTCAAGTCTATCCATCCCACTTAAGAATGCTAATGAATTTTTAACCTGGTTAATATCTGTATTATTCAATTCAATGAATTTGAATATCGGTAGTAAATCGTAAAAATTGATAGATATAGATATGGATATAAATATGAGTTGAGTCATAAAAAATAGATATAGATATGAGTAGAGTAAAACCCGAACTAAACCCTACCCATTGTCGTCCCTAGTCTCAACACTTCCTTGCTTTGCTTGTGTTGACAGCAAGGAGGTGAATGCCGTTCCACATTTTATAATTTATTTATATAAAATTTACATAAATATGTGAATAAAATAAATTGAAATAATATTAAAACAATAAAAACAAAGTAGATTATCTGATTCTGTTAATAAGAGTTGTCTTTTAGATACAAACTAAATAAATTGTTGAGAATTATATTTTAAAGGAATTAAGACTTAAAATTAACTTATAAAACTGATATTAAATAACAAATTTTATTAATGAACACCCACCCCCACCAACATGTTTTACATGTTGCTTGTCATTTTACACTAATAATTGTTAACTTCGAAAGCCGTTGGTAGTAACTCATGCGATGTGGTTGAATGAACAGAACTTATTCATCCTTAATTAAAAGTCAGGAGTTCGATCCTTGACTTTGGGTATGGAGCAGCTTTAAATCTTTGAACCAGCTATTTTATTCCATGAGGTGTCTACAAACTAACAAGAGGATTAGTCACTGGATCCGTCGGTAAATACCTGAGTTTATACCTAAAAAAAACCGTTGGTATTACAAATAATTAAGATCAAACTGCTTTTTTATTATCTTAAAGATCAGATATACGAGTAGGGAAGTGACTGAGCTAAAGCAATTGCAATGCTAAAGGGTCTGAGTCAAGTGTCTTTTTTCTAATGTCTTCCAATTTAAATTAATTCGTTACAGCACATATTTCTCAGTGAGTGGTGTGTATGATAAGTTTGCCGCAAACAGCCAATTTAGAGATCTAAATCTTAACCTACATCGGCTTCTATCATCTTTGTATGATGCTCACCTAATATTCTCCGAATTTGAAAAAACCAAGCCAATAACAGAACAGAAGTGTCAGTCAGTATTTCACATGTTGGACTACACAACAATAGAATACAGAACGGACGGGAGGATTTTCTTTCACACTTAAACCGCTGAAACAACGCAAGATGTCCTGATGTGAAGATGACAGAGATTAGGTGAGGCAAATTCCAGCCAAGGTGAGGATTTTCCATTAAAATTGAGGTTGTAATGTCTATACGTGTGTCCAGAATTAGGTGAATTCATGAAATGACATGATAAGGAGCATCTGAAGACGGTAATTTAAGACATCCTATTGATGGCCAAGCTTGGAAAGAATTTGACTCATTGTATCGCTCTTGCCACTGATGGATTTGATCCTTTTCATACAATGAGTGTTTCACATAATACATGCCGCATAATTTTAGTAAACTATAACTTAGCACCATGGAGATGTCTGAAATTAGAAATTTTGATATTGTCTTCAGTTATACCTAGCACAACTACTTACAGAAAGGATATTGATTTTTTTTTACAACCTTTGATTAAAGAGCTGACAGAGTTATAGGACGTTGGGATAGAGACATATGATGCTTCATTTAATGAATCATTTAAGATGCGTGCAACCTTGTTATGCACAATAAGTGACTTTCCGGGATATGCAATGTTGTTTGGATGGAATACAAAGGGAAAGTTAGCATGTCCTAATTGTCATTATGAAACTTTCTCTCAATATTTAAAGCATAGTAGAAAGACTTGTTATCTCAATCATCAGAGATTTTTGGATAAAAATCATCCTTAAAGGCACAATAGGAGATCATTCAATGGTAATATAGAGTTGAGAGAATCACCAATTTCTCTGTTAAGGTCTGATATATTTGAGCTTATTAATAAGTATTATAATGTATTTTGAAAGACAAACAAACAAAAAAACACCAAGTGATAATCCTTGGAGGAAGAGGTCTATATTTTTTGAATTACCTTACTGGAAACATATTAGACGTCGGCATAATCTTGATGTGATGCACATTGAGAAAAATATATATGATAGTATTCTAGGAACTTTGTTGGCATAATCTTGATCTTAACGCAAGGTTTGATTTGAAAGAAATGGGGATTAGGAAAGATTTACAGCCTATCAAAGTAGATGACTCTCATGTGTAACTAGCCCGGACTTGCTTTTACATGACCCCAACGGAGAAACAAAACTTTTGTTCAGTTTTGAAAATTGTAAAACTACCACAAGGTTATGCATCAAATATTCCACGAAGTGTTGATGTTAGTAAGAAAAAAAATCAGGATACAAAAGTTATGATGCCTCATATTATTATGCAACACTTACTCTAATTTGCTATCAGGAAAACATTACCAAAAAAAGTTGTAGTGGTTTTGAGTAGATTAGGTGGTTTTTTCAAAGGGGTATGCAATAAAGCAATTAAGCTAGTGGATCTTGAGCATCTGGAGAAGGAAATTGTTGAAGTACTGTGTCAATATATTGGACCAGTGACTATCTATGTACTTTTTTTAGAGGTATTTAGGTAGGTTAAAAAGATTTGTTCATAATAAAAGCCAACTAGATGGGTCTATTGCCAAAGGATACTTAGCTGAAGAATGTGCAAATTTTTGTTGTATTTATATGCGTCATGAGGTGAGACAAAAATATAATAGGCATATGGAACATAATGAAAATACAAATCTTTTTGATGTATCTTCTTCATTTTTTTTCCAAAAGTTGGGCTTCCTATTGAAGGGAAAGGGCGAAGGAAAGGCAAAGTTGTAAGTTTAGCCTTAAACAGATTACATCAAGCTCATGATACATTTTATTTAATTCAAATCACAAAGATGTTGAGAACTACATTAGGTAAGCTACACATACATTATTTATCCATCTTAAGATCTTTTTTTTATTCCCATCATATTAATTAACATACGTCATTTTTTTAGGGAGCATCAAAAATTGAAAGAGACAAGCACTAAAAGAAGTTGATGGGCAAGGACATAAAATCATTCCAATGAGTTTCCTAAATGGTTTCAAGATAAGGTGATATCTTGTAACGATAAACCTAAGCCATATTCATTGGTTGTCCAAAGGCCCTAACAATGTGGCAAAGAAATATTCAGGTTATGTTATTATTGGATACAAGTTTATGACTAAAAAATAAGATGCAAGGTGTAAGAGTCAAAATAGTGGAGTCTCTTTGACAACATTAACTCCGAGTTTTGCAAGTTCTAAAGATCAAAATTCAACACATGAAAATGTGACCTACTATAGAGAAATAGAGGAAATTATTGAAGTGGATTACTGGGGGCAGTTTAGTGTAGTGCTGTTTAAATGTTGTTGGTATCAAGAGAAGAAAGACGATTATGGGCTTGCTCGAGTAAACTTCAAAAAGTTATGTTATATGGATGATTCTTTTGTATTGGGAATCCAAGTTCATCAAGTGTTTTGTGTAGTTGATATGATATAGGAAACTTGTTCAATCATCCATATAACTATTTGTGCATAAATGAGTTCTTATAATTGTGCAAAGTTGTAACATGTGTGCAATGTGTATATTGCATAATTATGATGTGCAGGATAAACATTTGCATTCAGATGTTTCTAGGTTATGGAACCTAATGTTAATCTGGAGCGTACTATAAGTAGACCTAAAGGGTCTTACTTTATTGCTTGTTTGTTTATATTATTTATTGAATGATTATGAATGTGATTTGATTGTTGAATTCTAGACATTGAAGGCCCGAGATTTGTGATGCATGAAAGCGATATTAAAGTGCTACTTATATGTGAACATGATAAAATAAGTGCTTCTAAATGTGATCTTTGAATGTCGAACTAAGGTTCGATGAGAATGTATATGAGAATGTGTAAATGAGATCATATGACTGACTGAAAATATGTGATTGATAAATTTCATTACATGAATGCATGAAAGATAACTGGAATTGCTAGTGAAAAAGAGCTTAAAGCTTAATATGTAATAAGAGCCTCAGGCTCAGTTATGAATGTACCCGATATCCACTAAGGGATACAGGGCATCATCTAATTCAGCTCAATATCCACAAGGGATATGGGCTAGTGAAAAAGGCACTCGGTTACAACAAAGGAATATCTAAAAGCGAGTCTCATGAGCACTGCACATGCGTATGGCATGTATGATTTAAATCGTTTGAATGATTTCTGAATGTGATATGTGTTATGCGATTGTGTGAGCCATCGAGGATGGTCACTCCCTGAGTTCACAAAACTCAACCAAAATTTGCAATTATTTTTTAGGCTCTGAAGAGTACCCCGTTAGATAAACGGGAGTATACCTACTACATTCAAGTAAGAGATAAAGGTCGGGATCAGATTGCGTCTGCATTTAGATTTTCTTATTTTTGTATCAAATGGAGTCTTTCGAAAATTTTGTTGTGTATATGATTATTTTTGTTTTGTAATAACTTTCCAAAATGAAAAGGTTTGTAGAAGGGATTGATTAAGGCGTAATGACATTTGTGATTTCGAGTTTTATGAAATAAAAGTATGTGCCCGAATTTGAATATTGATTTCCGCACATGTATGAAAAAATTGTACTGAGTTTTAATGAGTTTTGACTGTTCTAGCATGTCGCCCTTGCAGGATTTATGTTGGACCCCATTTTCGGAGCCCAACATTCAGATTCTTGAAACCTTGTGCTGAAACCCTGAGGGGTCATTTGTTGTCATTTCATATTGGTGGTGACCGCACCCTAGCCAAACATCAAAATCACAAGTTGACTTCTTCATAGAAATTGTAACCTTAAATCTCTAGTTCATTTTAAAGCAAGAATCACTTCAATTGGAGTTGTATAGCTCAAGATATGCACCAAATACCAAGCAGT
>JAOSBP010000002.1:16641008-16665101 GCA_027563825.1 Erythroxylum mucronatum | reverse complement strand
TCATTGAAGTCTCCAAAAAATACTATAAATATAAAAACAATATCTTACTATTGTCCGAAAAATCAGAAATCGCATACGCGGAAAATGCCATGAATGCATGTCAAAATGTCAAAGAGACAAAACAGAAATCGGACTAAATTTGCTTAATATGCTAACCCCTAATTTGGGGCGTTATACCCTTAGTTTCCAACTCAATTCAATGAACTCGTTAACAAATTCAGGTTAGCTTTATTTTTACCATCTTAAATTTGAGGGGGTGTTAGTCTATAATATAATGTTGTCATACTAGTATGATTGATTACATAATAATGACAGAATACTATGCAAAATATTTGATCAATTAATGTTAAATGTTTAAGCAATCAATATAAGGTATTTAAATAAAAGACATCTTAATAGGATTCAAAATTTAGCATAGAGTAAACTTACCTATATAAAAAAAGTGATATATGAATACGAATAACTTAATAATGTTTGATGAAAATGATACGCGAATAGGTATACATTAATTAATAAGGAATATTACACTCAATATTTGATTTAATTTATGTATATATATTTTAAATAAAATCATAAAGTAAATTTACGTATTTTACATTAATAACTAATATGAATGTTTTACATATCTAATTACACATTCTTATAGTTTTAAATCAGATTGGTTTATTTTTCCATGTGATTAAACGACCCTCAAAGACATATTGAATGTTTATTTTAAAATCCTCAAATCAATAGATAAAATGATAGGTGTTAAAAAATATATGCAAATTAAAAAAATGAAGAGGAGAAAAAGTAAGTTCGGTACATGTTACCTAGTAGCATAGAAAGAAGGTTTTAGACGGCGTCTGATCCTCTGGTCCACTTTTTTTGGACCAACTCTGTGTCACTGTATCTGACTCATCTATTTTTGTGAGTCACACATAAATAAATGGGTCAGATGCAATGACACAGTTTGTGGACCAAAAGATCTGGCTTCGTTTTAAACAGGCAATGAGTCTTACATCGGCAATCTCGGAAAATAATTTTGTTAAAAATAATATTTACCAAAGCATGTTAAAAAAACATAAGACCCCGAATCTAGCTGCTTTTAAATCTAAACTTGAAACATGAAGTAACCCTCAGCCTGATTTAAAAAACAAAATGAACAGCAGCATAGGATTCCCTAAATCTGCCTTCTATTATGCTAGGAGGATGAGGATCCCACAGATCTGCTTTTTATATATATATATATATATACATAAGATAGCGGAAATTGAATTCAATGTACAAGTACCTCCTCTCCTAGTCCCCACAGCCCCAAACCAGTAGCGTACCCATATGATGGACATTCTCACAAAGCCAACCCCATAATTTTTGGTGCGTACAGGAAAACACACACACAGCTCACACCACAATATCACAGGCATGCATGCCCCTCTGCTCCATCATGTTCATGTTGTACTGCTCAATGGATTGATGGGATGGGGTCTACTCTACCCAATACCATAACTTTCTACCATGTGTCCACACTTACCGAATCACACTCATTTTTATCCTTCTAGTTTCACCCGCGAACAGAACACAGACGATAGTTTCCAAAAGCATGCCTAAGTGATGTCCAGTTCTTTTTCTTTTCATCTCTGCCTTGTGGGGACGAGGGACTTATTTGAGCGAGAAAGAAGGAAGTTGGATTTGACACCATTTTGTCATGTCCACCGGCCAATCCATAGCTTGATGACTCCACCAATGCCTAAACCAAACTTTTTCTCAAGTACTCGCATTTACAGACTTGAAAGCTTTATGAATCATAAATTGTTTGGAAGCTAAAATTTGTGCCAAGTGTTAAACTCTTAACACTAACTGCCAACTAATTAAAATCTTCTTCTTGTGGTAATAATGATGCATCAATTCAGGTCGTAATAATTAATATCACTTCTATATTGATAATGGTGAGAAATGGAGATGTTGTGGTGATCCTAATGAAATCAGATTATTTAGTGGTATTATAATGCTATTTCTAATTCACCTATAATAATCATGTTATTAACTCTGACTAGTTGTTAACTCTTTTATTTACCAAAAAAAAAATCAGATAATAAAGCATATTTTTAAAATGTTGATATTTAATGTCTTGGAGCATGTTAAGATATAAACGTTGAGTTTTTACTTGATTATTTATTTTATACATGATTTATGCCTAAAAAGGATAAATATTTTTTGTAATATAAAATATTAATGTGTCAAAATAAAACTTCTTTATTTCACTGTTCTAACAATCTAATATATGTTGTTCTCAATTAAAGAAATATAATAAAAATAAATAGGATGTACGTAACAATCTGAACAATTTAAATAACTAGGCAACCATATTTGACGTGATTAATGGTTATTTTTATTATTATTTTATAAAAATAATAATGATAAAATGAATGCTTAAATTTTGCCTTAAAAGTTAAAATATTTACATGTAGCCTACCATAGTTTCATATATGGAAATTCCAAAGTAAATGGACATAAATATCATGACACCCTTACTCATAATCATAATACCTTATAACATCGACCGTGAATTTTGGTCGATAAGCACTGCGTCTCTAGCCACAACAAAACATCACTAAAAGAGTCTTTTATTGGAGATGATAAGTCCGCAGAAGATACTCTTTTATTGGGTTTTTGCTCTCTTGTTGATTGATACCAGAAAGAAAAAAGAGTCTAGATTCTCTATTCAATATTATGGTATTTTATTGTTTCTAATAAATTTCAACCATTTATTTATGTAGGGTCCGTACAAGTCTCGCGTGAGTCCCGCGTAAGTCCCGCAAAATAAATGGCTTAGATTCTATGAGATAGAATAAGACAGAGTAAAACTGAACAAAGGATCTAATTTCGAGAAAAAGGTACCTACTACCTACCATCCAGTTATAGATCAACCAATATTACAACTAAACAGTGTAAAGCATACCTGAGATTTATTTTTGTTTGGATATTGACGAGGATGTTAGGAGTGCTTAATTTACCTCTAAAAGTTAGTTTAAGAGAAAGAGATTTGTATAGTATTATAAATTTTTGAATGCTCTCATAGTTGTCTGATGTGAAATTCCTGACATACACTCTTCAGTCTAGAGTAGGACTGGACATTTGATAGATATATTGGGCAAAGGAACATAACCGAGCACCGCCCTAAATTATCGAGACAAACTGACTTTGATATTATGTTTGAAGTGCCTAACTCACACTCAAAAGTTAGCTCAAAAGGAGAAGATTGAACACTATTATAAGTTTTTAAATACCCTCGCAATTATCTGATGTAAAATTCTTGAGCGAAGAAATGTAAAAACTACTGTTATATGCGGTGTGTTGAAGGGGATGGATGAGCATATAAAAAGGATAGAAGCAAAGAAAGAGAGTGGACTATTGGTTGAAATGCTACGCTATAAATGTGTAAGCATAATTAAATAAGCTGTGATTCAACACCAAAGACATGTACATGCAAAGAGACACCGTTTCTGCTGTGTCTGTCCATCTCCAATGAACATTTTCTACACGGTCACTCGCTGTCATCTCCTTAATCAATAAGAGGTTATACTTCGTCAACAATATCTTCTCTCCTCTTTTCGCCTGTATCTCTTGATTTCTTTGTAGCTATTACACAAAATGTCTCGTGAACAGTATTCTGTGATGTAATTCCATAACTTAATTTTCTTTTATACTAAATAAACGACCATTTAAGTGGGGCAAAAGTATTGTTTCGAGCAATATTTTAAAAATGAGACCGGTGATTGAACCGGAGAAGCAACTGATTTAAAGGTTAATGGTTCAACCAGAATTCAACTGCGGTTGCACCGGTGATTAATAAATATATAAATTTTTATTTTATATATTATATATATAAGATAATTTTTAAATATATTATTTATTTATTTATTTATCTAATTGTAAACTTAAACCTTCAAATTTTAAAATATACAATTTTTTAAAAAAATTCGCCAAACACAACACAAAATAAGATAACAAAGCTCACTAGTCATATTTCATCAAAAAGATTAAAAAAAGATCACTAATCATAATATTCATTCAAGTTGAAATCATCAAAATCAAGGCATTTTAAATAGATTGACCAGTTCTTTCTTTCACCAGTTCAACGGTTTTTACCGATCCGACCGCAAAATGAACAGGCAATCACTCACAAAAATACGAGCTAAATCGGACCGTTTCATGCTCCGATTTACCAATTTTTCGGTTCAACCGATTAATTCGGTCCGATTTTCAAAACACTGGTTTCAAGTGATGGAAGCATTAGATAAAGGTGATACGTTGAGGGATTTATTGACTGCCTAAAACAATATTTTTTGTTCAAATACCATACCATGCATGTACAATTAATTAGTTCGTGGGTGGCAAATTACTCAGTCACCTCCATTAATAATTGTAGTAAGATTAAGTCTTCTCCTATCTTTTTTCTTCTTTTTTAAAAATAACCATACATTATCAAATATTTTTATAGAAAGAAAAAATAACAATAAGAAAACAAGCCAGGACTTGTTAAATGGAGATAAGTTATTAAAGCTTTAATCAATTGTTGGCATGTGTTTAGCCGGCCTGAATACTTAAGGAACAATCATCCAAGACGTCCTAATTAATTATGGTAAAATGTTTATGTGTTATACAAAGGAAAATTAATCAATATTAAGCTGCGTAATTAAAATAACGGTTTGTGGGGTTAAGGGTAATGGGACAACATGGCATCCATATGCTCTGATGTTAATCCGGGAAAAAGGAATCTTATTGACCTGCTACTTGAACGAGGAATTCTCACTTACTTGGTATCTAAGATCCAAATGCCAAATGTAATCTTATTGGGAAATGGCTTGTCCATTCAACAACCAAGTGCATGTGCTCATGGTTTGGATTGAGCCGGACAAGCGCTGGATGTTCATTATTACTTTTATATATTTCTGTTTTTTGTGCTTCTATTTTTTTTTTCCGACTGATAGTATTTCGTTTGAATGTGCTATGTTTAGAGTGCCATTTAATAACAAATTTTCACAATAGGGATCAAACTGGGAATTTCCGAGGATTGTTTTACGCCTATCAAAAATTTTGCAGCATATATTCGCTCAGAAGATAGGTATTATTTAATTATCAGTTACTTTGATCCAAAAGATTCATTCTTACATTATAAGTGGTTCTGTCTGGTTTTGATGGGATTGGACGTTGCCGCTTGGATCCATGAGATTGGTTGATTTTGGCTTAGAAAGATACCTGCAAAACAAATAAAGACACGCCAAGGGTTGATTCTCGGTAGACTCCTCCGACGTTCGAGTCAGTCTTTTTGTGAGGATTTTGGTGGCTAGAAATTAAGAGAGTATGAGGGTTCTGAAGTCGTACCTGTATCATGGCAAAGTAGTACCTTATATAAGGAATAGCTGCTAGATTTAGGTCATTATTCAAGAATGGGCCGACCTTCTCACAGGCCATTCAAGAATGAGCTTGGGTTTAGCACAATCGACCCGACTAATAAAGAAAAAAAAAACTCATAAGTAATTTTTAGGTGTAATGCACAAATTAACCTCTCTTAAAAGTATGCACTTCCATTCTCAAGCAAATTTAAATCTCATGTAACTTTGGACGTAACATTAGCTTCGAGAGGAAAAAATTGGAAACTTAAAACAAAGCCGTACTCGCCTGGGTTGAATGAGAGATGTGGTAGTGAACTTATTTTGGAGCACTAATGAGGTGGAAGGATCCCTTGGGAAGATAATCATTCGGGTAATCTCCCAATTCACTCTCAACGAGGTAAATGAACTGTATATGTAGAATGATGCTATTTGTTAAAATAATGGTTTTAGTTACATGAGCTGATGTTATAATGTAAATTACAGTTGATAAAAAAGAAAGTAAGAGTTGCTTACATTTACATTTTGGCAAGCAAATGGAATTGAAACAAATGTCTCTCACTAACAGGCAAATAAAGAAACACGAATCCTCACTGGTGATAGTGTGGCAGTGAGAAACCTAAAAATAGGTAATAAGGTGGTGATGAATGATAAATGTCCTGTAACTATGGTGGGAAATTCCTGCTCAAAACAGGATAAGCCCTTGTGGAACAGCACTGCCTCTGCATGCCTGTGCCAGAGGACAGTGTTCAAGTGTTCCCAAGCCCATGCATCATGCATCATGGTCTTTGTATGATCAAAGAGAAAATAAAAGGAAATCACATGATTGGCTGCATGCAATATTTTCATTTTAAGTTAGTAAAAATTAAACCATTTCTTCAAATATTGTAATTGAATTTATATTTGAAGAGAGACGCACATTCATCAACTACGAAATTCCAACGCCCACTTTGATGGCATGGCAGTAACAATTAGGAAATTCCAGAGCAAATAAGTTTCACCCAATCCATGTTATGCTTTCTATGATTAGCAAGAGATGGGCCCCACATTGTGCGTGTGTGTTTGTGTTTTGAGAGAGAAAGAGAGAGGGTCCTAAAACCGATGTTGACGTCTGAATCTCTCGACTTTGATCCCATCTTCCCCACTCTCTCCTATGCTATGGTCCCTTTCTCAAAAAGCATCATGCTATACTACTCACCCACTGTTGTCAGATCGTGAATCTCACGTTCACATGTCATTCGCCACGTGTACTCTCCCGCCACTAAGCTTTCTCTAGTTCGAGCTGTGTCCGCTACCCGCGCTTGTGCGATGTATGACCTAAAGTTGACCATGGCATCGCCTTCATGTGATCATGTGGGACTTTGATTCCCATTCACACTCTGTATCTACGAGCGTGTGTCGCACTCATAGTTATATCAAAATGAGATAAAATTATTTACTATCATTCACGTGTATTAAATTTCATTTATATGTTTTGTTTAATATCAGTATATTGGGAAAGTGGGGACGATTGGAACACGCGCCCAGCAAAACAGTGGATTAGTAAGTAAACCTTTGAATTGATATTAGGGTACGGCCACCTGATATGTTCTCTTATTTCTATTAGCCATATCCTTTTCTGTCCATTTTTTAAAAGTTAGAGAAACACTATTCTTTGTTGTTTCTTTGGCATAAATGAGCTGTACACAAGTTTACCACTGGGGCATATTCCCTTAGACCCCCCAAAAAAATAAAAAAGAGTTAATAATAAAATCAAGTTTTTTATTCTTATTCTCGTGGTTTGGTTTTTAATTTTCAATATTTACCTATTTATTTTTTTCCAAAAGGGAATAATTACCTTCGTAGTAGTTAATAAGAATATATATATATATATAAACTCATAATAAACATAGTGGTCAATGACAATGGCACTTTGTGTAAGTAACTATAAGACGCATCTATCAATTCATTTTAAGTATATTGTCATATAAATTAATATTCTAGTTGATTTATATAAATTCAAGGACTTAATTATAATATTAATGAATAATTAAAATTTTGACTGATAATAAAATAAGTAATTTATGTTTCCTGTAATTGTCTTTGCAATAGATTAAGCTATCGCATCTTTTATAATAATTAATAACTTGTTTTATTAGTTATATCTTTATTTTGCAATGTAATATTTATAAAAAGCAGTATAATAGATATGCAATGAAAAAGAAAAAGAAATGAAAATAATAAAAAAAAGAACTGCTGCTACTAGACACACCCTCAATCTGTTAAGCAATTACGGTGCTGGCACGGCTCTTTCAACTTTTTTTTTTTTGGTTGCCCCTCCGTTTTTAAGTAGGGTGCCCGCGGCCGGACCAAGTTTTTGGAAAAGAATGCATGTATCTATCTGTTCTATTCTGTTCTATTCTATCTCCTTCAATCCAAAATTATTTAAAATATAATATGAAAGTATTTATAATAATGCAAATACCATAGAGAAAGAAAGAGATATATATAAAAAAAAGAGCCCCTATTATTATGGCCCCCATTGCTTCTTATCTCTTCCACTCACTGTCCTCCTCTCTCTTCATCTTCCCCAATCGGAACTCCTTTCATTTGTGCCTATAATCCAAAACAAAGCCACCAAAAATCATTCCTCATTCTTCACAACAGGAGGAGGTAAATAGTTGGATGGTTATTGCTGAGAAGCAAAAATGAAGAGGGATCACCAAGCAAGTTATGGCGGCGGCGGCAGTGAATCGTCGTCAGTCGGTGGAAAAGGGAAATTGTGGGAAGAAGAAGGAGTAGGAGGAGGGATGGACGAATTGTTGGCAGTGCTGGGTTACAAGGTGAGGGCCTCCGACATGGCGGATGTTGCTCAAAAGCTTGAACAGCTGGAGATGGTAATTGGTACTGCTCCAGAAGATGGCATTTCTCAACTTTCTGATACCATTCATTACAATCCGTCCGATCTATCTGGTTGGGTTCAGAGCATGCTTTCTGAGCTTAACCCACCACCGCCACAACACCACCATGTCTCCTCTTCCTCCTCCAACAACCATAACAACTCCTCAGCAGCTGCTGTCCTTCATCAAGATTCTTCTTCTTCTTCTTCTTCTTCTATCCTCCCTTCTTCCTCCTCGACTATCACCTTTCAATCTAGGCCTTTCAACGACGATTCGGAGTACGATCTTAGAGCTATTCCTGGTGTTGCCGTTTTAGATAACAGCTGCAGGAAGCGAATCAAATCGGCTTCTAATAATAATACCACCACCACCAGTTCTGCGTCCACAATCACTACATCCTCAGACTCTGCTCGACCCGTCGTTTTAATTGATTCCCAGGAGACAGGGGTCAGACTCGTTCACACCCTCCTGGCCTGCGCTGAAGCTGTTCAACAAGACAATCTCAAAATCGCTGATACTTTTGTCAAGCACATAGGCGTACTTGCCGCTTCTCAAGCTGGTGCTATGCGCAAAGTGGCAACCTATTTCGCCGAGGCCCTGGCTCGCCGGATTTACAAGATTTACCCACAGGATTCTCTTGACCCTTCATACTCCGATGCTCTGGAGATGCATTTCTACGAGACCTGCCCTTACCTCAAGTTCGCTCATTTCACCGCCAATCAAGCCATTCTCGAAGCTTTTGCCTCCCATTCTCGAGTTCACGTCATCGACTTCGGCCTCAAGCAGGGGATGCAGTGGCCCGCCCTCATGCAAGCCCTGGCACTGCGCCCCGGCGGCCCTCCTGCTTTCCGTTTAACTGGAATTGGTCCTCCTCAGCCCGACAACACCGACACTCTGCAACAAGTTGGTTGGAAGCTTGCCCAGTTGGCAGATACCATTGGCGTTGAGTTTGAGTTCCGCGGCTTCGTTGCCTCTAGCTTGGCTGATCTCGATCCCCAAATGCTCGATCTCCGGTCTACGGAGGTTGAAGCCGTGGCTGTGAACTCCGTCTTCGAGCTCCATCGCCTCCTGGCTCGTCCCGGCGGCATCGACAAGGTTCTCTCTTCGATCAAAGCCATGAAGCCCAAGATAGTAACCGTTGTTGAGCAGGAAGCGAACCACAACGATCCGGTTTTCTTGGATCGATTCACCGAAGCCTTACACTACTACTCCAGCCTGTTTGACTCTCTAGAAGGTTCGGGGTTGGTGCCTCCGAGTGAAGACCTGGTTATGTCGGAGTTGTACTTGGGGAGGCAGATATGTAATGTCTTGGCATGTGAAGGTGCTGATCGAGTTGAGCGGCACGAGACATTGACTCAGTGGAGAACCCGAATGGAGTCTACAGGGTTCGACCCGGTTCATCTAGGGTCAAACGCGTTCAAGCAAGCCAGTATGTTACTGGCCTTATTCGCCGGCGGCGATGGGTATAGGGTGGAGGAGAGTAATGGATGTCTTATGCTTGGGTGGCACACTAGGCCGCTGATTACTACCTCAGCTTGGCAACTCGGTTCAAGCGTGTCCCAACAGTGAGTCGGCTCGGCCGAGTTGGAATAACTTTTGTCGACTGGGTGGTTTATAAGCCCCGTTAGTCGAGTGTGAGGACGAGTTATTTACTGTGGGGGTGGGCAAGCGAGTTTAGGAAAACGAGAGGTTGAACTGTAAAATGTAATTCTGGCTCTTTTACACCTCTTTGATCAATTTTTTCGTTTCCTTCTTTAAATTTCTTCAACTCTTTTCCTTAATGGTTGGAAGAACTTTCTCTATATCCCTTTTGCTGCTTGTAATTTTCTTAGCTTTCTTTTCCTTTTTTGGAGGCTGTATGATAAGTGTTTTTTAGCTTTTCAATAAAATTTGGATGCCTTCGTTGAGATGGTGGTGGGCAGTCTTTGGGTTAATTTCGCACGTAAATTGATTACTTTATTAAATACGAATGAGTGGCAGTCAGTGGCTTCTGAACGTAACTTTCATGAAATGCACTGATTTTGACCGAGTTATATGCCTTGGAATGTTATCTCCAGGACTCAACTAGAACTTAGTCCTCTGGCCCTGGGGGGGAGCTGCGGTGGTATTATTCCTGAAGAATAAGTAACCACATAATGATATCATTTCACCTAATGATATTTGAACTTATAAATGGCCATTTCTTTATTTAATTTTTGTTTGTTGACGTGGCTTATTCACCAGTTGGCCTGCAGAATTTGGACTGGCTGGATGATATTTTTGGTTAGAAGGTTGCGTAGTTGGTGATATGTGAAATGAAAAAGCATTCATTCTTCTACTTAGTTGGAGATGGATGTAGACTCTAATGGCATATGACCTGGCATAGGCATAAATAAGTAGCATATTATGCAATTACAGATCATTTGAATTAGTCAAATTTTACGAATTGCTCTTTTTCTTGTGTTTTAAACAAAACTTTTGACAATGATTGAGTGGCAATGTGGGTCAAGTGGGCTCAGACTTTTCATAACTAAGGAACTCAGTCAATTTCCACTCATCGTATTTTCTTATTTTTGCTTTTGGAATTGGACAATTTGCCTCTCCATCGTCAAATGTGAACAAGGGAATGCGATATGATTTCGGCCACGGTCGGCCCTGTCAAACCAACTTGCATGTCTATGTCTGCTCTTGGAATCTCCTTATTGGATTTGAGTCCCCACTACAAAATACCTTGTCCAATTAATTATATACATATTAAATAACATCTCTTTTGTTGAAGTTAATATTCACCGTCTAAAATTATTGTATGTAATGTGATTGGTCATTGTAGTTGCTCCTGCCCTGATTTTGAAGTCACGGAGAAGTTTACGGTTGGTGTTAAGGTTATCTGTTAATCAATTATGACCATAAAAAGAGAGAAAAGTTCATTATTGAGGAGGAGGAAAAAAAAATAGTAGATAGATGAATGAATGACTTGATGTTTATCCTTTTCCAATATCACAGAGGCTGGAGAAGCAAAAGGTCAAAACCTAGGGCTAAGGTTTACGTTCTCGGCGTGGCTGAATAAAAAGTAAGGCTACAGCATACCCATCGCCTGACAAGTGACTTGGACATATTAAGTTGATATGCATGAGCTTCTTTTGGTAATTTACCTTCTTTGAATTGTTCGTTTTTGTTGATCATTTTACTGCTACTCTAAGGCTAAGCAGTACTTGCCCATTGTATGCGTGTTGAATTTCAGTAGAAGATGATGGATTGTGTAACATAACATTTAAATACGCTTTACCAGAAAGTGGATGTTGCTTGACTAAGTTGAACTTTCGCGAGACAATAATCTGCAAGAATCACTTAATTAGACATCGTGCACTGTGTGTAGTAGCTTCAGTTGCATCTCTTCTCATAATTGTATTACTAGGACAGCTTACCATTTTGGTCAAATCTTTGACATTGCTTCATTAGTTGCTTTCAGCGGTTCCCACTTGTCTTCCAATTCCATCACCGCCCATCTTTCACTCCATCATTTCCATTATATTTTTGAACTTAAGACCATCAAATGACTATTCTAATCCCAAATATACATTGCTCTATGCCTAATACTCTTTCTTTTCTTAAGCCTAATCGTAAACAAAATTAAGGTTATGTTGGGCAACTTTTAATTCATGTGTTCAATAACTGATAACTCCGGAATATTTTTCTTGGTTCCCATAATTTTTAAAAATCTACTTAGTAGTTTTAATTAGTTTATTTAGTTTTCTTTTAATGAAAGTTGAATTCAATCTCTTTCACTAAAATATTGTAGAATTACCGTCAGTCTTCTCTAACTTAAACTAAGATAACTTAAAATGAAAATGACTTATATTCTACGTTTATATGGTTCAAAAAATGCGGTCAAATTATAAGCTAATTGCTCATAGGATTTCACACATCTGAGTTTTTTTTTTTTGTTTTTTTGGAAAATCAGAAGAATAAATTAATAGAAAGGAATATGTACATAGCCTTCAGTACAAGTGCCACCGGAAGCACAAAGCAAGATTAGACAACAATCGCAAGCAAGCAAAACCAAGGTAAACTTAAACTCAAAAGCCACCCTTTAAGCAGGCAGGCAGATAAAACCTAACGAATTACTAGTGCGCAATAAGCCAGCCAAGGGAAATGTAAAGGTGCCCTATTGATGATCCGTAGCTTGTGATAGGCCAAGGCCAGTGGCTGTCGTGTTGAGCAAGTGCCGGATCACCAAAGGAGGCAAGGCGGCCATGGCCTTGCCCAAAGAACTGTCGCATGCAATAACCTACAAGAAAACGAAGCAACATCTGCAAAGGAAGACTAAATTGAAAAAAATTACCTCCTCTCAAAGTGTTGGTTAAGAAGTTCTTTAACGTGGGAGATGATTCTGAGATACACTCGCTCCTTCTCCATGGCTTCATTCTTAAAGGTACGGGCATTGCGCTCAGTCCAAATATGATAAACTGAAGTGGAAAGGAGAATGGGAAAGTAGTGACGGCCTGGAACACTGGTATAAGAAGCATTGTTGTACCAGGAAAGGAGAGTTGCAAGGGTGGGATGGGTGAAGGGGGGTAATTCACACATCTGAGTTTCATCTATATATATATATAAAAGGCTTTATTAATTTACAAGAAGAAAATATATTCCTAAGATGAAAATTGAAACTGATTGGATTACCTATTAATATCGGATCCATGCATCAAATCTTACACCCGACAAGTTTTTCATGGAAGGCATATTTTTAGTCTACTAAAGTTATGCTTTTGAGTGGAGGAGAAGACGAATAACCTCTTCTCCTGTTAATTTTGAAAGAATTCTGCAACTGTTGTAGAGAGGGTTAAGCAAGGAGTATGGATGACAATTAGTTGTTGGGTAGGGCCCTGGCCCACCTAGACTCGACCCATGTAATCTCGAACCACGACATTTCATTTTTTTAAAATTTCAAAACGATATCATTTTTTGGCAAAATGACGTTGTTTTATTCATGCTCGTCATTGCCTAGGCCCGACCCATGCCTAGGCCCAATTGTTAAGCCTAGCAAGGAGTGCTAGTTCTATTAGAGCTTAAGCCTATTTATAATATGTTTTGGATATTTGAAGTAATTTAATTGAACTAAAACTACAATTTTAATTAAACTTTAATTAGAATCATAAATAATTCTAATTAAATACCAAATATGCCTATGTAAGATTCAATATCTCATATTGATCCTTATTTATTAAATCTCATATTTATTCATAAAGTTTCTGAAAATTTACAATCAAGTCCAACAAGATTAAAATATCTTTGTTCTCTTCAACCCATTCTTTATTTGTGACCTATTAGGCTCCCAAATATGTTGGTAATAGATACAAATTATAACCCTAAATCATATTTAGGAGTACATAAATTGAACTCCTTTAATTTATCTTTCATTATCTAAATAAACAATCTATATCTATGGGATCTAACAATACATCATGACTACCCAAATATTTAGAAATGTCAAAATAGTTTTGAATAATTTTTTCGTGCATGATTTTTCATTCAATTTAATCATTTTATCATACAATATTTCAATTAGATATAGAACACAAAATTATTGTCTACTTTATTTTGAGTCCATCATATTTGTTCTCTATTATTAGTTATTGATTCAATTAATGACATTTGTAAACTATTTACAAAACTTCACTCAATCTTTGCCAAGGATTTCCTAAATCAATACTAATAAAAAACAACAAAATATTTTCCATAATTACTTTAAGGTGATAAATCATATCTTGATCACTCAATTACCTCCATATAGTTCATGTTATATCTAATGACTACTGACTGAGTTATCTTTGATTAGAATATGCCATAAGTAGTATTAAAATACAACAATCCTTATACAAGATAACTTTTGAGAGGTCAAGTTAAAAGATACTTTATACAATCATCATAATGATAATTTCCTTAGACATATAAGTAATGTACCAAATGGATTTCTCTATGGGGTCAATTCAGTGAACTTGTTCTCTAATAAGCACCCACACGTTTGTTTATATATTTCTATACTTTAGTCTATGAGATCGACTACTTCCTCCAAAATGAAAAACATAACGTGTGCTAGTCTTTTTACGTTTTATTAATGTTCAGTCTTAATAGAACAATAATTATCAACATTTTAAGGATAATACATAAATGCAATATGAATCTCATAATTATAATCTCATAATAATTTCATTTGCAATGTTTAATTATCCCATGAACTTTATTATTTACATTTAAATATATATAAGATAAAGAATGCATTTGAATTATTGTTTCACTTAACTACAACCAACTAATTGATTGTAGGGCAAAAACTAACAATCTCTTACTTACACTAAACGAATTAGTTAAGTATCTCATACCATATCATTATATGACAATCATGCTACTGTTGAAACAATAGCTTAATGAGAAAATTCTACAAGATTCTCTATAGTGAGCACTTTCTTAAATCTTACCATGTTCATTATAATTATCATTATAATTAAGAAAAATTGCCTTAATACATCCTTGGATCTTTGATGAGAACTAGCTCGATTTTACATGCCCAATGATTCTAATGTTCTATAGTACATTACTATCTTGAACAATGCAAGGAACTATATCAAGTTCATTAAAGAACTCATTGATCTAATTAATCATTTCCACTAAATAAAAAATGTATTATGACTTAATTAGCAACCATTGCTACATTGGAACCTTTCCAATCTTGAATGATATTGTTCCAAGTAAAATAGGCCTCTAAATTTAATATCCATATAACATTGAACTCAAATATTAACTCATACATAAAATAGTGAATATCTTTAATGCTTCATAAGTACAAAATATCTCAAATACTAAACATCTTTAGTATATTATCTAAATACTTGGATTTAGAATAGGTAAAAACAACTTCCAATCTATTTTTAATATATTATCTAAGTATTTAGACTTAGAATAGGTGAACAACTTCCAATCTATCTCTATAGATCTAATTCCCAGAACTAAGCTGATACCTTTTCATATCCAATAAGAGTTATTCTTGGACAATTATATTTTCAACCATTAAAAATTAAAATTATAGTTCTCTATGAGCAATATGTTTCTACATACTCACAATGAAAAGGACAACTCTACTCCTACTAACCTTCTTGTAGATATGATAAATTCACAACTATCTCTAAAACAAACTCTTTGAATTCATCATGAAAGTAAATCTTTCAATGTCTTATAGCATTTCAGATATACATCAAATATATCAATAAAGGCATTAGTTCCAATTGGATGTATTATCATGAGATTTAAACATTTCAAATTTCATCTTACTCCTACTACTTATCTTGAGAACCATTCTCCTATAAGTATTCATTGAAATAAATGAGTTATTTAATAATTTTGTAAGATTATATCCAACCTTTTGGATATCTCATAAGCTTTTTATTATCCATTTAGTTATGAGCTTAATGGATAATATATGCTTCATTTAAGCATTACATCATTAAATCATTAACTTTGCCTCTTTTCAAAAACTTGACATTTCATACCTAATATGAAATCTTACTAATTGAGTCAACTAGAACTATTGAAGGTAAGTCATTGTACTAAGCATAGCCATAAGAAAAATAGTATTGCATTATACAATATCTCATATTGTATTTTCCTCCTTACATAAATCCATACTTTTGACTATAAGAGGAAAAAAGGAACACTTAAGAAGAACCGGAGGGAAGTGATTAAGAATGACATGACTTTGTTAGAACTTACCGAGTATATAGCCCGCAATAGAAAACTTTAGCATATCAGGATATGGATAAAGGATATCGTTATAGAGATCTTTCTCATTCTGTTAGGTCTTTTAAACATTTTCATAGGAGTCTTCATTTTATAGTTAGCCTTAATTTATTGATTACATAGTACTTCACTCCTAGTTATTTAGCCTAAGCAGTTTCTTACTTAGTCTAATTACTTTCTTGTAATGGTTAGTTTGATTAGTCTTATACTTGTCTTTTTTTCTTGGTTTGTCTATTTATTTACTTATTTTATCATTATTGCAATCTTTACCATGTTCTATATGTACTATGTTATGTAGTGCATTACATATTTTTATATTTTATTTATACATATTTATTAATGTTTTATGTTATCATTATTTTGCATTACATGTGGGTCTATTAAAAACATCCTCTCTACTAGGTAGGCGTAAGGCAACTTATTACTGGACTTCCCCACACCTTGCGTTTCAACGGGACTCTCACTAAGTGTTGTTGTTGTACATAAATTCATACTCTTATGGAATTTTGTTATGAAGGTATTGACTAGAGGATCTCATTCTCTATAAATGAATAAAGATTTAAAATTCTTCACATCGATCTCATCGAAGTGCTTCAGCATTCTTAATGGTTAATTTCTACTTATATTTAAACTATTTGAACTTTTCAAGACATTTAAATTAATATTTAATTTAATACATATGACTATATCATATAAAGTCATTAGTAATCTAATGAAATATTATAATCATCCTATTATGAGTTGTTATTTCATCAAATACATCATGTGTAAAAATTTATCAATTCAATACTGTCATGATCCTTTCACTAGAGGTTGATTTGATGTTGATATACATCTTACATATTGCTATTATGGTGTTGCCATATATCTCACATGTTGTCATTAAAGTTTATGAGATATTAGTCAACTTAAAATGTCAACATATTTTGTCGTCGATATGATTTTGATATATCTTTAAAACTTTAACACCAAATCCTTAACAAAGATTAATAACAAAATTACATAATGGACATACAATTTTCTTTTCTAACTTTGAGAAGTCTTCTCAGACATAATCCTATGTCCAAGATATTTGGTTAATTAACTCTTAATATTAATTATACTAAACAAGGTAAATTCCACTCAGGGCAAAATATAAATGTAAGAAAGGCAAGTAATTGATTATATGCCATGACTACTAAATAAGATTAGGATTTTAATTATGTATTTGGTTACTCCCACTATTTCATTCGAAATAATATCCCTTATTACTATTCGAAAAGATTAATCTTTCTAGTAAGCTAAGATCCCATTCAAATTTAGTTAATATTATGTTTGCTCACAAATTAACTAAACTTAAATTAGGTAGATAACAACTTTATCAATCACATTTAATGTGACTCTTAGATCTGTTAGGTGACAACTTTTGCCAAAGCGTATTTGATATGTTATTCCCAAATCTGCTTCTAAATTCACATGATTATGAGTTTGCCCATCTAAATAAGATAAATTTAGTTAAAAAGGACCCATTGTCATAAGACTAAATATATTTAGGTTAACGTGCCCTTGAGTTTGCTTAACAAACCTAAAATAAATATAACTCTAGTTTGTTCTTATCACAATAGAAGGCAACAATCACATTTAAAACATGTACTTAATATTTTTAACGAGGGATTTAATTTTGTTAGTCTCATCAAACACAAAATTACATATAATAATATCACATATATAAAAATGCAATTTAACATGCATCCAATATATATATATATAAAGTATGCAACTTATGCACTCATATTCAAATTATATTCATAAAATATCAAGCTTCGTTTGATTCTAGTTATTGATTTTCATAATCTAAATTAATATTACCAACTCATTGGAAAAATTAAATTATATTAAACCCATTGATTCTTAAATGAGTTAAATCCCTAATCCAAATAGAAATTTAATTCAATCTAATTTTTTTTCAATTTCAATAAGAAACTATTTCCAATTATCTTTGAAAAAATTTAATTGAAAAATTTTTTCAATAAATTGTGCTTCTTACTTGTTATGATTTATAAAAACTCCTTTTTCAAAATTATATAAGTAACACATTCTAATCCAATAAGAAAACTATTTCCAATCTAAGTAGAAATTACTTTTCCTTAATTAGAAAACTATTTCCTAATATTAAAAGAAAACTACTTTCAAAGTTAAATAATTTTTTTTTAAAATTTAATTAAGAAAGTTTTTTTTATTATTTACTTAGAGAATAATTTCTTAATTAATTAGAAAATATTTGCTTAATAAATTAGGAAAATATTTTCAAAGTATTAAAGAAAGCTCAATTTTCTTAATTAATAAAATGAAAAAACTTTTCAAAATTTAAGAAGAAAAATAAAATTTTCTAATAAATCAAGAAACTTATTAACCATAATAAAGAACAAAATTTTTGAATAAATTGAAAATAATTCTCTAAAAAATAAAATTATAAATTTAATTTATCTCAATCAAATTGAAATGAATAAATTTAATTAAGAAACATCTTACTTAATTATTTTAAAAATACTTTTCTTAATTTTAAGGAGTTATAATTGATTAATTTCAATCTAATTGAAACTATTTAGTTCTAATTTTAGAAAATAGAAATTAATATAATTATTAATCTTACTCAAATTAATAAAAATAAGTACCTTAATTTTGGAATTGAATTTTGATTTTAAAAATTAAAAATATTTGGTATATGTCACGAAATACTCTATTCCAAACCAAGGATTAGATTACTTTGATCCAATTGCCAAAGAAAACCTTATTCAATACTATAATAAATATATTCTTGTATCCAAACAAGCTTTATTTGAACCCTAGGATACATTATCCTAGTCTTTAAACAATCTTATTTTAGCCCTAAAGTAAGTTTATTCTAATTGCCTAGCATGCCTTATTCTAGTTCTAGAATAAGCCTATTCCAGACCTAGGACGAGTTTTTTTCCAAGTTGGCAAACACACCTTTCTTCCGTGAGAAACCCAAGAATCATAAGATAAAACCCTAACTTTCATTGTCTTAATATAGTGTCGAGGAGTGAGTTTAGGGTTTCTGGGGTTTTGTTATAAACATTTTAGATTCAATAATTTAGGATTTTAAGGGCTTTAATATGAACTTTCAGATTATTTAGGGTTTATAACAATTGTAAATTAAATTATGTAATATTAATCAATAACAATAAAACATACTTAATCAAGTTATAGATTAAAAGTCAGCTTTGATACCACTATTGAAAAATTGGGATAAGGTCCTATCGCGACTGCAACAAAATAATAATGATACTTTTTCATATCTTGATTTCCCGAAAACTAATGTCACTTTAATTCTATAAAATGATTAACATATAAATCATAATAAAGCATGAATCTTAATTCGTACCTTATTCTGAAGATTGATTATATTCTTGTCGTATCACTCGAACCATTTCTGAAACTAACTCATCTCAACCACCATAGCTGCATAAATGTTTGCCTTTAACAATATCCATATAATAAGTTGAAAGAACTCTGCAACTATAACAGAGAGGGTTAAGCAAGATGTGGTAGCTCTATTAGTGCTTAAGCCTATTTATAATAAGTTTTGAATTTTTTAGTAATTTAATTAAAATTAAATTCTAATTTCAATTAAACTTCAATTAGAATTACAAATAATTTTACTTAAATACCTACTATGCCCAAGTAAGATCCAATATCTCATATTGATCCTTATTTTTAAAATATCTCATATTTAATTATAACGTTTCTTAAACTTTACAATTAAGTCCAACTTGATTAAAATATCTTTGCTCTCTTCGTACCATTCTTTATATGTGTCCTATGAGGTTCT
Source organism: Erythroxylum mucronatum (assembly GCA_027563825.1). Lineage (NCBI taxonomy): Eukaryota > Viridiplantae > Streptophyta > Magnoliopsida > Malpighiales > Erythroxylaceae > Erythroxylum > Erythroxylum mucronatum. Next base: position 16,645,245 of record JAOSBP010000002.1, on the reverse strand, counting down.
CAAATATGTTGGCAATGGATACAAAGTATAACCTTAAATTAAATTTAGGATTAGATAAATTAAACTCCTTTAATTTATCTTTAATTATCTAATTAAATAATTTATATTCATAGATTAAAATTGACGTCTAGCAACACATCATGACAATCAAAATATTTAGAAATGTTAAAGTAGTTTTGACTAACCTTTCCATGTATGATTTTTTTGTATAATTCAATCATTACATTAAATAATGTTCTGATTAGACATATAATATTGAATTAATGTCTACTATATTTTGAGTCCAATCATTTTAGTTCTCCATTATAAGCTATTGATTCAATTAATGACATTTGTAAACTGTTTACAAAAAGTCAAGTATTTCCGAAATCAATACCAATCAAGAATAACAGAACATTTTCCTTAATTTTAGGGTGATGAATCCTATCTTGATCACTCAGCTACCTCCCTATAGTTCATGCTATATCCAATAAGTATAGAATGAGTTATCCTTGATTATAATAGGTCATAAGTAGTATTAAAAAATAGCAATCCCTATAAAAGATAACTTTGGAGACCTCAAGTCAAAGGATCACTTATACAATCATCATAATGAGAATTTTCATAAACATACAAGTAATGTTCCAAATAGATTTCTCATATAGGGTCAAATCGGTGAACTTGTAATCTAATAAGCACCCATATATTTATTTAAGTATCTCCATACTTTAGTTTATAAGATCCACGGCTTCTTTTATAAGGAAAACAATAACATGTGCTAGTCTTTTTGCATTCTAATAATGTCCAATTTTAATAGAAAATAATTAGGAACAATTTAAGGATAACACATAAATTTAATATAAATATCATAATTATTATCTCATCTTAATTTTATTTTCAATATATAATTATCCTACGGACTTTATCATATACATATAAATATGAAAAAGATAAAGAATGACTTTAAATTATTTTGTCACTTAATTATAACCAATCGGTTGCCTGTAGGGGCATAAACTAATAAATATGACTAGGTTAATCATGCCAAAGTTATATTTATTTATAAAACAAATTGTTTACAGTGTATTTGAACTCAATAATTTTTGTAAGATATAAAATTTAAATTAGGTCCATATAAGGTCATGTCCATTTCAATATTATGAGTTTTGTACCGTACAGGCCAATAAAGGCCAGAAGGTACCGTACTAGTCAAAAAATGTTATAAAATTGAGTATATATGTATCGGTTGTCAGTACCGATTGGTATTGACGATTTCGCATGGCACCGACCAGTACCATAAATTTTAAAAATATGAAGGATTGTTTTACAAAAAAAATTCTTAAAACAACCCCACCCTAATGCTACTCTCACTCTCTCTCGGTTCTCCTCTCCTCTCCGATGACTGTCCTCTTCGATGACTCTTGACCATTGTCTCATCCTCCAATTTTGTCTCTCTCTCTCTCTCCGTCAACTCTCCACTCTCCTGTTTAAGGCATAAGAAACTTGTGCAACACCTATGAACAATACATAACCAGATTTACACGCAAAAGAGTCAAAGGGAAACAAATCAAAATTACCCAAAGATTTCAATGGAGGATCGATTCCATAGCTGCATTGTTATATATTTGCTAAACTCTTGACCAAAAGAAGAAAAAAAGGTAGGAAACGGCAGGGTAAAAGGAAAGTAGAGAAGGTATGAGTGAACGGTTGGTTAGGGAAAATCTCTGAGTTTTCGAAACTCTGTCGTATTTTTCCATCTTTTTTTTATCTCTTTCCTTAAAAGCGAGGTGATCATATGATAAAGAGCATATAGCAATGAAAGGAAGAAGAAGAAGAAGAGATTGGCTTGTGTGTGTATAGGGTTTTTTTCTAGTGTATGCATGCGTGCGTGAGAAAGTGTGCAAGTATTCTTTTCCAGCAATGAAGATAATCAGTACAAAAAGATTAAATTATTGTCTTGTTAAAGACATTGTCACTACATGCCATCTCTATTCTGTTTTCCTCCAAGGAATAAGAGATATGTGAGGAGAAACTAAAGCAAACTCTAGAGAAACCAATGATTTTTTTGAAAGTTATGGAGAAACACGTAGGTGGGTTATTGAGATATTAAATATTGAGATACAAATATCCAATTTCATTAATATAATTTAAGTTTTTGAAAAGAAACTATATATTATGGTAATTAAGAAAAAAACATTGTTTTTATGTAGATGAATTTAAGTTAATTTTTTATTAAATTAAACATATAATTTTACTAATATGTGAAAATAATATTAATAAAATAAAGAGATTATTGTTATTTTAAATTTAAATTATTATAATTTTTGGAAACAATTTGACATAAAATTATAAATTATACAGTACAATATATTAAAGGACTATTTTGTAATTTAAAAAAATTCAAGGACCATTTTATAAATTTAAAAAATTACTCGGAACGATATCCGGTATTAATCAATACAACTATAGTACTGTACCAGAACCAAATTCGGTACCAATGCCAGTATGGTATTCATAGCATTGGTCCATATTGAACATAAGTCCTCACTCCACTTGGAATCCTATTCTAGTTGTATTTAGAACACCGAATAGTTCACTAATTTTCTTTAATTTTTGTTGTATTCATAATTGGTTGCAACTATGCTTTATAATGAGCATTTATATTCTCTTTTGTGGAGGGTTTATAAATGAAATAGATATCCTTAATGCTATATGTTACTAGTGTTACAAACTAGTTGAATCAGCCTTACATTGACGATGAAACGATAATATACACATGTTCTTTTGAAGAATAACTGATTATATGAAACAATATTGTTAGTTCTTAACAATGCTCATAAGGGAGTGAATTGAGTTTTCATAAATTTTAAGTAAAATATTTACTAACTTAGTATGTTAATGAACACAATTTATGAAATATGAATATATGATATAAAATAATAAATTTCAACACATTTAAACAATAATATAAAAAGGTAAACCTTATATCTACTCCTTAGATTCTTCTTGAAATTCTACTATGAGTCTTCTTTCAAGGTGAAAAATAACTTTTGTGTAATTTTTTAATCAATAAAGAGAAACCTTTATACAATCTTTTTTTCTTTCTAGGTTTTTTAAAAAAACCTTTTTCACCCTCTTACTTTAAATTTGATTGCTTCTTAGGGTAAAGCTTGAGTATTCGATTACATATTGTGTTAGTCACTTAGAAAGTGCTATTGGAAGACCACTTTAGTTGGATAAGATGACTATAATTATGAATAGGTTATGGCCACGCCAAGATATATGTAAAGGTAGAAATAATTTTGAGTTGCTTAAATCTTTACCTATTATAAGGCTAGATGATAATGGAGGATTATTGGAAGAATTCATTGAATTCAGTTACTAATGGAAGCCCTATATATTAAATAGAGAAGATAAGAGATAGAGAGATATAAGAAGGAGATTTCAAATTAGTTTTTTAGAAGAGCTCTTTAAACCTTATACTTTTCTAGCCTTTAAAACTATCCATGTGGAGAATATGAATGATCCTGATCTTGAAGCAATTAGAGTAATGGAGGCACCCCCTAAGAAAGAAGGGGATAACCCTCTTGAAGTGTAGAAGCATTGTAAGGAAGAAATATGTAAGAAACCAATTAAGATTTCTTCTCCTAGTTCCCGAAAGGTACTCAGTTATAAAAATAGCATAAAAATAATTTGTTTGATTTAAAGTCAACTTTAGAATTGGAACAAGTGACTACATCGAGGAGAAGACAAGAAAGGAAATCTAGGAAGAAAAGGTAGCTAAGCCCTAGGAAGAAAAGGTAGCTAAGCCCTAGGAAGAAAAGGTAGCTAAGCCCTCTCTTAACCTCATGATATTGACTTGGAATGTTAGGGGCATGAATTACCCTAAGAAAAGACAAATAATCAAAAATTATCTAGTGACAAAAAGTTATGCTATAGTAGGATTATTAAAAATAAAGATTAAGAAAGACAAGTCATAACTTTTTAGAGGAGTATTTAGTAGAAACTGGGAGCTGCTAACTAATCACCAATGTCATTACTTAGGTAGGATTGCTAAGGGATTAGATCCCCATAGAGTTGACATAATTCAATAGGTGATTTCATATCAATTTATTCATTTTGAAATCAAAATGGGATATGAAAGTTTGAAGATCACTTTCATGTATAGTTATAACCTTGATTTCTAAAGAAGAGCACTGTGGAATGTTTTGAAAGCAACCCGGGGGGGGGGGGGGGGGTAAAGGGTTGTTTTAAAAAA
>JAOSBP010000002.1:16607900-16629872 GCA_027563825.1 Erythroxylum mucronatum | reverse complement strand
TCAATTGGGGGTCATGATGTGTTGCTAGATACCGCTCATGACTTGCTCAGATTAAGGGTTAATCTAAGTGGCCAACATAACCGGGAACCTAATGGGTCACACGCATAAGAGTGGTTCGGAGAATCTGTAAAATAGTTTTGGACAGAGATCCAATATATGGAGAGCAATAGGAATAAATGGATCCCGATGAGATTGGGATATGTCCCGATGAGATCGCGACATCGACATTGCTGAAAAGGGTCTCCGGTGTTTTTCCGGTACCGGGGCCCGGTAGGCCAGTAGGACCGACCCCAGTTTGACTGGACCACTTCAGCAAATATATATATCAATTAATTAATTAAAGAATTAATTAATTAGGATATATATATATATATATGGTTGTCGTTGGAATTAAGCTAAAGGAGAAGATGAGAGTTGACTTGGTCAAATCTCATCATTAACTTGATTTTTAATTCATTTCTTAGCCACCAACGTGGCTCACTCTCCTTCTAGCCTTTTCATTGTCTTTAATTAGTTAAAAGACTTATGAGAGAAGGCTTAAGTGCTTGGTGGTCGTGTGTGAGAAGGGGAGAGCCGAAAACTTAAAGGTTAAGTTAGTGAAAATTTGATTTTCCAAGGTTCTTCTTCAAGGGTTCACGATCTTCTCTTGTCTCCAAGCTTCATCTCCAACGTTTATTCCTAAGCTCTCCTAGAATAAGGTAAGATCTAGCAGTCTTTAATTTCTAGCTATTCCCGGGTCAAAAGAGTTTGCCCCGGTTAGATTTTCCGACCTCTGCATGGATACCGTTAGAGATGGTCTCCTTTGGTCGTTATGGTTTGACTGTTCATATATACACATGGATCCTGGCTGTAGGGAACGTCCCGGAACAAAAAATTTTGTTTTCCGCACCGTGTTCATGTGATGGACACACTGGGATTTTCCTACACCCATTGGTAGAAATTTGTGTTGTCTTGCTATTACAAGATTTGCAACTAATTTTTTATCACTTTAATGTTTTATTTTGATGAAGAAAAAGTTTGGAAAAATGTTTACAAGTAATTAATGAGTTACATCTCAACATGCTAGGTCTATGATGGATTGGAAGTTTCTAGAATTATACTTGAAGATAATGAATTTTGGTCTTAATGTCAATTTGCCATTCGAGTTTGTGAGCCTTAGGTGAGAGTACTTCATTTGGATAATAGTGATGAGAAGACAACAATGGGTTATTTTTATGATACCATGGAGAGGGCAAGAAAAGCAATCAAGGCCAGTATAAAAAATAGGCCTTCCTTGTACACACCTTATCTTGCAATCATCAATGAGAGATGAGAAAGGCAACTTTACCTTTTGTTGTTTGTAGCTGGGGCATTTTTGAATCCTAATGTCTATTTCAGACCAAGTTTTACAAAGAAAGTTGAAGTTAATAGGGGAATGCCATTAACGATTACAACAATTGTTGCCCATGAGAAGATGTGAGATCTCCTAAGCTCACAAATGGAGATTTATATGGATGCTTCCGGTGATTTTAGGATGTCAATTACTATTTTTCAAAGAAACTAACTTAATTTAGGTATATTTATATTTTTACTTTTATTACTTATTAAAATTAATCATCACTTTATTTTGTTTACAATGCTACTTTTGTTGTCTAACAATTGTCTTGTGGGACCAATTTGGAAGTGGTATTCTAGAATTGCAAAGATTTGCAATTCGAATTCTAAGTCAATATATGAGTACAACATGGTGTAAAAGGAATTGATATATATTTGATTCATCCATTTGAAGAAAATGAATAGATTGCAGCACAAAAGATTGAACAACTTGGTCTTTCGTCAATACAATTTAAAGCTTTGAAAAAGGTATGTTATTATCATTATTAAGCTAGATATGATTTCTTGTAATTTCTTGATAATTTAATTTTTTGTTTACTAGGACTCTTAATAAAATAAATAGTTCTATAGATCCAATTTGTCTTTGATCGTATTGATTTTTTGGCAGATTGAGTTTATGAGGAATCATGCTTGATAAATAAGAATGACTTGAAAGATAATCTTAGATGGAACAGTATTGAAATGTCATTTGGTGTAATGAATTTAAATAATAGTGATGATGAGGCTCCTCTCAATGATGAGGATTTCGTATTAAATGAGAATTGGAGTTAATGTGATTTTAGTAGGTATTTGAATGAATGAAGTTTCAAGTTTTTATTTCTCATCTGCTTTTAATTTCACTTATATTTGATGTATATGTTAAATTCTATATGTGCATTATACAATATAAATATAATTGTAAATGTTTTTGTTTGAAGATTTCTAGCTCATTGTTTCCTCAGCACAAACTCTTATTGTAAATTATAATTATTAGAGAGTCATGAATATTTATTATTCTTTTTTATTTGGTGTTTTGAAGTAATTATTATTTACTATATGATGAACTTTTAATATTTTAAAAACTTTGTAGTAAATATAAAAAGATAATTGTTATTTTAAAATTCTATTATTATGATTTTTTGAGACAAGGATGTAAAATTATAAATTATACAGTATAATATATTGAGGAACTATTTTACAATTTTTAAAATCTAGGAACTACTTTATAAATTCAAAAGATTATTTGAAACAATACCTAATATTAACCGGTACTAGTACAGTACTGTACCAGAATTAATCTAGTTTATTTATAACATTAATATTCAATGTTAAGAAGTTTGTTGAGTTTAATATTAACGACGATTAATTTTTCATATCTTACCTATTTAGTAGTTTTATACTAATGTTGATTATTTTTTAATTAGTTTTTTAGACCTAATTAAAATTAATATTTTTAGTTAATTAGTTATTTATAGATTAATATTTTTACAAATATATAAAATACTTATTTATAAATAGAATGAGTATATAAATAATAACTAAATTTTTTTACATAATGTATCATAAACTATTAATTATAATAAAATATAATAAATGAATCATCTTACTTATTAGTATTATTAGATAATAAATAAAAATGTGATAAAATATGAAATTTATTATTATATAAAATTAATAAATTGTTATATTAATAAAATATGACAAATAATACTAATTAGTTATTAATAAAATAAATTAATATTATCTATTAAATATTAGTATACTATATAATATAAATAATGATAAGTAAATAAAATACATTAATTTTTAAATTTTTATTAACAACAAAAAAATCTCAGATATATGTTTATTTTATCAAATCTTTTTAATAAAAAAGTTATTCAAAGTTTTGAATCTCATACATATACACACATCCAAATTTTGCAGAAAAGAGGGGAACAAAGTCGCGTGAAAATGAGAGCTATTCAATCGCCGAAAAGAAAATTGAAAATCGTCACTTGCGAGGCGAGTTAACGTTTTGCCACTAACCAATCCATTATAACGTCTAGGGTTGAGCATTTGGATTAATTGGGCTAAATTTTTACTGTTTGAGTAAAGTCTGAATTAGCTAAAAAAATTTTCATCTTACACGGCCCGAACTTAAAATTTCATTATCCGAACTTACCCGACTCGATCGGGTAATTCGGATAAATTGGGTAATTTTGGGTTACCCGAAATTTTGTTTGGTTCTTTTTTAAAAATTACACAAAATAACTAAATACTGGAATTACACTCTCATATCTCATTTGAGAGATACAAAACAAAACAAATAGTTGAATTCACTAATAATATAACCAAATATTTCAATTAACTAATATAATTAATCTGTTAATTCTACAAAAAAAATAACGAAATGTATTTTCATAGCGGCTGTACTATTACCCTAAGATGCATCAATCAATTTAACTCCGCCCAAGCCGTATGATCTACAATCAACCGTCGATTTCCTATATTAATGACAAGGGCTCTATTATATCAGAACACTCATCGAAGAACTTGAATTCAATTTATCTTCTCGCGAGATATTAGGTATGAATCTTTGCTCATGCAATCATTAGCAGTAAACGTCAAACCTTCCACTAATCAACCAAAAGAAGAACATCAATTCTTGAAGAACCCCACCTATACCCACCTTAATTAAAAAAACCGCCCTTTTAAATTTAAAAACCTCTCTTTGAATCCAAGTCTCTCTTCTCTTTCAAGATTTTATCCTTTAACAACATGTGATCAGACACTCACATTTCTTCTCTACTCATTCAAGTGATTTTGCTTTCGTGGGTTGTTGGCAGACTTTGGATTTATACTCCGGTTAAATATGAGATAAGCAAAGTTGCCAACTTTAGCAAATTAAAGTATCAAACGTTTCGAACTCTGTATACCATTACTTAGGTTCTCGCGTTAAAATCCTTGGCCTCCAGCTACTTTTTCTTGCTCTCTCCTTTCAGTTAAATCTTGCTGTTGATTGCTGGATTGATGAGCTGTTCTGGGTCTTTCTTGTTTTCTTGAAAGAGAGTGGTGGGATGATAGTAGTTGCAGCGGAAATGCGTTCTTTTTATTCTCTGCAATTTCTTTGCGCAATCTCTCTTGTTCTGTTTATGACATGCGATTCCTTTCCCAAAGATGAAGGTATGTATCACCATTTTAGTCTCAGATCTTGGTTACCTGCTTTATTGGAAAGCTGTTGTGCTGGGAGAAAACGTGGAAAAGCATAGTGTACGAGGATTCTTTATTTTGCAGTTGATGTTGTTTGAGGTTTCATAAGATAGACTCTTCTTCGTCTTCTGCCAAAGACTAATTGAATGCTTTTAGGTTGTTTACTTCGCCTGTTCCAAGATCCATATTTTGTTTCATCATAGTCCATTTATTTATTTATTTTTGGGTTCATTGAAGTTAACTGATCTGAGTTCCTGAGTTCACAGTTTTGTAAATATATTAGATATGGATACTCTGGTGTCCATAAGATCATAATTGAAGTGAATTGCCAGAGAATCCAAACCATTTTACTTATTTAATGTGTGCTGTGGGCAGTTTCGGCACTTACTGCATTCAAGGAGGCTATATATGAAGACCCACTCCTAGTGTTAGCCAATTGGAATGCTCTAGATTCAGATCCTTGTGATTGGCCTGGCATTTCATGCTCCTTTACTCGAGACCATGTCATCAAGATGTAAGACATTATGTTTTCCTTTCTAAGTTTACCGAGGATTATGTGTTACTTTCTAACTACTTTCTGTATGTAGGTTTGAGAAGCCACGATATATTTAATGGTGTATTGTTTGATGATTGTGTATTCCATTTATCCATGGAGGTTCATTTTGCAGAAATATATCTGGATTATCTTTGAAGGGATTTCTTGCACCAGAATTGGGTCGGATCACACATTTGAAAGAACTGTATGCACCTTTAAGCACTTGAGAACTTCATGCCAAAATTCAAATGTACTTATTTATTGTATATTGAATCGAAGCCTGTTCTTGTCATTTTGTACTGTGTAGAATCTTGCACGACAATTGTCTGATTGGGACTATACCGAAAGAACTGTGCATGCTGAAGTACCTGGAGGTCCTGGATTTGGGAGTGAACCAATTAACAGGTTCAATTCCTCCAGAGATAGCCAGTCTAACCAGCGTTAAGAAGATGTAAAATATCACCTTTAATGCTGTAAACTAAAGTTGGCTAGAAATGTTATCAGTTTTTCTTACTTCATGAGTTCATGTTATTGTAGAAACCTTCAATCCAATGGGTTGACAGGGAGTTTACCTCCTGAGATTGGCAGTCTGAAGAACCTTCAGGAACTTAGGCTTGATAGAAACAAGCTTCAAGGACATTTTCCTGCTGATAACAATTCAGATTTCATGCCTAAGTTACACGGAATGTAAGTAGAAAGTCCTGCCTACTAGAGTTCTATTGAGCTCCATATTCTCACTTTTTGGTACAATTTGCAAAATATTCTTACGTATGGATTTAAGTGTGTTTAACAAAATTTTGAGACAATTTAAAGATTAAAAACATATCCATTACCAATTTTTAGTCCATCAATTTTTTATTACAGGTTTTAAGGTGTTCATATTCATAGCAGAAATTTACTAGCCATGCAAATAATTTTTGGGCAAAATTCAGTTTTTGGACATTTACAGAGGAATATCATTACATCTGTCAATTTTACTTTGCTCCTTGAATAGCTTATTGTACGTTGGACATTGGTCACAGTGTTAGCTAGTTGCTTCCAAAGATGCGTCAAAATCCTGGAAATTATTATTTTGTTGTGCATTTTTTTCTTCTCTGGTTTTCTTCATCGAGGTTCATTTCTGCTTCAGGTATGCATCCATTGCAAACTTAACTGGCTTGTGCAGAGCATCTCAATTGACAGTGGCTGATTTCTCATACAATTTCTTTGTTGGAATCATACCTAAGTGCTTGGAGTACCTTCCAAGGTTTGTTTTGCCAGCCTTTCTTCCTGGCTCATTTATCTTAAGTGAGCTACTTTCTAACAATTTGTGTCATACAGGACAAGCTTCCAAGGGAACTGTCTTCAACACAAGTATGTTAAGCAGCGTTCTGCAGCAATCTGCTGTATGTGTAGCAAAGCTTTCCCGTCAAACTTTTTTTTTTTAACTTCAGATGGAGATTAAAATATTCAAAAATCAGAATTCCCCCCTGTATTTGTAACTTCCAAGTTTGTAGCATCCCTTTTCTGAGTGAATCTGGTTAGAACCCAAGGCATCAAATTTGATATTAGAAAATTGAAATTTTCTTAATAATGGAATACATTTTTATGTTATATGCTGAAACTGCGATCATCTCTATATTCTGTCCTGCATGGAAATTCTTACTCTGCATTCTGAAAATATCTCGATCATTGTCCCCACTCCTTAGTGCTTCCTTGGATGTAGCTTTGAAATTCTCTTGCTATTTATGACATTATTGTAAATTTAACGAAGTCTAAAGAAACTTATATTGTGCCATTTGTAGATGGTGCACCGCCTCCCAGGGCCCGACAGACATTGAACTCTAAGCATCAGCCTCTTGGGGATTCATCCAAACCGCATCAAGGAACATCGAAACCCACCTGGCTTTTGGCTCTGGAAATAGTGACAGGAATCATGGTAGGTTCTCTCTTTGTCATTGCTCTTCTGACAGGCCTTCAGAGATGCAAAAGCAAATCTTCAATCATCATACCTTGGAAGAAATCTATTAGCCAGAAGGATCATAGGACAGTATACATAGGTTGGTTTACCTTTTAGCACCATCTATACATAGGTTGGTTTACCTTTTAGCACCATCTAACTGTACATCATTACTCTTATCATTGTCTTTATCGGTAAGTTGGTTATTTTCATTTTTGGTTTATTTGCAAACAGATTCTGAGATGTTGAAAGATGTAGTGAGATTCAACAGACAGGAGCTTGAAGTGGCCTGTGAAGACTTCAGCAACATTATTGGCTCGTCTCCTGACCGTTTGGTGTATAAGGGCACCATGAAAAGTGGTCCTGAGGTTGCTGTGATCTCCATCTGCATCAAAGAAGAACATTGGACGGGCTATCTTGAGCTGTATTTCCAGAAAGAGGTGACCAAATGCATAACAAATACAAAATCCTTTGTCAAAGAAATTTTCTGAAGATTTATTGTTTTATTGGAATTAGGTGGCAGATTTGGCTAGATTAAGTCATGGAAACACGGGAAAGCTATTGGGTTATTGTAGAGAGAGCTCCCCATTTACAAGGATGTTGGTTTTTGAATATGCCTCAAATGGCACACTTTATGAGCATCTTCATTGTAAGTCAACTATTTTTACTAAAAATTTGTTAGGGTTTCTTAATTGGATCAAAGCGCTGAGTACTAGTCTAAATATTTGAAGATGGAGAAGGATGCCAGCTATCATGGACACGACGTATGAAAATCATCTTAGGCATTGCTCGGGGACTCAAATATCTTCATCAGGAACTTGATCCCCCTTTTACCTTATCCGAGTTAAATTCTAGTGCTGTATATCTAACGGAAGACTTTTCCCCCAAGGTATACCACAAACCTTGCCTTTCTTTTCAAGAAATATGTATCTTGTTTTTAGTTAGTTTGAATCAAGGACAATGTTAGCACACCAGAGATGACATAATCATATTAGTGTGATGACACTATAGCCATAGGATTGACTTAGCTTTGTTTGTTTAGAAGTTGGTGAGCAAGATCAGTAAAACTTTGATGTTTGCCATCTGGGGAAATGATCTCTTGAATTTTTTAAATGTGTTTCTGCATCTATTTTTCAATATGGTCAGTACTGTGCCTTAAAGTCAATATATAACATGTTTTACCTAATTATTCCCCTAGTTATATTAAAGTTTATGCTAATCACAAGATGGACATCAAGGTACATAAATGAGACGCTGTGAGCAAAAAAATTCAATGTTTTGCAGTTGGTAGATTTTGAAAGTTGGAAAAGTATTCTTGAGAGATCAGAAAAGAACTCGTTGTCCATTGGCAGCCAAGGTGCTATTTGTGTACTATCAAACTCTGTGGAGGAACGCCATCTTGATATCCAGGGCAATGTTTATGCATTCGGTATCCTTTTACTGGAGATTATAAGCGGCAGGCAACCATACTGCAAGGACAAAGGGTGCTTGGGGCAATGGGTAAGGAGATCTTTGAAGTATGAAGTTTGACAATTTTGTTGTCTGGAGTAAATACAAAACATGAAACTACACAATATTGCAGGCGAAGGAATATCTTGAATTGCCCGAAGCAATGTCGTATATGGTTGATCCAGAGTTGAAGCACTTCAGATATGAGGACCTCGAGGTCATATGCAAAGTGGTAAACCTTTGCATCCACCCAGATGCCACCAAGCGGCCATCAATGGAGGAAGTAAGCTCCATGCTAGAGAACAAAATTGACACTTCTGTGTCTGTTGAGATGAAGGCATCTTCTTTGGCTTGGGCGGAACTTGCGCTTGCATCATGATGCAGGTGAGGGATTTAACTAACAGTTTTAACTCAGATACTTTAACCATTGTATTACTCTTCAAAGCCCTCTTCTCTCAATATTTTCTTTCCCACAATTAAGTTTTATTGGTGGTCCTTGTAAATGACAGAAGTTTGCTCTTGTATACCACTGGATGATGAGTAAAATTGCGACTAAATGACAAATAGTGTTGAAGAATTGAGTCTAGTATACCTTAAATCACTAATTCTGTTAGTTTAATATTAAAATATTTATCAATTAAATTATCGAACTATTTCTATATCTACTGAATTTCATTACCAATTCAAACTACAGAGTACAACAATCTTAACCATTTGATTACATAACATTCTCAAGAATATCGATTGTAATAATTATCAAACTGTACCAACCAGCAAATAAAATTTGTGTTACTGAAGGGACAAATCACTAAAACAAACATTTCAAAACTGCATTCATATGAGCAAATATCCATTGATAAACAAAAAATTAATATTTCACGCTTGAGCTCAACAATGACTCTTTACTTCCTTAATCTTCCAATTTCTCAAAGAAGCAGAACACAGCTACAATTAACGTTTGGCACGAGAGTAATGATTGTCATTAGGATTTCTTTTCTGACTGAAAACTGCTAGCGCCTTCCTTACCGTCGGTTGAAAAGTTCTTTTGTCAGTGTGGTGGCTGAAGACGTCATCTGAGTAGAAGAAGTCATCTCCCTGAAAGGTATCATTTCTTCTATCAGCATAAATCTTATAAAATTATTGGAAAAAATATATCGTCTAATAAGGAGGAACTAGAACAAGATCAGAACAAAAAGGAAGAAAGTCAACCTGTTTATTTGTTTTCTTCTTTGTCTTAGGGTGCAGGAATTTTTGTGGCAGTTGATCTTCACGTAGAATAGGATTCTTTGCAATAGCATTCCTTCCTCCTTGCGGCAAGGGCAATGAAAACTGCATAAAGCAAATGTTCAGTAACATATAAATAGGAAAGCTTCAGTAGATGGCTAAGCCCCTGATACAATAAAAGGGGGTGCACTTTGCAACGAGAATAAACCAGAAACAAGTATTCTATGAAAACAAGTACACAGGCGGATTCAAACCCAAGACACGAAACCAAGTGTAGATGTTATAAGACTTATGAGAGAACCAACCCCAAAAGCTAGCTTGAAGGGTGGGAGAGCTCATAAACCTATAAACTCCACATTAGTTCCTTTTATTACCGATGTGGGACATTTTTAACCATAACAGTAGAAACTTTGACCTTGAACCACATTTCGGTGAGAATTATGCTTACTTTTGTGCCACGCAGAGTGATCCTTGGTCTTCTGGCTTCCATAGTTATCCCATTCTCACCTACTGTGATAGCTACCTTCCTCAGGGTGCCTCCATTTCCACATTCCGGACAGAAAATCCTTCCAATTTCAGCAGTCACAGTAAAGCAGGCATGACACCTTAATATCCACCTGCCAAGGAAGCCAATTTAAACATAAGCGTTTTAATATATCGTCACTTACCAAGGAGAATATGTCAGGGATATAAAATCCCAAACGTATTTCCTTGGACATTTCATTTTCTTCCATTTCCAATTGTCATGTTTTGATAGTTAAAAGCTGTCTTCTCCAAGTCAGCAAGTCAACATAATAATGCATGCTACATACTAGAAAAACAATTCTGTACCTGTGCAGCTGACGGATTTGCATTCCCCCAGATGCCAACAGTCTTAAACCAATTTGCAGAAGAACATTCTGCATTGCAAAGTCACTAGTTATACAAGCCACACTAGATTCTGACAAGGATCTCAGCATCCAGCTTTGCTCACTACCAACATCGTCCACATTTGATGCATCAAGACTCTTGTTGGTGTGGCTTGAGATCTCAAAATGATTCACCTCTGAATTTAGACCATCATCTTCACAAACTTCACCACCAATGGTTGTACTGTGATCAGATGAAGCTAACATCTCAGAAGAATAACTGAAGTCAAGTCTAGCAGAATCCATGTTATCTTCTTCTCCTTGTTCAATGCTTACCTGACTTTCTTCCAGCCTCATTTGATCTAGTACAGAAGAGAGATCTTCACTGCAGCTCTTATCCTCTATCATCTCACTCTCATTCGAGGTCCCATTTACAGAATCTGCTGCTTTAGAACTTTTCGGTAATATATGACCTTGGTCACTAACTTCCTTGACAACATTGTTACACGCACTATTATCAAAATCTTGTTGACTATCTTTCTCAAAGAGAGCCTCATTATGTTCACGTCGAGCTTTTCTTCTAAGATATCTCCTATGTGTACTTCGACTGACAGCAGGTCTCCAATTACCAGCATCATCATCAAACTGTCCCTGAGATGCATCAACTCCAGCTGCAACAATCTTCTTCCCTTCTACATTAATCACCGTCTTCTCGGGCAGATGCCTATTGTGTCTTCTAAATCCATTTATGGCATCTTCATGATTCTCTGAATGTGCTTCAACCGTGTTCACCATCCAACCATCTGGAGGTTGTTCATCTACAGCAGTAACATTCAATCTTATGTCCTTCAAAGGAACAATTCTTGAACCAGTGTTCATCCCATCTCCTGCTTCACGTTCTAGTGCTTCCCATTCTTCCAAATTAGGAACATTAGAACCCCAACCAGGCATGTCTTTTTCTGGCAACCTCTTTACATTGACTGTGCGGATAGGAGGAGGAGCATCCCTAAGATGTGTGATCCCATGTATCTGTGCCTCCAACGTGTAAGTAAGGGCAACTAGTTTAAGATCAACGTCTGAAAGGGTCTGCAAATCGCCAGTAGCCCTAGCAAACTTAATAACTGTAGATGAAAATAAACATAGAATCAACATGACCATGAACTTCGAGATAAAACTTTAAATATTGATAATCAAAGCCAAAAGACTTGAAGATGAAAACAGTTCTCCAAGGAGTAACATTACAGGTTAATACACTGTGTTGTGGAAATAAAAAAAATCGAAGGATAATTACCAGGAAACATTACCTTCAATGAACAGATAAATATAATCAAACTACTAATAAGACTTGTAAATTTAATAAAACATGATAGACATACAAACAGCTTTTAGAAATTTTAATGAAACTAAATGTCAATGATATTGAAATGAATCACCTTTACAACTCAAAAGTCCAAATCTTTATATTCGTTTTCCAACAGATACCAATGTAAGCTTCCCAAAATAAAAGGTTTGTACAAGGAGTATTCGTTCCGGATACTATTTGAATAAGAACCAACATTGAGACACAAAATTATCTCCAAAATAAACTTTCATTAATATGAAGGTCGAGAAAACAAGGAACGTGGAATGACTTATACACGGAGTAATATTCACATTAATCGAAAAGCTTGGCAATTAGTGAAAGTAAAAAGTGAATTTGCCTAAACAGGAGACAAATATTTACCAATCGTGCAAGTTTAATGACACATACACACAAATGAAATTTGCAATGAACCTAAACATTAATTAGACTTGAACCAATATGAGCATCTCACAAAGGCAAACAAAGTAAAAGAGTTTCTCGCACTGCCCGAGTAAAAGAGACAGAATCTAACAAATCAACTAAAGAAAGGGGGGAAATTACCTTTGTTGAGAGCTTCAGGGGTGGGTTCCATGGAGTCGATAGTGAAAGGAACAAACGAGAGACGGTGGCGGGAGACAGGGTCTCTAATCTCGTCGAGAACTTCAGGGACGGTAACAAACTTGTCGGCCAAGTGGTGGAGCTTATCGCCGCCGTTGATGACGGCGTTGGCGTCGACAACCGCTATGGATATTCCCTCTTTGGACTTGCACCTCGCCACGAAGGCTTGCGTTGTGGAGTACGTCGACGGGGTATGTAGCTTCTCCGGCGGCGAAGGGGCCTTCACGACGTTGCTCCAACATGTCCGCGGCGCCGATGAGGCATCCATGGTTAAAGCTGGAGAGAACTGAGAAGTAACAATGACGCGCTAAACCCTAAGCGTGTAAGTAGTTATCAACCAAATTCCCTTTAAGGCAAACAATTTCTTTTATTAAATTATAGATAATAATAGTATGAAAACCAAATTCCCTTCTACTAACAATCGAAGGCAAAAAGTTTCTTTTATTAAATCAATTACTTTTGTTAATTAACAGATAATAAAAGTACGAAGGCTCGTCAAGTTTTCCACTTTCCGTGAAAAATATCCCAATGTTTTTATTAATCACATTATAGAATAATACTATTTTTCGGTAACATATCTATTTTAATAATCTTAAATGTATTAATAATTTAACGTAATTTCCAAGTTGAACCATATTTAATATTCAAGTCTAATTTTTAAACTTTAAATTTTTTTAATAATATTAAATATAAAATCGATATTAAAGTATTAAATAAGATGATTGATATATTCAATTTTATTATATTTTATTGGATTTACTGTTTTGTAATAACTTTTTTATTTGTAAAAATAAAAGATATTGTATGTTTATAAATTTTTGTCCATGATGTGTAACAACAATTTATTATAACATTTTAGTTAATTGTCCTCTAACCAAGTTGATCAAAGGGTAAGAGGTCTTACATAAGTGAATCTCTTGTCACCTTACCTATTTGTTCTAGTTTGGAGGTACTCTAAAAATTGATTAAACATTATATTAGCCTAATAGAGAAAATTCAATTATCATAAGAAATGTAAGGTTAGAAATTCATAATTTAGGGATCGTTTGGTTCAACTTTTATTTTTCTACTGTAATTTTAGTTTTTTATAATATTTTTGGTTTTTGTTTTTTAATTTAAAAATCAAAAACTTGTTTAGTTAAGATATTTAATATAAAAACTAAAAATAAAAAATATTTAGAGAATGATTTGTTTTCCCATTCGAGGACAAATACACCATCAGGTGTAACTGTGAAATAAGTGATATTGGATAATGAATCATCAGTTAGATCTTACAAAGGAGGTGGAATGACAATAAGGAGCTACTCCTTTTTTAGGCTCTTATTTCTTAGACTTGTGTATGAAATATGGAGGGAAAGGATTTTGCATCAATTTAAGAACAACTAAAGTTGATAATAAAGGAGTCTTCTTCGGGAGCTTATTCACTAGAGGAGAATGCAATGATTCTTAACTAACACATGCTTGATGAATTAATTGATTAGAGTAATTTCTTATTATCAAGCTTATCTAGCTTAATTATGAGAATAGACTAAAGTGATTCTAAGTTTTAAGGCACTCTTGTATCTCTTATATTCCTTGTAAAACATGTTTTATTTTTTAAGTTCTTAGTAAATTTAATTTCTTAAAAAAAGGTTGAATCTTCCTACTAATCTAGACCTAACTCTTGACGTAAAATACAAGTCTTTGGTGAAGACCTATACTAACTAAGATCATATTTACCATCATGTAGATACTTAATTTTGTTTAATAAAATTGTTTATTTTAATTTATATCTTTGAAAAACTTAAGAAAATAACAAAAATCATATTTTAGTAAATTTATACTTAGGTTTGTTTTTACATATTATTAATTTCAATTTTTAAACTTATATTTTTTAGAATTATGATTAAATTTGACAAAGTAAATTACTCATTAATCTTATTTAAATTTATTTTCATTTGTTTTAATTTTAAGTTATTACTCATTAATCTTATTTAAATTTAAATTTATTTGTTTTAATTTTAAGTTATTATTTTAATCAAATTTTTGTCATAATTGATTTACATTGGTTTTGATTTCTTTTAATTTTGTTACAAATTTGTTTATTCTTCTATATAATTAATTTCATGTTTAAAATAGGAAAATTATAATTAAAATCTTAAACTTTACCCAATTTTATAATACTAGCTAACAAAACCAAAATTAGCAATAAAATACTTGCATTTTTTATTTATAGTAAAAGTAACTTGTTCTTAACCTCATAGTTAATGGAGTTGACATAGTGTGCATTTGACATGATAATATCTGCGTGGTAAGAAATTGACATGTTAGCTAATTGATTTAACTAATATATAACAGGGCATGGACAGCATGAATGAGGGATACTAGACAAACAAACAAAAGCGTAGATACAAAAGAGAGGAAGAAATAAAAAAAGAAGTAAAACACAAACTAAAAGAGGGACAAAAAAGGAGGCTAAGAGTTAGGCCCTTAGCACATGAAAACACTTCATAGCTAGTTGGTAACGGGCCTTGAGTTGAAGGTTAGCTGAACCACAAGCATGATGGAGGCATGGAAGAGCTATAAGGTAACTTAGCCATGCTAGATCAACAATTTCTTCCCATTTTCTTGTACCAATCGTGCCCTTTTCATTGTTGACCTTCAACTTCTAAGAGACAATGGAAAAAACTTTGCCAAGCACCAAATCTTTGTTGCCTCCATTGTTGATCTTTTCTAAAAGAGGAAGGAGTAAGAACAAAGCGGTGAAGGCAGAGTGTGGCCAAAAAAGAACAAAAGGATAGTAAAAAATGGGGAAGTGTTGTTTTCACAAAAAAATAAACTTGTTTTAAAAACTTATAAAAACATCTTTTTCACGTTTCTTTAAAATTGTTGTGGTTTTTTTAGTTTTGAAAACAAGAAATGGTAACAATACTCAACTAAACACATTTTAATAACTTGTTTCCCTTTTTATGAAACCACAATAAAAACAGAAAAAAAAAATTGAAACATGAAGTGAATCACACGTTAATACAAGACTTAATAAACAATATACAAATGCACAAGAAGGGGGGGTTGAATTGTGTATTCTTTTTGCTAATCCCCTTTCGAAACTTCTCGTATGAAAACAGTAATATAAATTTCAACGTAAGAGAGAGTTGAGAGTTGAGAGTTGAGGGAATGTAGACACAACAGATTTATCCTGGTTCACCCCAAACCGTGGGCTACGTCTAGTCCTCAGAGATTTTTTTGAGATTTCACTATCTCACAACATGTTACAAGTATTCTTTAATACTGAGTCTCTTCAGGTCTCTTACAACAAGTATTCTTTTACTCTTAACCTCTTTAGGCTATCTGCTTTTCTCTCTACTGAAAGAATTTTTTGAGCTAATGTTACAGAAGATAATTGCTCTAGTTCTTCGCATAATGAGATTTCTTAAAATCGCTAACTTCTGCAGTCTTCGACTCTGATTCATATTTATAGCCTTCGTCTTCAACCGCTTCTTGATAACTTCTTCTTGATCTTTAAAGAATCAGTTATTCAGTTGAGTTCTGTAACTAACTCAAGCTGAATTGAAAACCATTGTAGTATCGGTTCTTCCGTCTGATGTTTTTGTTTGTGCTTTCGTCTGACTTTTATATCGTCTGTCTTCCTTCTGATTTTTATATCGTCTGTCTTCTCTCTGATTTTTATATCGTCTGTCTTCCGTCTAATTTTCCATCGTCTGACTTTTTGTCTTCGCGCTTCCGTCTGTCTTTTGTTTTTGCGCTTCCGTCTGTCTTTTGTTTTTGCGCCTTGCGTCTCACTTTTCATCGTCTGATTTCCATTTGTGCTTTCGTCTGTATTTGTTCCTTCCGTCTCATATGCTTCTGCTTCCGTCTTACTTTCTTCTTTCATTATTTTTTGTTCTTCATCAAAATCATTTACGTAAAATCATTTTGACTTAACAAGGGTCTCTTACTTTGAGTGTCAGCCTCTATTTAATATTCTAAAAAAATGATCAATCTCTAGAATAATCATTTTCTCCCCTTTACTCTCATTTTGTAGTTGATTTTAAAAGTTTTAAACTTTTTACATATGCACTGGAACTCACACTTTTTCTTCATCAAAATCTAGTTAAAGATATAGGAAAATGTTAAAGAACTTCTTGTGGATGGGGGTTACTGAGAAACATCAAGGTGCCAAGGTTAGATGGTTTGATATTTGTACCTTAATTATTGAGGATGGTTTGAAGCTGTTTTCAGTAAAAGCTGCCAACAAAACACTACTAGCTAAGAAAATATGGAAGCTATTTACTGATGTTTAATCAATATAGGCCAAGTGGGTTTACACATATATAATAAAAAAAACAAGTTTATGGGTCATCTAGGTAAATAACTCATTTCTTGGTCCTTTAATAAAATTATTAGGTTAAGAAAGGAAATGAATTAGGAAATTAAATTCAAAGGTGGGAATGGAAGGAAAACCTAGTATTGTTATGACTTTTAGAATGATCTAGGCCCTGCACACAATATTATAAACCTTGAACACCTGAAGCTTATTGTCTCTCCTAATGCATAAGTGAATGAAGTGATAATGAAAGAGGAATGGAGTTGAAGAACTAAAGCTCTCTCCTCTGTAATAAAACATACCTTAGTTTATCAACTTCCTTCTTATGAGGAAGATAAATTTGAATGGGCTTGCCACAATTGTAGGATGTTTACCAATAAGTTAGTGCCTTGAGCTCTTCATAAGTAAAAAGCCTATGTTGTCCTGTTGGAAATTTCACTGGTTTCCTAAGAGATTTTTTATGGCATCTTTCATACTTTGTTTAGCTGTCCAGAATAGATAGCAACCAATGACAAGCATAGAAGCAACAGCCATAACTTGCTTTGTTAGTTCTATAATCAAATTCTTAAAAGCATTGCTCACATTCTCCATCCAGCTAAAACTCTTTCATTGAATGGGATGTGCAAGTAAGGTTCACCCAAAAAGGAGATTCCACTATTTTCAAATTGTTGGGTTGTGGAACTTATTTCTATAAAAAGAAAGGAACTTTAAGGTGTTTTAAAGACCAAGTTAAAGTAGTTAGAGCTTTATAAGCCATACTTTACTAAAAATTAAGGAACATCTTATTGTGTATAATGTCTATTTATTTATGGTTAAAGATTGATCCACTTATGGGAAAACCTAGTACTAGACTATTGTTAACATTTCATTGATTAGATCCTCTACAGATTCGTTGGTAGCTTAGACATTCTTCAAGTTCCCCTTTGTTAGTTCCTGTCTTGTAATAATCTAATTGTTAACTGCTAATGGTTGGTTAAATTTTTCGTTAAAACATAAGATGTATATTTTGGTCTCTAAATACTTTTCCTTTTTAGGTATTGTTATGTATTGATCTACACTATGTTTAATATAATTTTTCTTAATTTATAAAAAAACTCAAGATATCTCACTTTGATAATACCAAACAGGCTCATTCACTTAAATATGAGACAATGAATTGTCAAATGCTTGATGAACACTTAGAAATGTGTGTACAAGACAACAAAATACTTTTGATGCAAGAATTAATAAAAAATGTATTTATAGGGTTTCAACCCCTATTAATTGTTGGAGCAAAAAATTAGTTGTTGTAGTAGCTAATTCTAGCATATTGGTCAACAACTAAGTCATACTTTTTAACTAATATGCATTTAATGCACAAAATTTACTAGTCATTACATACTGATCAACCATTAGGGTATATTAGAACAATATATCCCTTAAGCGACATTGGTCAACCACATCACCACACTAGTCCACCAATATGTTAATAAATAGCCCTGTTACACATTTAACTTATATTGGTCGACCACTAACCTATATTGATCAACTAATTCCCCTAAAATCATAATTTTAATAATGTCAAATAATCAAAATTAATTTGTTTAATATAATTATAATTAAAAACTTATAAAATGTTCACTAAAAAGTATTTGAAAGATTAAGAAGCTTTTCTTTTAAGAATCAAAGTTTAAATACCTCTTAATGAATGAAAAGGCTTATGTAAAAAAGTAAGATAAGTGTTTCTATATTATGAGCCTTTAAGATTTTCAAAGTGACTAAATAAGATTACAATTAACATTACAAGCTTTAGAATGACCTTGATATTCCTTGATCTTCTTTTATTCTTGACTTGATCTTCACTTGGAAGGTTGCAAACTTTACCTTTTCTTTATCATCTTCACGAACTATCTTCTTAAGTTTTGATAACATCTTGTTCTTATATTGTTTCGAATATAAATAATAGACTCATTAATAGTATTTATGCTTTGTTATTATCAAAAAATAGATTGAAAATTCTCTTGGTTAAAAATCACCCCATTTTTGGTGATGACAAAACATTCGTAATATGAGAGAGTAATAATAAAATTAAGCATACAATCAAGATAATAATTAGCTTCCCATTAATTCATGTATAAAAAAAATTCAACATCAATAACAAAAGAGATATTCAAGATTAAGTTTAAAAAAAATATTCATATATATAGATAAATTAACTTAAACATAGCATAAATTTACTGAAGTATAAAATACCACATAAAGAATGAGGAATGTAGAAATCACTCCCCTAAATGTCATCACACCCTTATCCCTTCCTGTAAATATAATATCACTAATCTTTTTCCTCCTTTTTGGAATCATACCAAATAAACCAACTATCTAAGAAAAATAAAGTGTCATAAAATGTATAAGTTATAAAATTCCCGAATTTCAATATTCAATCATATAAACACCTTAAACTCAATCAAAATACTAACAATTAAGTGCAACTAGATAAAAAACAATGTTTAAAACCTTAATTGCATTTATAAATAATCAATTTAAGAAATGCACAAAGAAATTCAAAATCCACAAATTTTGGTATTTTACATAAATTAAAATTTTCATTTGAAAAAAAATAGTAAGTTTCGATAAGCTTAAATGAAGTAATTAAGAAAATGTATACTTAATTGAAATATCCAACCATTAATTTCATAAAAAATATATAATTTTGGAAGCCTTAAAATATCAAAAATATTAATAGGATAAAGTATTAAAATTTAAAACCTTAGAATGACAAATTTGAAGCAATCGGTCTTGATTCTTAAATATCTTATATGAATCATGTAATTTTATGGAAACAATTCCAATAACATGGACATCATAAAAAATCTTAAAATTTAAAGGAATTAGGGTTTATCTAAAGAGGAGTTAAGAACATATAAGAAGTTTAAACCATAAAGTAAGCATAAAACATAGATAATGCCAATTAGTAAGCTTTGGAGAGTTGGAATAAAAAAAGGTGAATATCTTGAAGAATAGATGAAAAGGAGCGAAGAAAAGCTTTAAATATATTACAACATATTTAGTATAAGTATAGTCAACAATACCCATCTTCTATTCATATTACAACATCTTTTGAAATTAATTTCTCTTTTAAAAGGGATATTAATCGACCAATTCCCTATATTAGTCGACCGGTGGGGCCTGTAGAACCATTCTTGCAATCAAACTTCTTACAAACTCATTGTGACTTTATATTAATTATTTTTTAGCATATTAATCAACTATTAGGACACATTGGACGACTAGTGCATCCTAAATCCTAAAAAATTAATACAAACTTAAATTAAACACTTAATATACATTAAGTATGAGTTCATTAACATATTTAAAGTCTCCTGATCTTATTGAATTCCATTGATCATACCTAATTCTCTTCTAACCTATCCTTTCTCATTAGTTTAGTAAAAAAAATCATCGTTGTGTATTAACAAATTCTAATGTAATATCCCTATAATCTCTAATTTGTTTTTAAGCATGCACTTAGTGCCTATAATTTGGTGATTAGCTTATTATGATTTGGTAATTTATAAGTCTAATTACTAAGCTTACTATGATTTGGTGATATCTAGGTCTAAGCACTAAGGCCTATGATTTGGTTTAATGACAAAAATTCAATTCTCATCACTAAGGGATTCTTTTATAGTCCTAAGTTTAAGGAAATATTTCTATAAAGAGATTAATAATTACCTCTTGTTGAAAATCACTTATGATTTGATTCAACAAATGATTCTTCTTGAATCTTCAATCCATTGAAAATTCTCATTCTTCTTGTCCTTATGAGTTTAAAAATTTGCTCTTGTGGGGTGTTTTGATCATCATTTTATTTTTTATAAGATTAATTTTTTAAATCCTTAAATATACCTATACTTCCATCTTCAAGACTTCTTCTGGATTAAAAAAGGTTATATTTATCAAGATAAAAAAGCATAAACTCTTCAAATACAATACTAAATTTAATGATTATCATCACTACTACATACTGTTTGTTTTTCTTTTTTTAGGTTTTAGGTAATCAATATGTTTTAGGTGCCAAAATGAGTTTGGATCCTTCAATTTTATTCTCCTTCTTCCTTTCAATTCAAAATTTTAAGGGTGTTGGATCTCGTTTTCGGAACACAACCCTCCTGCAGACTCATACATCTGTTGGATCCTGCTTGATTCCGAAACCCAACCTCTTGCGAAAACATGAAACACGAGTGTGCATATTACCTTGAAGGGTTTTTTTTCATTGAACCCTTATAAGACATTATCTATTCATCTTCTTGCTCATAGCATCCCAAAAATTTACTCACAATTTGTTCAATGGTGTACCCATACTAACCAATCACCATGCTTGAACTCATTTCTCCTACTTGTGAATAGAATTTGGAAATTTTCAAATCAGAATTTTAATTTGACTTCCTCAAAGAAATCATAGCTCTAAGTCTCTAGTTTATTTTAGAGCAAGAATCAACTCAATCGGAGTTCTATACCTCAAGATATCATCAAAATACCAAAATGTGCTCATAAACCATTCATGCTCTCTCAACCGACCTCTCACTTACTTTAATTCAAACTTACTCAATTCAACTCCAAAAGATACCAAATTTTCAGGAGAGATAGCTACATGTCTTAGGAATCCATTGGTCTAAGAATCTCTTTAATTGGAGGTCAGATGAGGGCGTTATGTCCAAAATAATAGACCATGTTTATACCTTAAATTGATTTGTACCTCTCTTGGCGCGAATGCCATAACTTTCATCACAAATGTCGGATTGCTTTCATTTTTAGACCATTGGAAAGAAAGCTTCGAGATCGAAAACTTTCATGAAGACCACAAATCCTGATTCTGCCTCCAAGAGGGTCAATTATTGCAATCTTTCCCGTGAATGTCCGTTAAACAGACATGCATGTCCGTTTAACAGACATATATCGGGCAAACTGCACCATTTCACCCGAGAAAGTCCGTTAAATAGAATTGTTGGACCGCAAACTTTTCCTGGAAGTTAGAACTATTGTATGTGAAATATTAGAAGTTAAAAGCTGGAAAAATGAATATGTTCATTGAACATGCTCCGGTCTTTTTGCCATAACTTGATCTCTAGTTATCCAAATGAGATGATTCTTAATTTGGATTAAACTAGAGAGATAAGGCTACAAATT
>JAOSBP010000002.1:16564868-16575816 GCA_027563825.1 Erythroxylum mucronatum | reverse complement strand
TGTACTAGTTACCGATGGCTATAGATATATTAGCCACTGAGCTGTGTAGCTCACCCCATTATTTCCCTCCTCAGGTGGGATTTCCGACGACAGTTGATCTTTTGCAGGCATCGAGCGCTCCTCAATAGTTAGAGGCTTTTTGGTACTTAGTTAGTCTTACTTTTGGATAGTCCATTGAGCATCTCATTATTGAGCATCCCGATGTATTTTGTTCTCAGTGTGGACGTATTGTATAAATTGCCATTGTAATGACATTATTAAATGATTGCATTTATAGCTTAAATATGCATGAATGTATGGTAAGTGAGATACGTTTGCTTCCGCAATTTATATCTCTCGGGGTTTAGGGCCCAAAGGTCCTCGATCGTGTTACCGTTTCGGATAGTTGGGTCTCCGGTACCGGGGTCCTGCACTGTGCGACTGGGCTCCGGGATCGGGTCCCAACACTATGGGGCAATGTTGACCCATTAAATAGGAGCATAGTCATAAGCTAATGGTGGTAAAGATGAAGAAGTTCTGTAGGATATGCAACCTTATTAGAATAAATAAGGTCAATAATATAATGGTAGGAGATAAATTAAAGGTGACTAATATTAATGAAAATTTAAGAAAGACAAGGCTTAGGTGGTTCGAATATATTAAGAGGAGACATCTTGACGCTCCAGTAAAAAGATGCGAGGATTATATTTAAGGATTGTTAGAGAAAAAATGAAGACCTAAGAAGAAGTGGAGGGAGGTGATCAAGAATGATATGAACTTGCTAAAACTTATCAAGGAGATGGCCCTCAATAGAAAACTTTGGCGTATTAGGATATAGGTAGATGATCTCACATAGAGAGGTCATTCTTTTTCTCATAAGTCTTTTAAATATTTTCCTTCGAGTCTTATATCTTTTATTTAGCCTAATCTTTTAATGTGTAGTTCTTCCCCATTGTTATTTAGCCTAAGAATTTCCTTACTTAACCTAAACATTTTCTTGTAATGACATGTTTGTTTTATTTATTTACTTGTCTTCTTTTTTGTTTGTGTATTTATTTACTTATGTTATCTTTTTATTCTTTACTTTATTCTATATTTATTGTATTATTTACCTTTATTACTTATTTTTCCATAGCTAATTGTTTGTAATTAATTAATTCTTTATATTATTATTATTTTCTTCTATGTCTAATCTTATTATTATTATTTAATTATTACTAGTTTATTATTTTAATATGTATCTTTTATCAAATTTTTATTTTACTTTATGTAGGGAATATATGTTTGAATCTCGATACGGGGTTTGTTCTTGTATTACACGACATATTTTGTTTACCATCTGTTATACGGAATCTGAACTCTGTATCAGTGTTAGATAAAGAGGGTTATCGTTTTGTCATTGATACTTCAGTTGTACAGTTATCCTTCAATGCAAAACATATTAGAACTGCCTTCTTGTCATATGGATTATATAGAATGTGTCTTACCCCTCATGAAATGTATGCTTCTTCATATACTGTTGAACCTGTTACTCAAAAGAGACCTCTAACTAAGGATATGTCATAAATGTCTTGGCATAAATGCTTAGGCCACATTTTCAGAGATAGAGTTGAGAGATTGATAAAGGAAAACATCTTCCCAACTTTATATTTTGATGATATGGAAACATGTGTTGACTATTGCAGAGGTAAGTTGACAAAATAAAGGAAAAGGGGTGAACTCGAGCATCTGGCTTATTGGATCTAATAAATACAGATATTAGTGGACTTACATTGTGCAATTCTATATATTTTCTAACTTTTATTGATGATTATTCCTTGTACGGTTGTGTGTTCTTTCTTAAGTAAAAGTCTGAAGTTCTTGATAAATTCAAGTTCTTTAAGATTGAGGTTAAGAAATAATTGAGAAAATCATCAAAATTATCATATTTGACTATGGAGGAGAGTACTATGACAAACTTGGTGTTTCAGGACAAGAAAAAGGTCTATTTTCAGATATATGGAATCTTGTTGAATAGTGACTCAGTTTACTATGTCAGGTAATCCTCAGAAAAATGGTGTGGTCGAAAGGCATAACTACACCCTAAAGGATATAATGAGGTTAATGCAGAGCAGGACTAACCTACTTGATTACCTTTTAGGTGAAGCCATCAAAATAGCATTGTATATACTTAACAAAGTCCTAAGCAAGTTAGTGTTGAAGATGCTTTTTGAGATTTGGAAAGGGTGGAAGCCTAGTCTTGCACACATTTGTGTATGGGGCTATCCTGTTGAGGTACACTTGTATAATCCTTATGAAAGTAAATTGCATGCTTGTTCTACACGTTGCTATTTAGTTGGATATCCTGACCATTTTAAAGACTACAGATTCTATTATAGAGAAGGAGAGTTTAGAATTGAAGAATCACAAACAACCAGGTTTTTGGAATATGATGTCTTTGATGAGGGTGGTCTTTCTCACCCTTCAAGTGATAGCAGGTTGGATACTATAATTATTGTGTATCCAACGCTCATATAGTCAAGTTTAGTGGATCAAGGTCTTAGTATCATACCTATACATGAACAATAACTCATACCTGTACAAACAGAGGTTCTTGAGGTACAAGAACCAATGCAGTTACGAAGATCCACTAGAGTGAGACGACCTGGTATTCCATCTGATTAAATGGTTTATTTTGGTGAACAAGACTATGATATTAGACATATTGTAGGTCTAGTTAATTTTTCAGAAGTTGTTTCTGGACTCAATGCAAATTTGTGGTGAGATGCAATGAATGATAAGATGCGATCCATAAAGCATAACAAGGTATGAGAGCTAGTTGATTTGCCTCAACATTGAAAACCCTTTAGTTATAAATGGTTGTTTAAGACTAAGAAGGACACTCGGGGTAAAGTTGAGTAGTTTAAGGCTCAGTTGGTTTCCAAAGGGTTCACTCAGAGAGAAGGGGTTGACTTTAATGTTACCTTCTTTCTTGTATCCTCTAAGGATGCATTTAGAATTATTATAGCAATAGTAGATCTTTATGGCATAGAGCTACATCAGATGGATGTTAAAACTGTTTTTCTAAATGGTGACCTTTGTGAAGGGACTAACAAGGTTTGCAAATTGAGAAAATTGATATACGGTTTGCAACAAGCTTCCAGATAGTGGTATCTTAAGTTTGAAGAGGTTCTGACCTTTTTTTGGCTTCATAGAAAATAAAGTTGAAAGATGCTTGTACTGTAAGGCGAGGGGGAGTAAAGTTATCTTCCTTTGTTGTATGTGGCTGCTCGCATCAAACGACTTGGCCGTGTTGCATAAGCTTAAGCAATTTTTGGCTAAGCATTTTGACATGAAAGATTTTGGTGAAACATCTTTTGTTATAGGTATTCAGATTCACCTGGACATATTTCGACACTCTTTAGTCATTCGCATAGTGCATACATTAAGCAAGTACTGCAAAGGTTTAATATGACTGCTTGTAAACCTATTGCAACTCCTATCCTTCATGGTGAAAGATTATCTTTGACACAGTGTCCAAATAATGAAGTAGAGAGAGAGTTCATGAAGAATGTTCCTTATTCTAGTGCATTTGGTAGTATGATATATGCTCAAGTGTACACTAGGCCGAACATTACATTTGTTATCGGACTATTGGGTCGATGTCTAGCTAACCTAGGAATTGACCATTATAATGTAGTTAAATGAGTGTTGAGATACTTAAAGGTAACCAAGGATTATATGTTGACATACAAAAGAATCAACAATCTAGACCTCATAGGTTATACAAATTCCAATTTTGCTATATGTTTAGATGATAGAAAGTCCATTTTAGATTACATTTTCATGTTAGCAGAAGGTGCAGTACCGTGGAAGAGTGTCAAGCAGACACTGGTGACTTCCTCAACAATGCATGCAGAGTTTGTAGCATACTATGGGGCTGTTACATAGGTGGATTGACTCAGGAATTTGATTTATGAGTTGTCTGTGATTGATTCAATGTCTAAACCTATTCGGTTCAATAGCATACTATGGGTTGTATTGTTTAGTAACAATAATAAAAATATCACAGGTCTAAGTATTTGGAGATTAAATACTTGACTATAAAAGAGTTGATACAAAAAGGTCATATTGAGGTAGAGCATTTGAGTATGTGCAGTTACGTCAATATAATATGATATGTACTTTCATAATTTGATTATTTCTCTAAAGTTATTTACAGTTTATTTAAATTATTTACATCGTGATCTTATTTAATTTTTTTTTTGACCCTATCGGGCACAATTCTCTAAGTAGTATATTTAATTATAGCCTCTTTCTTCGACAGATTCTAAAATTAGATTAATAGGAAATAATTTTTAATGCGAACGTGTTTCAAAACCTATGAATGTGTTTTTTTCTTCCAAAATTGTCAATTAGGAAAGGGACGAATTTAAAACTATATTAGCCTCATAAATGATTTAAAGTACCCGGCGAGGTGGGGTGGTTGGTGGATGGTGGTCCGGTGGGCAAAAACTATAAACGAGTTCTCATGGTACAATCAATTCAAATCCTAGTTTTCTTTTGTATTTAATTAGTGACAAGTCCAGATCTGGTATGGATGGTAAAAAGAAACAAAATTGCTTCTAGACTGGACAGAAAAACGGAAAAGGTAGGTGAAGGCGGCGAATTTGAATAAACGTGTTCTTGGATCTTGTACTCTATGAAAGTCTTTGACTTGAAAGAAATGTTTATTATTCCCCTTCTTGATTTTTCAGTTTTTAATTTGTTCGCTACATCATGTTGAAACTAAGGCAACTGACATAAATAAGTATTGCAACAAAACAAATAATTAATAATTTTAATGCATAAAAACAGGATTAAGAATGAAGAATGAGACACACGCTGATTTGGCCATACGGCAAACAATTTGTTACAGACAAAGGTTCAAAGTTGAGAAAGAAAACAACTAGGGAGCTTCAAGCCTTTTGAACCTCACTTAATTGACTAATGGGGGGGGTTTAATTGACCAAGGAGGGGTTGGTTAATACGGAAGAAATGGTAATAAGAATATAAATAAATATTATTATTATAATTATGATTGTTGGTTAAGAGTAGAAATGATTACTGTTACTATTGATAGTGAATAATTTTTAAAAAATATTATAATTAATTAATTAATTATATTTTAATTAATTATATTACAATTAATTAATTACTTACAATATTTTAATTAATTAATTACAATAATGTAATTAAAGAATAATTGTAATTTAATTCGTTATATTTTAATTAACAATAATTTTTTAATTAATTATAATGTAATTAATTAAATAATAATAATACTTTAATTAATTATATTGTAATTAATTAATTAATTACAATATTTTAATTAATAAATAATTTTATTTTAATTAATAATTAATTAATTAATTACACTATTTTAATTAATGAATGAATTATATTTTAATTAATTATAGTATAATGAATTATTTAATTGATTTCACAGTACATTTGATTATTGAAATTAAAACTTTATTTTTTTAAATGGAAATTAAAACTTTATTTATCAAGTTATTTGACTCATAATCATACTTTGGTGCTTTTCTAATTTCTACCTGTTATCTATCCTTTATACATAAAAAAAATTAAAAATATAGCAACCACTCTCATTTTTTCGGATTACGAGAGAAATAAAGAATTGCCCAAAAACTAATAAATGAAACTATTACTTCTTTCGTACCGAAGATTAATTTTCATTCCATACGCAACTTTTTTCTCGTACCGTCAAACAAGTATAGCCTAAATCATTGTGTATTTACAATAATCTATCAAATCCAAATTATTGTCATTTGTTAGAAGGCGTGTTGTGTCAGTTGCGAAGCCTTTTCACCTCGCGTTAATTAAGGGATTCTGGCTACTATTTAAATGATTCTCTTGTATGAAAACTTGAGATTTACCGTGCCATTTAAAATGGAATCAAGAGGCTGATCAGTTATTCTGCTTCCGAATTCCTATTTTGAATAGTTGAGGGAATTTTTAAACAAATTAGGGAATTCCTAATTTGAATAGTTAAAATTAGAAGAAAATTCCTTTCTTAATTGTATAATTTCAGTGAATGTAATTTATTTTTTAATTTATAAAAAAACAGTTTTGTGTAATTCCCCTCTTAAATGTTAATACAAACAAATATTACTTAGGTCTAAAAAATGAATTATAGAAATCAGACATCATCCTTTTTTTTTTAGAAAAGAATAGTAGAGACAGATTAGGAATTATAAATGAATAGGTAAGCACAGTAATTTAAGTGGAAAGTTCATGGCTTGAGCCGGCGGGGGCAGCTGCTTCTACTAGGCCTCGACTGACTCCGTCCCTGGCCCCCAATCTTGAAAGTCCTTTCTATAGGATAGGATTATGACCCCTACTACTCATCAAAATCCCTAGTGTGATATACTACTCTACTGTTCCATCGACATAAGAAGATCCGAGGACGCATGATAACTATCATTGGCTTTTTTTTGTTTACATTACGTATCCTAGTTTAGTTAGACTAATCCTAAGCTCCAACAATCCTATCCTAAGAATCTAGAGGATGTAAATTTGAAACTCCAAGATCCCTCAAGTTTCTACATAGCTTATATACTTCTACGCACAAGGAGTCTTCACATACTTGATTGGTCAACTGATAATTGATCACTGGCTCCTCCTGCTCAGCATCACGTTCCCATCAGCTCTCGAGAATTTTAGTAGCTCCAACTCTCACACTACCGCTGGAAGCGAGGCATCCGTAATTGATCCGATCAAGGAGCTGTGTCCAGGGGCTGGAGGATCATCAATAGGAACATGCCTATTTCTCCTCCTTTAGGGTGACTCGAACTCAAGACCTCCAATAGAGGAGAATCTTAAGTGAAGAATATGAAACAATTGATTAATTCTATGCTCGGATGTCTAAACAAGACTAAAATGTCTTCAACCCTTCTCGTCTTCTTGGATGGTTTGGTCGAGTGGTTGTTCCAGGGCTTAGTACATGCAAGTGGAATGTAGACAATGACATTGCCTGCCATTGGCCCGTGCGTAGGTTCTAACGATGTAGTTGAAACCTGTCTTTTTCGCATTAACTCACTGACACTAATTATTATGATATCAATATGGGGCTGCGTTAGTCCAATACATACGGCCGCCACGGTTTTGTAGCCGAGTCAGGTCCAGATCGAGTACTTCAGTCCACAGGCACCGCGTGATGCCTTCTTTTACCTCCTTATCTTTCACACGACGAATCCGAGTATTTTTGGCACTTGATTTGCCTATATTTAATCTTTTTCATAAAAGAATCAGAGATTGCATCGTCAACTGATCTTAACTTCCCCAGTTAGAGTTTGTTTCTCTGTATATATATAAATAGGGGAAGCATACATTAGGCTTTACAAGTACGCAGTCTTTCACTGACAATCTCAAACATATACCTACTTCAAGCTAACCACTCCCAACTCCTTATTTGTGATTTCCTAGCTAAAATTTACCCTACAGAGTTCTGTTGATCAGCAATCATGGAGAACATTATGGGGCTTCTCAGGCTTCGTGTGCATAGAGGGCTTAACCTTGCTATCAGAGATGCATGGAGTAGTGATCCGTATCTTCTTGTGAAGATGGGCAAGCAGGTAAGTTTTTACTGTCTTCTTGTCTTCCTTGGTTCCGATCATTTTGTCATGAGTTTCTTAGTGTAAACTGTGACAAAAACATTTTTTTGTTCTTAATATTGAGTGGTGAGAAGCCCTTTTATGGTCATATTTTCTCTCTGTTCGGAAATCGGAACTACTTAATCAGGTCTTCCTCCTTTTTTCTCTGTTTATAGTGAATAATCGGTTAAATCGATCTATTTTCATCTTCACTCAAGATTATCGAGTTTTTATTCCAGTTGTCTTCTTGCACGGCTCTTTTGTAGTCGAGATCTACCCTCAAAAGATCGGACTCTTTTATCTTTTCCTCTTTATTCTGTATTATAATAACTTAAACATCTTTCAAAACTGTCTTGTCAAAATTAAAAGATCTTTCGTTCCAAGTATATGGGGAAAAAAGAAAGGCAAGAGAACTTGTGTGTGTGTTTCACATAATTGGTCCTGTGAGTTAACGGGACCTAAGATGTACTTAAGATCACAAATGGAAGAGAACTTCCTTTGGATTGAGAATTACGAAGATAGGAAGTAAAAAGTCATGCTTTAGGACTGGAAATGATTGTAACAACTGATGTTTGCAAACATGGCCTGTTGCAGAAGCTGAAGACCCGAGTTGTGAAGAAAAATGTGAATCCTGAGTGGAACGAAGACCTGACTCTTTCAATTATTGATCCCAATCTTCCTATCAAAATTGTAAGTAATGTAGTTTCTCATGAAACATGTATTTTTAGAGTGACATTTTAGTGTCACCCTTCCTTGTATTTGGTTTATGGTTTGCGATTAATGATGAATTTGATTATTTATATGGGTGCAGGAAGTGTTTGACAAAGACTTGCTCAGTCGAGATGACAAGATGGGAGATGCAGAGTTTGATATTCGTCCATTCATTGAAGCTGTGAAGATGAACAAGGAAAACCTTCCCCAAGGAACCATTATAACAAGAATTCAACCAAACAGAAAAAATTGGTTGGCCGAAGAGAGCCACATTATCTGGGCCGATGGGAAAGTGGTGCAGAACTTGTGTCTTAGGCTGCACAATGTGGAGAGGGGCGAGGTAGAACTCCAGTTGCAGTGGATTGACGTTCCTGGTTCCAGGGGTTTGTAGAATGCCCTTATCTGTCCATAAGTTTGTCTAAAGTTGGAATTTGTGACTGCAAAGCCAATATCAAATGCTTATTGTTGTAAATATTCTTTGTTAGTCATTCCAAGAATTTGAGGAACTAGCTAATGTGGGTTTGATTTGCTTACGTGGATAAAAATAACAATTACATTAGCAGTAAAAGTTGTTAACTTGAACTGCATTTTTACAACATAGAATAATTAATGTGGGTTACTATTTAGCCAAGACACTTCTCCTTGTTAGAGAATTGGGATGAGATTGGATCCTATTGGCAACATGATAAGTGTGAAACTTTTTCAAAGTCAACATCACTGAAATTCTATAATATAATTAGTACATCAAACAATAATAAAGAATAAATCATAGTTCATACGTTATTATAAAATTTAAGGCCCTTTCTTGTCATTTATCTCAAGCTATTTTTTAAATTGATTTATAGTAATTACGGTAATTGCACATGTTTCTAACTTTTAACAGTATTAACATGAGCGTGTTGGGAGAAATTTACATGTAGCGCAGAGAGGATAGGTAAGAAATGCTAGCTTTTGTAAAGGTTGAGACTACTTATATTAGAGTTTAAACTTTTTAGTAATTTAATTAAAATCAGAATTTAATTTTCGTTTAAACTTTAATTAAAATTTCAATTAAATATTAATCGGGCCTGAATAAGATTTAATATTTTATATTCGTCTTTATTTGTTAAATATTTTATAATTAATCCTAAATTTTCTTGAACCTTATATGAAGTCTGACTTGATTAAAATACTTTTTCTTTTTCAATTATTTTTTGTGTTTGACCTATTAGGTACATAAATATGTTGGAAATGAATATAAATTATAACCCTAAATCATATTTAGGATTAGATACATTGAATTCTTTTAATTTATTTTCATTCTTTAATTAAATAATTTATATCCATAGATCAAAATTAACATCTAGTAACGCATTATGACTATCAAAATATTAGAAATGTCAAAATGCTTTTAATAACGTATTAAAAGTTGATGCCATTCTCACTGGCAACAGCTTTGGGTCTAGGAGCACGTGCACTTGATTTAACAATAACAGAGACTGAGGCAAGTCATGGACTTATTCCTCCTGCCACTACTATAGCCTTGATAGGGATTGAGGATCAATTCTTCTGCTTACTATGCTTTTTATGTAAGCTTCTTTTTATGCTAGCTCAGTAGACTTGAATTTATGACCAAAATTCATAAACTGTACAGTTTGTTTACAAATTAAACCATATATAACCATGCTAATCATATTGTAATCTCACATTATAGAATAAAGATCATTCTCTTGAGATTTCACAAAATCATATGTATGATTTAAATGGTCAATCTGACAAGCCATATGCAGACTAATCTTTTAAATTATGTCTTTTTCAAGAAGTATGATATTAATAAGTTAATAATTTTCAATTCTTTGTCTTTAGATTTTTTAGTGCTTTAGATAATTTTGCACCCTTATCGTACTCTTAATTGTTATTCACATGGTTCCATCATCTAAAGTTGAGTGACATAATAGTTTCATCTATAAAAAAAATATGATCTTCATTTATACAAAGTTATATAAAATGTTGGATGATTTGAATTTTCAACTCCTTAGGACTCTAGTTTGAAGTACCATATTTACCTATCCATACAATAGTATTTAACTTTTGACATCTGTTTATACTTAGACATTTGTTTAATGAGCAGGGTTGTGACATCTGTTGGATCCTCTGAGCTGACTGCAGTATCATCATTATGCACTTACAATATATATCACACTTATATAAATCCAGATGGGAGTGGTAAGAAAATCCTCAGCTTCTCATTTAAATATTCTCGTGACCTAGTGATAATTGTTTGTGTAATTTTGAAAAAAAAATGCAAGTTGTCGTGAAGAGTTATGATGTTTATCCTAAAGATGCAAATGCATCTCCATGTGGAGTGCATTATATGACAAAATTGGCTTATTTGCATGAACTAAGAGTCCTCCATACACATTGTTTTTGTTTAATGTTTAGATTAATTCATTTGTATTCCATATGAAATGGATGAAGATAATGTAGGTGAATATTTTAGCAGCCTCAACAACTTCCTCTCCTGGAGAGCTACAGAGTCTTCATCTGCCACAAGTTTCCTCTTCAGCCTTTGCTATTTTAACCAAGCCAGTTGATGAGGAAGAAATTGACAAATGTGTTTTTGCTATGAATGGTAAGAAGGCTCC
>JAOSBP010000002.1:16525862-16563322 GCA_027563825.1 Erythroxylum mucronatum | reverse complement strand
AATTAAAATACTTGTTGATTAAACTATCTTTAACCACAAGTAACTAGTCAACATGTAAACTATTTGAAAGCTATCTCAAACAAATTTCATATTATTGACTTATGATTTTAAATTTGCCCCTACTTATTATATAATTTCAATATTTACTGATTTATATTTGAACATTTTCTATTTTAATTTATACATTAAACAGGGCATTATTACTGCGCATTTGCGCAGTATTATTCTGCTAGTACAATTATAATTATTAGAATTCTATCTACATACAAATAATGTTCTAAACATAATTTTTATAAAGGATAAATCCAGTAAACTTGCTCTCTAATAAGCATCCACACATGTGTGAGTATCTTCATACTTTGTTCTGTGAGATCGAATACGTTTTCATAGAAAAAAGACATAACACATTCTAGTTTTTATGCTTTAGTAACATCCAATCTCAATATAACAATGATTAGAAACAATTTAGGGATAATACACAAATGCAATACGAATTTTATAATTATAATTCATTATAATTTTATTTACAATGTACATTTATTTGATGGAATTTATCTTATTCATCAATTTATTAAAAGAATATTCATAATATAAAAAATAACTTTTAATAATTATGTCACTAAATTATAACCAATTAATTGATTGTAGGGTATAAACCAACAATTTGATTGTAGGGTATAAACCATCAATCTTTCATTTAGACTAAGCTAATCGTTTAAGTATCTTATACTATATCACCATACAATGATCATGCTACTCTTAGGATAGTGGTCTAGTGAAAGAATTCTACACAAGTCTCTATAGTGAACACTAGCTTAAATTTTACAACTTTTATCTCAATTATCATTATAATTAAGAGAAATTGTCTAAATATATACTTGGATCTTTAGTGAGATCTTAGCTCCTTTTGCATTACAATAAATTACTGTCTAAACAATATAATAA
Organism: Erythroxylum mucronatum; assembly: GCA_027563825.1. Classification (NCBI taxonomy): domain Eukaryota; kingdom Viridiplantae; phylum Streptophyta; class Magnoliopsida; order Malpighiales; family Erythroxylaceae; genus Erythroxylum; species Erythroxylum mucronatum. The sequence continues at coordinate 16,562,377 of JAOSBP010000002.1, read as the reverse complement.
ACTATACAAAGTTTATTAAAGAACTGTGTGATCCAAATAATCATTTTCACTAAGTGAATATTGTATTAAGGTTTGATTAGTAATTAATGCTACATTATAACCTTTTGAATCTCAAAATAATATTGCTCTAAATAAAACATAACTTAATTAGGACCTACTTTTGTCAAACCGAAGTTAATATCCATATGATATTGAACTCAAATATCAACTTATACATAGAATAACTCTTGTCAAAACATATTTTTTATGTTATTCCTAATCTTACCTCTAAATTCATGTGATCATGAATTTGCTTATTTGACTAACACAAATTTAGTCAAGTAAGACACATTATTATAAACCTAAAAATGTTCAGGTTAAAGTGACCTTGAATTTTGCTTAGCAAGTCTAAAAATAAATAAAACTCTGGTTTATTCTTATAATAATGAAAGATAACAATCATGCTCTAAACATGTAGTTAATATTTTAATGAGGGGTTTACTTTTTTGTCTCATCAAATAAAAAAATGCATACAAAATGTTGTTCATATAAACATGTCATGCCTACATAATATTTCAAATAAAGTGAAATCATGCAATTTCTCTTGCAAATATAATCAAATTACAAGTATGAAATATCACGTCTTCTTTGATTTTAGTTATTAATCTTTATAATCTAAAATACTATTTTTAACTACTTGGATAATTAAATTAGATTAAGCATATAGATTCTTAAATAAATTAAATTCCTATTCTAAATAGAAATTTAATATGATGTGAAGATAATTTTCAAAATTGATTTGAAAATTGTTTTTTTTATCTCGACTCCTTTAATAAAATTTAATTGAAAAGACGTAATGAATTGCTCTTTTTTACTTATTGAAAGTTTGAAAACATTTTTTTTAATTTAACAGGTATAACATTCTAATCCAATTAAAAATAATTTATAATATTAAAGGAAAACTACTTTAAAAATTAAATAAAATCCTTTTTAGTTAAAAAAACTCCTTTAAACTATTTATTTAGAGATTATTTTTTCAATTGATTAGAAAACCATTCTTTAATATATTAGAAAACTATTTTTAGAAATATTTTAAAAGCTCAAATTTTTAGTTAATAAATAAAAATACCTTTCTAAATTTAATCAAGACAAATAAAAATTTCAATAAATCAAAACTTGTTACTCAAATAAATGAAGAAACAATTTCTAAATAAACAAAAAACCATTTTATAAATAAATAAATTAATAAATTAAATTTATTTTAATCAAATTGAAATAAATGAATTAAACTAAGAAACATCTTTGCTAATTAACAAAAAAAAATAAAATTTCTTAATTATAATAAAATCTAATTAATTAATTTAAACCTAATTAAAATATAATTAAATCTAATTTTGAAAATAAGTTTTCTAAAAAAATTTTTTTGAATAAAATCAACATTAGCCCAAAAAAAAAACTTTGTCCGTTTTTTGCGCTAATGTTGATTTTATTCAAAAAAAAAAAAAGTTTTATAAAACTTATTAATAAAGTGTAACGCTCATTACTTTTCTCAGTTAACATTTGAATTCCATCATTAACTTGTAATATATATGTCTTAGTCCTGGACAGGCCATCAACTAAAACGATTCTGTCATATAAGAATGTCAAATAAAAATGGTCGGATTAAAGTTGATAGCATAATATGCTAAGCAGCAGACTTACAACAAATTCCTAAATTTATAAAACCCAGCGTCTCTCTTCCCAGCGACTTCTAGCTTAGTGATTCTCTTACGATTGGCAATATTATACCTATTCAACTCGTGCTCAATTTAAATATAATATTTTAGAAATGAGTTCATTGAATTTTGAAAAAAAAAGTTATTTTAAGTTATAAATGTAAGATTTTAAAAACTTAAATTATATTACTTTAGTATTCAGATAAGCCTAACCTAATTCAACTTGATTTAAGTACGTTGGTTTTGAGTTCCAGCATTCAAGAGACTATTCATTCTAGCTAGCGATAAGAACTTCTTTGACTTTGATAATTAGATAAATAACTTATCTTTGGAGAGTAAAGATCTGCATATGAAACTTTTTACCCATAAATGAATATGTGTTAAAGCATGAAAGATAGGGTTAGCTAGATGTAAATATAATAATTTTCTATTCATTAAATGCCCTACTGTACAGTCTGTTAGTCGTACATAACACCCTAACACATGTATGACTTGTATTCATTATTCTCTCTCCTGTAATAAACTTCTGTTGTAAGTATTATTATAAAAACATTTCTTTGAGGCTTAGTAAAGTGACTGAGCACGTCATTCATATCTCATGAGCATTTATTTTTTTATCTTGGTATCAGAGCACAAAGTAATGACTACAACCTCATCTGATGGGTCCTCGGCAACTTCTGCTTCAGCATCTCTCGTCAGAACTCTGCTAAGGACGTGCTCACTCTTTAATTCCTCAAGCCACACTGCCTCCATCAAGTTGGACAGAGGCAATTATCTGGTGTGGGAATCAGTAGTGCTACCATTGATTAAAGGGGATCTTATTCAATCTCACATCGACAACGCCCAAGTCACTCCTCCACGTCTTGTTTCTGGAGACACATGACTGATTTCAATCCCAACTTTTGATGAGTGGTATTCTCTCGATCATCTTTTAGTTGGACGGTTGAGGAACACCATGACCCTAGAGATAGGAGCCTAACTCCTACACTGGAAAACAGCTCGAGAATTATGGGTTAGTGCACGAGAGCTTACTCGCGCCTCGATAAAGTCACAGGTGATGATGCTCAAGTCGGAGCTCCATCAAACTCGTAAAAATGCTCTCAAGATGGAAGAGTATCTCACCAAAATGAAGACCATCTCCGATCAACTAACACTGATAGGAGCTCCTGTAGTAACTAAAGATCTTATTCTTCACACGTTAAACGACCTCGATGCTGACTACAATGCAGTAGTAGTCAAGCTAGTAGATCAGTCAGTTCTTACGTGGATTGATACACAATCCTAACCTTATGTGAACCTAGCTCAATAAAACTTACTCAGCTCATAGTAACTCAGAACGTGGTTCCTGGAGAAGCTCTCATGGCTTACATGGTCGTCGAGGACGAGGATGTAGAGGAGGTTACAATAAAAGTGAACATCTTTACTGTCACCTTTGTGAGAAGCCTGGCCACGTTGTCGCAAATTGTTGTTATCGCTTCAATAAAACATTTCAACCTCCAACTTATAGCCAAAGTTCAAACAACTATCCACCTCAAGTTTGCAACGCTCAAGCTCAATCTCAGTCAATAGCAAATTCATCTTGGTACATGGACATCGGCGCCACTTATCACGTCATATCTGCCACTGATCAACTTGACTATTATACTCTAGTAGGTAAGACACATCTCTATAAGTGCACTGGTGAGAAACGAGGGTAACTGGTATTGGTTCCACTTCTCTACCTGTTTCTAATTCAACAACCCAACTGAATGATGTTTTATTGGTACCTTCAGCAACTAAAAATTTAATAAGTGTCAACAAACTCATTAGAGATAATGATATTGATATACATTTCACTAATGATGAATGTATTGTGAAGGATAAGAAGATAGGCAAATCTCTAGTGCATGGGAAAGCAAAACGAGGACTATATCCCATAGATAGAATGGCGTGGCAGGCACAGGTAAATATGGCAGCTTCTCCTCCTTTTGATTCTTCCTTACAAAAGGAGAATATGACTGAATTTGTCAAGTGGCATAACAAACTAGGACACCCTATTGATACGATCTTAGAGGAAATCTTGAATAAATGCAATGCCAACATTTCTTTTCCAGAATTTGTATATGAAGCTTGCAAATACGGTAAATCTAAACAGTTGCCATTTACAAGGTCTGAGTCTCATGCTTCTTCTCCTTTAGAACTAATACTTATAGACATTTGGGGACCTTCGCCTGTATAATCTGTAAATGGTCATCGCTACTACATCCATTTCCTAGATGATTTCAGTATATATACATGGCTGTATCCACTAAAACATAAAGGAGAAGCCATACACGCATTCAACTTATTTCAGACATATGTTGATAACCAATTTGACACTAAGATAAAGGCTCTTCAGTACGATAATGGAACTGAATATAAACCACTCATTCCTGTCACAAAAGTAGTGGGTATTCAAATAAGATTTAGTTTCCCTTATTTGTTTAGAATGGTCGAGCCAAGAGGAAACATAGACATATTGTCAAAATGTACATTGCGTGCTTAAGGTTACCTTCATCTCAGTTACTGGGTTGATGCCTTTCAAATGGTTGTCTATATCATAAATAGACTGCTAACATCTACTCTAAATGGTTCAAACCCCTTATGTCTATTATACAAAGTTGAACCCGACTACAAGACACTTGAACCATTTGGATGTACTTGTTACCCATGTTTGAAAACTTACAATGCTCATAAGTTCCAATTCCATAGCCAGAAGTGTGTATATCTTGGCCCTGCCTCCATTAAGAAAGATTACAAGTGTCTTAGCATAACTGGACAAATGTATACTTCCAGACATCTTGTTTTTGATGCGTCAACATTTCCATGCACTGAAGGGTTCCTACATCGCCATTCCATTCGACATCATCTAAGAGTGATTATGTCATCCCAATAATCATCAACTCTCAAGAATATAGGGTTACCACTAAAGATACGACGAAGAATCAAGAACAACATCCTCTCGTATTAGACTCTCTAAATCACACAACAAGTCCACTATGTGCACCTTTGTTGACCTCAGAAACAACTGAGAGTCTAACCCAGTTGAACGAGACTCAACATTTGGTCCAATCTACAAATCAAGAAAAAAGCGCAGTTAACACAAACATACATCCTAAGAGAACGCGTGCGAAGGATGGAGTATTCAAGCCCAAGTATCCATTTATTAGGTTCTTAAAAGTTGAGAATCCAATTTCACTGGCTCGAGCTTCAGAACCAAACTCAGTGGCAACTGCGTTGATTTCCCCTCAATGGAAGCAAGCTATGATCAATGAGTTCGAAGCACTACAACAAAATAGGACATGGACATTAGTACCTTACACTGGTAAAGAAAAACTAGTCGACTGTAAGTGGATTTGCAAAACAAATTCAAGCTGGATGGCACCATTTTTAAACATAAGGCCAAACTTATTGCAAAGGTTTTTCAACAGGCACCTGGGGTTGGTTATGGAGAAACTTTTAGCCCTATTGTCAAGCCTACCACCATTCGCATTCTGATGACTATAGCTGTCTCGTTAAATTGGGAAATTCGGTAGTTGGATGTAAATAATGCATTTCTTAACAACTTTCTTCAGGAAGATGTCTTTATTCGACAGCTAGAAGGTTTTAAAGATCCACGCCATCCTAAGCATGTGTACAAACTGGTGAAGGCCATTTATGGTTTAAAACAAGCACCTCATGCTTGGTTTGAAAGGAACCCATCATCTTGGGTTACATATCAAGCCCTTCAAGCTACCACACTTAATGATCTTCACTGACACTGACTGGGCCACAGACATTGACGATCGTAAGTATACTGAAGGCTTCTGCGTCTACCTAGTGAGAACACTCATCATGTGGGCCTCAAGGAAACAAAGAGTGGTGTAGGTCAAGTTCTGAGTTAGAATATTGAGCATTAGCAGATGGCAATGTAGAAGTCAAATGGATACAGTCACTACTTTTTGAACTTGGATTAACACCCTCCATGATATGGTGTGACAATTTAAGTGCAAAAGCATTAGCTGCCAACCCTGTTCAACACGCTCGCAATAAACATATAGAAATAGACGCCCATTTCATCCGAGAGTTATACCTAGCTGGTGTCATTGATATTGATTACATATCTTTTCTCCAGGTTGCAGATTGCCTAACTAAAGCCCTTACGTGTACACACTTCATGCAACACAGAGACAAACTTGGCTTTGTTATTACACCCCCTTGTTTGAGGGAGAATTTTAAAGCACGAAAGATAGGGTTAGCTAGATGTAAATATAATGATTGCCTATTCATTAAATGCCCTACTGTACAATCTGTTAGTCATACATAGCACCTTAACACATGTATGGCTTGTATTAATTATTCTCTCTCCTGTAACAAACTTTTGTTGTAAGTATTATTATTAAAAAAACATTTCTTTGAGGCTCAGTAAAGTGATTGAGCATGTCATTCATATCTCGTGAGCACTTATTTTTAATCTATATGATTTATATTTTCTACTACCTAAAAAAATTAAGAACATTATAAGTAAGTTATAATGCCTTCATAGTGATTATAGGTATCTGTTTAAATGTGAAGAAAGAAAAAAAGAGTAAAAGGAAATAATATTATAAGTTTGGAAATAATGCTATAAAAAATCTGAACGGAAAATAAAAATTAGTAGTGTCTAGATATTCTGATGCAAATTAATAAACAATTTTGTAATGTTTAATATAATTTTACACTCAATATTTGAATGTAATGGATATATTTATCCAATCTTATAAAATTAAAAGCATCCGATCATCAAAATGTTCCATGCAACATGCCTCCCTGTTAGTAATGTGTTAGTTGGAAAAGACAGGCAACTCTTTTAGGTGTAAAGTTAAACCCTTATACTATGATTTGAAGAATCCAAAATGAACAATTAGACTTATCTTAGAAATCGCTCAAGTCCCTACAAGCTAAATCTTTTGCGTATAATAGCAAGTTATTCTTAGGTCTCTTCCCTATTTTTCTTCTCCTCTTCTTTTTGCATACCCCATTCTTGAGTCAGGAAAAAATGTTTTAGAGGTTAACTATCTCCTTTTTTTAATTAAATTTCAAAATTTGCAATGAATAAATATACTCTTCTTCTTCAAATCTATTTTAATTTGTTTAATTTTATTCATTTTACTATATATTGATTTTATGACTAAATGAACTTTTAAACCGTACATATCTTACTCTTTTAATTTTTAATCCGATTTTCAAAAGATCAATTCTAATTCTAATATTTTTACTAAAAATATATGTCAACTTCTAATGTTTTGAAACATTCAAGAAGATGATAAAATTTTAAAACTATTTAAAGTTATTCTTAAATTGACTAAATACTTAACAAAATTATTTTTTCGTTAATTAAATGTTGTGTCAATATTTATATAACAATCTTTTTTATTTTTTAATATTTATGTGAGACCTACAATATCATAGGTCTCATTCACTTAAATTAAATTTAAATTATAATTAGCCCAATCATTTCTAATTCTATATTAACTATAATAAATTTCAATAAATCTTAACTAACCCTAGTTAATCAATTAACTCTAATTTAAGATTAATCTTAAATAAATTTAATTAAATCTAAAAATTACTCTAATTTAACTTAATTAATCCTAATTTCTAAATATTTTAACTATCCCTACTCTAAATTTTTCAATATAAACCAAAGGTCAACCAATCTTATTCAATTCAAGGTTAGTACTTCCGAGGTCAATTGTTCTCTACTAGAGTTTTTTAATTATAGTCTCCTTTTTCATGATTTATGGATTAAGAAGAAATTTGGCGTGGTTCCATAAAAGGTAGAAAATTTAAACCCTTTTAACCCAAGTGGTGTGGTTGAGTGGCAGGAACTCATCCATCTTTAACCAAAGGTCAGAGGTTCGATCCTTGACTTTGGGTATGGAGCAGCCTTAAATCCTTGGGCCAGCTGTCCCACCCTGTGAGGTGCCTATAAACCAGCGAGGGGATTAGTCACTGGGTCCGCCAGTGGATACCCTGGTCTAAGACCAAACAAAAAGGTAGAAAATTTATAACATTTATCATATATGGTTTTGTTATTTGATGTACGTTATAGAAGGAATAGGAGATCTAGTTTTTTAAAAAAGCAGTATGTTAAGAAGGTAGAATTGGTCTTTGCTATTTCTACAGTTCTAATTAATGTTATTCATTGATTTTGCAAATATTGGATTTTGCTTTTATATGCTGTTGGTTGTTGTACAGAGTTAATATTTAGAAAAAAAATTGAAGAAGAAGAGAAGGAAAAGCTTCAAAAGTTATGTTAAAAGGATTGATTTAATTTAAATACCATAGTATCACCTAGATTTTATATGGTAGTATTATAGATCTTATATAAACAATAAAAAATTAAGAAAAGAAATTATAGTGTAACTCCTAATTAACATACTCATAATTTTATTTAAGAATAAATTTCTAAGGCAAAAGGGTTAAAAAATAATTCAAACATTAAAAAATAATTCAAACCTTATATAAACATTTCAGAAAAAGAACTCTTAAATTAATAGAAAGTTAACCTTTCTATCAAATATTTTTTAGATGAAAAAATTAAGTTCTTTTCTATAAGACCCATTGCCAAGTAGGCAATTTATCTTACATGGGTCCAATAAAATTTATAAACTCTTAAATTAACTAATATTTTTACCCATTGATCCTTCTACTTCTTCACATAAACTATCTGACCATCACTCTTGCAATGTACCTCAACCACCTAGTCTGAACCGGGTTCTTTCCCTTTTTTGGTAGCCTACCCATTGTCCCTTAAACCCAAGTACTAATAATTTACCATTTACTGTAAAATGTTGCCTGATTTTTAAAACTTACTCCTTTATGAATAGCTAAAGACGGAGGAGTTTCCCCCTCTCTTAACTACCAAGCAGATTCACTCCACTTTCCATAAGGTAGGAAAGTAGACCTGGAGCAGTGTGGTAGGAGATTCAGACTCCTTTGGAAAGTTTTGGTTTGTAGCTGGAATCAAAGATGGTCCTGTCACCCTTCCTGTAGAAGTGTTGTAGCAAGGCGCAACTAAGTGGAAAACAACTCTTGTTGGATACTTTTTGGGGAAAAGAATGGCATGCCTGAGTCTTCAACACTAGGTCGAGATGAATTGGAAAAAATGGGGACTCAAATCTGCACTAATAAATGAAGATTACTTCTTGATCTTTCGATTTTCTTCAGAGGAGATGGTTAACAAGGTGGTGGATATGGGTCCTTGGCATATACAAGCTAAGTCGATGTTCTTGAGGAAATGAGAAATAGGATTTAAACTAGATAGAAATGAAATCAAAACAATCCCTATTTGGGTTAACATGCACAAAATCCCTCTTGAATACTGGTCTTCTAAAGGATTAAGTTATTTATCTAGTTACATAGGAAACCCTCTATCTATGGATGAAAATACAACAATCATAAATAAAAAAAGTGGGCTATGCTAGGGTGTGCATTGAAGTGCAAAACAAGAAGATAATGCCAAAATTATACCTATTATGAAGTATAATAATTATAGAGAATTAGTTGAAGATAGAATTCTTTTGTCATATCCATGGAAGCCTTATATGAAGGAAGCTACTAAAATGTGGATCCCCAAGGGAAACAATAACGAAGAAAGTAGTGGAAGAAAACAAAATCCAAACAAACTAGGATCCTCTAAAAATGGTGTTGAAGTATGCGAAAGTGAAGAAATCCAAAATCTGCAACGAGTAACATCAGTTAATGTTGGGAAATCACATACTGAACATGAGATTGTAACTGTAGAAAAGAAGGAAAAGAATAATCAATTGCCAAGTGCAGAGATAAATAAAAATAATGAAAATGATGAAGGAATTGGGAGTGAGCAAAATGCAGACAATCTTAACTCCTCCAAATAGTTTAAGGAAATAGGAGAAAATGAAGAAACTCAAGAGTAGCTAGTAATACCATTGCTTCAAACTCAAAGAAACACAAATTGAATAGGATAATTCATTTAAAGATGTAAATGAAGGAAAGTCTCAACTATCAGCTAATGAAGCAAATGAGAATAGCAAAGTAACAGAAGCTGACATAATAGAAAATCCAAGTGGTCTTGAAGAAACTAGTGTGAATTCTAGTGAGATAAGTGGCATTAAGCAAGAAGAAAATGAATGGCAGGCAACAAGGACTAGTAGTAGAAAATCTAGGAGAAGGATTAAGTCCACTCACTCCTAATGGTTTGCACAATCTAGAATGTGAGGGGACTAAATTGTCCCAGTAAGCAACTAGCTTTAAAGGATTACATGGATGCTAGAAAAACATATTTTATTGGTTTAGTGGAAACCAAAATAAAAGAGTAATCTTTTCAAAGAGTTTGAAAATTTTCCCAAGAGTTATTGTTATAATAGATCTAGCTCACCCACTTATAACCAACTGGTGTTGTAATGAGAAATTGATTCACTGTGAATTAATTGTAAAATCAAACAATGTTCCAATAGCAATAATAGTGGTATATGCAACTAATTGAGAATTTTAGCGTGCCAACTTATGGAAAGACCTGTAAGGAATTGATTCAAACAACTCTATAGTGCCAACTTATGGAAAGACCTGTAAGCAATTGATTCAAACAACTCTATACCTTGGATGATCACTAGGTACTTCAACTACTTGGTTCCATCATCTAAACCCATAGGGGGAAGGGGAATAACACATGCATATTTCAAAGAACTGACTGCACTAACATCTTTAGTAGGAATTGTGGACCTTAAATTTTAGAGGCCTTTATTCATATGGAGCAATCACCAAAAGGGAAATAGACTGGTGAAGAGGAAGCTTGATAGGTGCTTAGTAAATAACAGATGGTTTGCTCAAATAATAGAAAGTTACGCTGTTTTTGAGGAACCATTGTTCTTTGATCATACACTTGTCAATGTTTACATTAAAGGAAGATCGAGCAAAAAAAGCACACCATTCAAATTTTTCAACTTACTGCTAAATCATTTTTAGCTTGAATCAATAGTTGTAGATGCTAACCGAATGCAAGTTTAAGGATCTAATGCATTTCAGTGTCTTCAAATGTTGAAGTCTTTCAAAGTTGCATGTATAAAACTGTTGTAGCAATATTCTGATCTTTTGAAACTCAATAAACTGTAGGTCACCGGTTATTAATCTGTTAGGGTCCCTAGTTATGGATCTAGTTATGGGTCGGTGTGTTGTAGGTGGGAAAGGTGTTTGAGTGTTTTGGCTAAGGGTTTCCTTTTTGCTGCCACGGGTCATTAACAAATTCGGCTCAAGTGAGGGAGCCTTAAACCTCTTGAGACTAAGTGCTCAAAAACTTAATTGGATTTTGGAAGTATGTCCTTTCATTGATGATCATCGATTAAATACAGGAAGGAAGTTAAGCTGCCTCCTACATCAACGGGGCATTACTTCAACATGGAGGAATACTTTCCTCAACTAACACAAAAATAGGAAATGGAGGATCACCCTCCTATAAAATAGGAATCATGGGAAAATAACTAAAAACAAAACAAAATAACTGAACAATAATAACTGAAATGTTTTGACTAATTCAGAAGTTCTATACGTGGCTGCTTAGACTTGGATCCATGACCATAACGTGTATAGACTTGAAGTGGTTTGGTAACAAATCATCAATTAAAAATACAAACCAACGAGCCCAAGAAACATTAGGTATAGTAGAGGGACCCCATATGTCACTATGAATCAAATGAAAATGGTGAGAGGTTCTTTTATTGCTAATAGGAAAAGATACTCGAGTATGTTTTGCAAATTCACAAACATCACAATGAAATTAAAAATTATCTAATCCTTGAAACAAATGAGGAAACATGACCTTTAAAACTTTAAAAGATGGATGACCTAGGCATAGATGATACAACCAAATGGTATCTTTATTTGAGGAACTGAGAAATGACAAAGATAGATTGCTTCTAACTCTTTGAGGAAATTCAAGTAGGTAAAGGCCACCCCTTTCCTTAGCAAGTCCAATCCTCCTCCCCGTGACATGATCCTGAAAAACACAGTGAGAAGGAAAGAAAGTAGCATAACATTTAAGATCATGGGTAAGCTTTTGAATAAAAAGTACGCTAGCCGATAGTTTTGGAATATGGAGAACCCTTTTCAGAATAAGGGTAGGTGTGTTGTGTATCTCTTCGAAACCTGCAATAGTAACTAGAGAGCCATTGGCCACTATAATCTTTTTGTTACTTGGGCATGGGGTATAAGTGTGAAAGAGTTGAGATGTGGTATCATAAGATATGTGGTACCCAAGTCTATTATCCAAGAATTGGTATGAAGAGTTTTTGAGGCATTCATGCAAATAGGGAGTAAAGGTTTACTTGAAAGAGTCAAAGAACAAGTCTTTGAAGGTCTTTCAATAGTCCTCAACAAGCTTCTCAATTTCTTCACTGTTTAATTCTCTTATTCTTGAATTTTCCTCAACTTTGGGATAATCTACCATATGTGCTTGGGACCTCTACTGTCCCCCACGGTTTCCCCATTCTTGACTTAGTGGTTTATCATGTATTTTCCAACATGTTTCTTTTGTGTGCCTCGGTTTCTTGCAGTGGGTGCACCAAAGGTTGTCCTTATTCTCCTTCCCCTGGTTTTCTCTACCAGAATGCCTAGATAGATCACTATTTCCTTTGTCCTGATAATCAGTTTTTGCTAATAAGGCTGACCTGTACATGGTTTGGGAGGTTGACATGATTAAGAAGAAGATACTGCAGTGAAGAAGAAGATACTGCAGCAATTAAGGCTACCCTAATGAGAATCACACAAGAGAGGTAAGGAGGAATGCAGCGATGAAGGCTTGAACACACAAGAGAAGAACCGCAAAAAAAAAGGGTTTCGGTAGTGCATTAATGAAGGCTGCTCAAAGGAGAAATCCCAGAAAAAGAAGCCCTATGGCTCTAATACCATGTGGGAAAGAATTTTTATATATTCTCATATATTGAATATGAAGTATACAGCCATATATAGGACATTGCAAGTAGGAATTTAAATATGGAAAGTTATCTGAAGCTATCTAATGTAATCCCGTAATTCTAGGGATTTCAAACTTATTCTATCTTATCTATTTATAGCCTATCTATATCATAGTATAATCTATTTACAGTTGTTTAGTATCTCAACATGTGGCATAGTTCATCTGATTTTTGTCTTTTCATTCCTTCTTTCCTTTTTTATGTTTATGTAGTTATTTGACTATTGCATTGTTATTTGTTTGCCAAACATTGCTTGCTTGCTTATTAAAGTGCTATTCTAAGGGATTGTTGACCCATTCTTTTTTAATATTCTAATTGTATTCATTTATAAAATGTGTTCTTTTTCTTGTAGTTGGAGCTTCGTGATGTTGATAATGGAAGCAAACAAAACTTACGGTTTGGTACGGAAGAAGCTGTTGAAAGTATGTTGCTTGCCATCAGTTCCTTAGTAGAATTTTGTTGTATTATACCTCTAAAATTCTCCTCCATTTATTCTTCATGAGATATTTCTCTTCAGGCATTGTACTTCTATATTATTGGTGGTTTTATCTCTTTGTCCATAATGATGCTTTTAAGCATGGATCTACACTTTAACCAGTTATAGTACTTGGGTAATTAGATGAATCTTCTGTCTTATATGATCAATGGACCCAACTCTAGGTAAACATGGAATTGTCAAAGTCAATTTTGACTTGAGCCATGCCAATGCCACCATTTTTTGAGAACTTATGATGGTAATCACTTTCTTTGGATTTCTTACAGAGATGCTTAGACGAGTAGATGGAAGACTTGGAAAGAATTTTGTCATTTTTTTTTGATATATTGCAAGAAATTTAAAATTTGTTGATTCTTTAATTTGTTTACATTTGTTTTTTCTTTATTCTGTGTACGTATAGGGAAGGAATTGCCATTATTTCAACTTCTACCAAATGACATGTTAGGGATAAACACAATACAAATTGCCTATCCTAAAATAATAAACTCAACTGATGTACTTGCATTGGCATTTTACACGTTTATGTTCATAATATGCAACAATAAACTGCCAGGAGCTTTATTTTGAGAAGTTGAGAGTCCTCTTGGTGTTGTTTGACCCTTTAGTTTTGTTGTCTTTTGGTGTAACAACTAATAGCTACTCTTATGGATGAAGTTAATTAGTAGTGTTGTAAATAGATATGCCCATCTTATTACTAGTTGGAAACTCAAATTTGCTGAGCCAAGTAGGAGTTTGTCCCCATTATTTGATTCTTCCCCTAATTGAAAACGAGCTTGTAATCTGATTTAGGTCAAATCTCATAAAAGAAAAATCTTTCTCTGTTGCAAATTTCTCACTAGTATTCTGATAAAACTCGCTACAGGGGTCTATGTAGAGGAGAGGGCTTTCACTTGTTTGTATACAGAAGGTGAAATGGCATATCTTATGGAGTGAGTTCCATGTCGAGTATCCCACTTCATGAGATAGACTATTCCCATGCAAATATCATAATCTTATGCATAACATTCTCTTTGTTTATAACTTTTCTCAGCTCTGAAAAATTTGAGCAATTAGAAGTGCCAATACATATATTCGGCAAGACCGCTGCATATCTTAAAGGTTGGTAAGACTCAACAATTAGGTTTTTGTCTTTTGTTGTGATATTCACTGTTATATTATAGTGACACACTTCATTAAGGGCCTTGAGGGAGCTTATTCTTCTGATAATTTAACGAACAAATCCCTTGTATGCTCTTATCTATCTATTTATTATTGGAAGTTCACTCTTATGGCCACATTTACTTAGTTTCAACTTTTGAACTACATGATTAGTGCATATTTCTTCCTTTCAACTAACATGATTAGTGCATATTTCTTTGGATAGGGTTGCTCTCATTTAAGTCGCATCATGACTTGCCATATTTCCTTAGCCTGCTTTTGACTTTCAATGCGTGATTGTGATTTACCACATTCTTATCTATCCAAAAACTTTTGGAATGCAATTTCTTACATCTAAGACTATAATCACCATTCTTGATGGAATTGTACCAACTTATTCGCTAATTTGGTATCTTTCAATTAAATTTCATGATGTAGGACCTTCTCAAGGCAATTTGGATGCACTAGTGCTATGGTGTTGATTTTGAATTATTTTTAAGTTTGTGTTGTTCAGAGATTAACTTAGTTTTGTAAATATAGCGAGTATATACTTAATTTAAGTGATATGGTGTTCATGTAGAGTTATTTTTAAGTTTATTTTGTTCAAAGATTAGCTTAGTTATGTAAATGTAGTGAGTATATACTTTTAATTTAAGTGTAGAGCTGATTTTTGGATAACCTCAGTCAAGTGGGATTAGGTCTTGATTCTAAGGATTAGATTGATCTTGGACTTGTATTCTATTTACTTATGAGTTACATGAATTTATTAACTTTCTCATAAGGTTTGTATTTGGTTACTTTAACATTTGAGTATATAAAGTTTTTTTGCAGTTCGTTATTTTGGATTAGTGTGTTTTGATAGTTAGACTTTGCTTTTGAATTAAAATTAGTCCCAGCTCCTTGTTTCTCCCACACATACACACTCTCTCTCTCTCTACCTTGCTTCCCCTTTCCCTTCTTTCTCGTTACTTCCTCTTTCTCTGCATTCTTTTCATGTTCCCCTGCCCTTGGTATTTTAGCACTAAAGGAACAATCTTATGGTCACAGAGGAAATGAAAATTAAGTTGCAATTATTTGATGGGAGACCTTTGTCTGGATTAGTTCCCAAGAAAGTGACATGCTTAATTAAGGAGACACAGGCTAATCCAAAGGGGCTTACAGTCACTCCTAGGTAAGTTCAGATGCTTAGTTTGTCTACTACAGGCATTCCTTGTTCATTTTTTACTATGACAATGGTATATCTTGTCTGTCTATTTCCTTTCTTCTCTTTGCACGTATATTCACTAAGGTATTATCTCTTGCTACAATTTTTTGGTTCTTTTACTTGTTAAAGTTTTTATAATTATTAATAGACGCTATCATGATCCAATGTGTTTTAATTTTGTTTGGAGATCTATGTTATCAATGAAATTCATTAGTTATTTTTTCATTCTTTATGTGCATACTATTAGGTAGCGTTAATCATCCTCGTAGCTCCCTAATCAAATTTGATTATTGGTGACAATTCTTGTTTCTCATATTGTTGTTGGTTGCAAATATTTATTGTTATCATAAATAGTAAACATTTGGATGGAAAATATTTATTGTATCATAAATCGTTAACGTTTGTATACCTAGTGCAAAATAATAGAAGGGTATTTGATAATTTCAGTTCTACAATCTTGATACTCTTAATAACTTGAAAGTTGCAGTTGAAGTTTTAGTTTGTTCATTTTAGGGATAATTTCTTTAGAGTTGAATTGAGGTACGTGAGGCGTAAAAATGGAAGTCTTGTTAATTGTGTTCTTACATGAGTGAGCATGAAGTTACATGGAGTCTTTTTTTTTCCCCCATAATTTTGGTTTTTTGACCTTAGATTATTCAGCAATTTATGGTTTTTGTATTGTTCTGTGAATTTTCTGCGTTCCTTTGGTATTTTGTTTTTTCATGATTGCATAATTCCTCGTACATAATAATTAATTTTTTGAAACTTATTGTCAGTGATGTATCTTCCTTTTTCTACGAAACTATGTTGTTAATACTTGCCTTAAATGTAGGTATATTAAGGCTTTGCTGGATAATGGTCTCAATGTTCAAGTAAGTTGGCATATTCACTTCTTTTGTTCTTTATCTTTTCTAGTATTAGTGCCATAATTTAGTTATAGTATTGGAAAGCTGGAATTGGAAGATAAAGTTGGTGAGTTTATGAACTGGTTGACAGGCTAACACTTGAGAATGCTAATTGGGTAAAATATCCAATATGGTGTTTGGTGGAGCCTGTTGAGTAGCAAAATATCTAATGTTTATAATTTAAATTTGAGGGCGAGTCTTAGAGCAATTGGTAAAAGTTGCTCCTTTCTGACTAGAAAATCACAGGTTCGGGTCACTGAAATAGCCTCTTTGTAAAAAAAAATTCAAAGAGAAGGCTGTGTATATTGATGATTCTCGCAAAACGAGAAAGCCCTGTGCAATGGGGTATGTTGTGTTTTTTTATAATTGAAGTTGGAAATTTTACTAAGTCATAATTAAATAGTTAAACTTTCAATTTGTTGCACCATTAACTCAAGTGTCGCTTCAGGAAATATGGGTATTGAAAATCTTAAAAAGCCGTAGGTTCCCAATTTTAAAGGAATTCCTGCCGACGGACTAAAGTCTGAACCTACTTTGATTCAAAATCAAGGCAAAGGCTTTTTCTATCATAGTTGCAAGGCTCCTTAATGATGTTGACGCGAATCGCCTTATAGAGTAGCCCCTTTACATACCAGCACACATGTAACATTTAAATAATTATATAATAAAAACAAATATAAAACCCAAAAGTTCACCTACACCCCCCGTCTTCTCTAATATCCTGACTCACTGATCTTGTTCAAAATCACGTTGTTAAATCTTTCTCACACCAATTTTGTCGGACCAATACAATTGACACTCAAATCTTTAGCAAATTGAAAGTCTGAACCTTTCAAACAAAAAAATTGGACAGGAACATACCTCTCCAGCTCACTCGACCACATTTTCTTGATGTTTTTGTTGTTGTGCACAATAATTTATCAAGAAGGGCACTTGATATGGTTGCACAATTTGGAACGATTGAAAATAGAAGCCAAGAGGGAAATGCTTTGTTGTGTGGACCACCATTGTCAAAAAGTTGCAATGCAACACTGCTATCCTATAGTTCCCCTAATTGTGAAGAAAAAGAAGATGGTTTCATAGACATGAATGTCTTCTATGTAAGCTATATGGTGTCGTTCACCATGATGTTGGGAATTTTTGCAGTTTTATGCATAAATCCTTATTGGCAACGAGCATCGTTTTACTTTGTAGGGAAAATAATGAACAACTTGTTCTATTTTCTATTGGCAACATTCATATGTTGTCCAAGTATAGTTTTATCAGCCTTTTGCAGTCTGATATCAAGTTATGGACACACTATAGACTGCTAACGGAGAAGAGAGGGAGAGTAGAGGAGTTTTTTTTTGTTTCAAATTATTTTTAGTATATAATTATTTAAATTTCATGTCTATGCTGACTTGTAAAGGGACATACCTATATGGTGAGATCATTTCTAAGAAGGATTTGAATTATCAATTAAGAAAGGAGTTTGACTTTCAACCTTATCAGTAGTTAACAGTAGGCTATATTTGCAACAAAGTAAAGATTTGAGCATTTGATTGATATTTTGGATAGTTCTGGTTAATATTGCAAAATTAGACTTTGGATTTAAAATATAATATACCCTTATACAAAAAAGTACATTATGGCCCCGTGTCTGCTTGAGTTTTTGGACCCTTTTGTTATTTATTATTTAATTTAAAATCTGCAGTATTCTTGTACAGGATATATAAGCTTCCTTTCTTGGAATGTGCAGGTACCTGCCTATTTAGAGGCTGGTGAAGAAATTGTTGTCAATACTGATGATGACACCTACGTTAGCAGGTGAGCTTTAGTAGCTTCTTAGTTGGACATTGGCATTTATTCTTGTCATTTTTGTTTTTGTCTTTTATTTTGCCAATTATTTGGCACTGTTTATGCATTCCATTATTTTGCAAGCATACTCAATGAAGGTTATCAAATGTTTGCATGTAATCACCTATGTATTAGCATAAGTCTTCGTATTCGGCAATTTCTCTTTTTCCTAACATTTTTGAAGCCGGGTAATTTCCATGGTTCTGTCTATAAATTCTTTTGAGTTAGGGATTTAAATTGTTAAGAACTGTTGGCTGGACTTTGAAAATTGATTAGATTTGTAGGTCGAATAGTCAACTTGATGGAGATTTTAGGCCAAAAGAATGGATATTTGGTCCGTGTAAATTCTTGATATGGTTGGTTCTTGGTGTTTTATCTACTTCGCCGATTTTTCATTGCTCTGCCTATAGCATATTGATAAGATCTCATCTTGACGAACTATTTAATATTGTTTTCTTTGTTTTGAATTTATTTTTGTGCTTAAATATAAAAATTAATGTTTGTTTTGATTTAGGAAATGAAAAGTAGAGATTGCATCAAATTGGGACTCTGTTGATGATAATGACAAATTTTGAATAAAGTGAAGAGATTGTTGCAGTAGATAAGGCTGATCACTTGAAGAGTTGAAGTTTGACTGGAAGATTTTACCTTATCCTTATCATAAAGGAGTTTGATTTTGAATTTGTTTTAGATAGACATCTTTACAAGAATGAATTAGATTATGATTAGATTAGAAAACTCTATAAAAGGGCATTTCTCACGACAGAAAAGGGCTCCCTTCTTACATTTTTCGAAATTCTTAGTCTTTTTTTTTATTTTGTTATTGGAGTGAAAGTCATGTGTGGCTAAACTCATCGTTCTAATTCAAGAGAATTTGATATTCTAATTGTAACCTTTCGAGATTTTGTATTTTCAAACTTTTATTTACGTTTTAATTCAAGTACTTTTTGTTTTGAATTCTTATATTTTATAAATGATTAATATTCGATTAATTTGATAATTTAATTTAATATTGATTATTCTATTGTTATTCAAGAATTCAGTGATTCGTAATTATCATAAAGGAATGGTACAAGTAGCAAATAGGTTATTTATGAATTTTTATATTTAATTTATGATAAACAAGAAAGCTAAATTGAATAATTGCAACTATCTTAATTATTTAATTTAATGTTTAGTCTTTTTCACAGAGCTTATTGTTATCATTTATTTGATATGCACTCAGTCAATAGATGGTAAGTTTTAGTTGGGATGTTAGGTTTGAGCTCATTAATTTAGAAAATTTTGAGACTTATTATGGTTATCTTAATATGTTTCGGACTAACTGCTTGAATCGTTGAAATATTCATTTTGAACTTACAATTAGATGAGATCTTTCCCTTAAATCAGAGTTTGGTAATCTTCATTTTTTTAATTTTAAATTCAGTTGATTTAATTTGTTTTCGTATTAAATTTAGTTAATCAAATATTTCATCAAAAATCTCCCATTTAATTTTATTATTAAAAATTAAGAAACTAGAATTCAGTTTTCTAAGAATTCGACCTGATTCTGCGATTACTGTAAAAGTTTGGGTATTATATTGGGAGCTTCGACAACCTGGCCATATATACTACTGTTGAAGAAAGGTAGATGAGAATTAGGCTACAAGGAAACACAAAATCGAGAGTGAAGGCAAAGGACAACACTATGAACAACCTTGTAGTTCTTCATAACCTTGAATGCTACTATCATGCGAGGTCTTAAATGCTATTTAAATGTTGATAAAAGTCTCTCATATTGCAAACTTTTCTTCTCCTTCATTGATCTGTTGATACATCTTGCATGAAGAACTTTAAACTGTTGAATTCCATTCGATGAGCTGTGTAAAGTTTTTTTTTCGAAAATTAATAGATTTTATTATAAATATATATACAATCTAGAGGACAAAAAAACTAGTATAATCCGAAGTATCAAGATTATAGAGATTTGTGGTTCCTAGTAATTGTCTATATCTTGAGATCGAGGGAAACTTGTGAGACCACTTAGACTAGTATTACTCCAATCCCTATCTTCTTCATGCTACTTGTCAAATTCGCCGCTATTCCTTTGGCTAACATGGCCAATCTACAACTTAGAAAAATGGCCTAAAAATCCATCTTGTTGCTTCTACTTTCTTGTTTGAATACCTTGTAATTGAGTTCTTTCCATATGTAGCACACCAAGGTTGCCCAACGTAACTTGATAGCTTTAAGATTAGCCGCATTATGCGCTCTAAATTTCCCCAACCAAGCAATAGTTTCACTCCAAGAATCCATTGATCAGGCCACGTTGAGTATAATCTGCATCCGACCCTGGACTTATCTTGTATACTTGCATCTAATCATGAGATGTTATAAACTTTCCAGTTCAGCATTACATAACTCACGATTCAAATTGCTAATGGAGAACCTGAACTTATCCCTTATAAGCAACCCTCCATTGATTCTTATCGATAAGATGAAAGAGTGAGCTGGATTAAGATCATTGTCCCATACTAAGGTTGCCCACTCCTGCTTTGTGCTCTATGTAGTGTTTTGCAGGCTTTTGTGTTGAACTTCCTTAAGTTATTTGCTAGCTATTGAATTTCATCCTACTCTCCTTCCTGACATCAAAGCAACTCTTTCATGATGAGGCTGACACTTCTACTATTGTGGAAGGCCATATTCATTATTTCAAATAAGCATACTTACTTTATTAGTTGAATTCACCACCAATTTCAAGGCCTGTACTTCCTCCACCTTATATAGGGGACCTTTACAGTGCCAATTATCATACTAAAAAGATGTGCTTTTTTTATTCCCAATCTTACGAAACACCTGATTCTACATCCATTGTCTGGTCTCTAGAATTTCTTTGAGAGTGCTTGACATATCCTGCCTTGACTATAGGATCCAAATACTCTTGTTTAATGAATACATTGTGTAGCCATTTCGCCTATAAATCCTCCTTTTCGTAGCACAACCACCACAAATTTTGTTCCCTTATTCACCCTATGTTTAATCCTTGCAGAATGGATGCTCAATTCCCCATGTTGCTTAGGTCTGCAAATTTTGTCCCAAATGATCTTCGTTTGCTTCTGTCTTGGTTTGAGCGATTCCACAAGAAGTTCTTAAGTCTCCTATCGATTTGCTTAAGGATACTTTTAGGGATGGATAAATGGTTGATCCAATAAGTGGTAAAATTGCTCAGTATTGTCTAAATTAGATGTAGCCTGCCTCCATAACTAAGCAACCGATTGCTCCATGGGTTGATTCTGCCATGAATTAAGTCCAACACTGATTATGCCATGAAGCTACCTCTCTACTTGAGTTGGAAGATAAGTAGAAACAACTCTTTAGAGGGTTGCTTCTTAAACCTGAAATCTCTTAGAATTCCTTCATTGCTTGCATGATTATATCAATTTTTTCTCAGCCTTGCAAAACAATGGAAGGTCATCTGCAAAAGCTAGGTATGTGAGCTTCATACCTTTACATCAGCCATGGAACTGGAACTCTCGGTGCCGCCGTATGATATTCACGAGGAGAGTTGACAAAACCTCTATGCATAGGACAAACAAGTAAGGGGATATTGGATCCCCTTGCCTCAAGCCCCTCCTTGCTTTGAACAGGTTTGTAGGTTTCCATCCACCAAGATTGCTATAGAAGCAGTGGTTACAAATTCCTTAACCCATTTTCTAAACAGAGGAGGATAGCCGACTACCTTTAATATAGTATAAAGATCTGTCCCATTTTGGTGTACCAAGCCTGTGCCATTAAATCAAAGCCATTCATTTATGTGGATCATAAAGTTGAAATCTTGTTTAGTGGGGCAATATATTGAATATCTGGTAGTCGGCAAATGTGGTAAAACTTTGACCTTTTAATTTTCCTAATAACTGAATGAACAAAAAAAAAAAAACCTTTTCTCATATCTAAAAGTTTAACCTCAGTCTGTAAAAGCAGTCATGAACGACTCGAGGAAACTTGTCTTCAACGGTATTACAATGTAGGAGAATTGTAACCAAAGGATCTATCTGTTTTCAACCCAACAACTCTTAATCTTGTTTGCCAGCTTATGCATTCTGGTAAATGGTGGTGTTTGCGTCTTGTCAAACAAGCTAATCGGGTTCTCTGTACCCTATGCTAGCAAGTGGTAAAAAATAAAAATAGGACAATCATTTTATGTTGCGAAGGTCTAAATCAGAATTGACATTGGGAATTTAAGATTTCATTGAATTACTGAAAATAGGTAAGGCCTCAAATATGGCAGGTCTATTTCCTTGTTTCGAGAATTGCAAGTTTCACTATGAAAAACATGCTTGATTTTAACAACAGAGGTGTCACAGGCATCTTTTATCATATATAACAACATCCCCTTTAATCAGGTTGTTGTTGTTTGCCCAATTTTACCAGTCTTAAAAGTAGTATGAGATAGAATTCCCCTCTCAAATCCATTTTACTTCTAAAGGATTTACACAGGATGATGAAACCATAGATGTTCTATAGGAGTAACTACTGATAATATTGTGTTTTGCTATTATCAAAAAATTTATGAATTGTAATCTTTTCATTCAACATTAGAAATTATTCTACATATGGAACTTCATGTCAAGAAGTGGAGCTCTTTGACAATACGCTTTGTCTGGCAAGATAAGGCGGTTTCACAAGTGTTCCATTAGTGTTTTCTCCCACAGTTACAGAGATCCTATCTGATGAAAAGTTCTTCTTAATATAGCCTAAACCATAATGGTCGGATCCTTTCTGTCCAGAAGTGTAGCTTGTCAAGACTCCCACCTAAAAACATTCAATATATTGGTACATCTTACTATAAAACCCGGACTTTTAATAACATGATTAAAGGAAAAACAAACATTAAGATTATTCTGATTGGCTGGAGGATATAAGTTCTACCTTTTTCCCATCAATTGTGATTGGGCTCCCAGGTTCAGCTCTTGCTGAAAGGCGAATTCCCCATAATGTCTGCTTCACTCCATCATAGGTAATGAGTCTAGAGATAGTCTCTTGTCCCTTGTAACATCCTTATAAAAAAATTTAGAAAAACAAAATAATCAGAAAAATATTGACAATCAAGACAAGCATCAGCCTGTGAATAGTGACATACCCTTGTTTAAAGAAATAGAGTTCCAAAGTCCAGCCTCCAGGATATTGAATTCTTTGGTGAGTTCTTTACCAGGAGCAGGTCTTCCTGTATAATGGATTGTTAAATACACATCCACCTTCAAATTTCACCAATAGAAAGCAGCTATTAACACCATATCCTAAAAATACTACAATGTTGATAACTGTTTTGGAATTATAAACAACTAGAGCTAGCAGTTCTGCCACTAGAACATATTACTGCAATTACATCAACATGTATCAATGTTCTATTATTATTATTATTCTTTTTGTAACAAGAGTACCATACTGGAAGATTGCAGGATGCAAAAATCCTTCCACGACTTATATTGCAAACAGAATTGTCAAAGAAATGGAGTTGCATTAGCTTTCAACTTCCAAGATACCTCTGAATAAAAAAATTACAAGGCCTACATGTTTCATGTACAGGATCCTATTTCGCAACAGAAGACCAAGTGACAAGACGACAAGAATCACAATTTAACAGAGAATGCATAACTTTAACCAACTTAAAACATCTTACAATTTGAAACCCAACATTTGCATGCATTCAAGCACTAGGAGTGATTATAATCATGACTGACTGAATTTTTCTAAAAGATAAATCTATATGTGACAATATAGTAAAAGAATACAATTTTTTGCTTTGGTTCAATTTGATCATTGATTCTCTAGATATTTTATAACTCAGGCTTCAAGGATTTCTGCTCATTTCTACCGGTGGTGAACGTTTTTCTCTTGTTCAAAGGAAATAAGGGAAATAAGAATAAATTTGTCTGCACTTGCAAACATGGCTAAGAATCACACGACTCAATTTCAGGTTCATCCTATTCTTATATACATCTGGTAATCAAGGGATTCACACCATATCCTAGCCTAGTTCATAAAATTTGGTTCATAAGTAACAACTTATTTTAAAGATACTTCGGGAGAGGTAAACTTAATGCGATGATTAAGTGAGCAGAGCACACCATGGACTATGCAGACATAATAAGATCCTAAAGATAAGACCAAAGACATACATGTAGTTGAGGAAATTATAAAATCACACTTCCGCAATTGCATTTAAGAACAGCGATGAATATGTTTTTGTCCCTCTAAAAGGAAATTATGGTTTTTTCTGGGATTTAAAACCCAAGATTTTCAATTAGTGAGAGACCATTACTAAGAGACTAAAATATTCGATGACAAGAAGATTTGGATCCCCCTGTCTCATCCATTAAAACCTATATTTTAAACACTTACTACAATATCCAATAATGTTTGGGGTATTTTTCTAATTACCAAGCCACTGGGAATTCGTTTATCTGTCTTTTTTCTGAACCCAACATTTGAATTTGGAAAAGGAGGAGAATGGCATAATTTTATGAATGCATTGGTGCTATATTGGATTCGAGTCAGATCTGAGATTCAAGAAAGCAAGAGGTTGGTACCAGGAGGCTAATGTGTCTAGGGAATGGTAAATAATTTACATATCCGATTACCACTTAGACTTGTTGGTCTTGAAGTGTGACATTTAATCTGTCTGTGTTGTGGTTTAAGTCTATGATGAATTTTTTTTCCCCTCTTGAGTACCAGACTCAAACTTTGCACAATCAAACTACAATCACGAGAAGCCTGTTAACATTTACTGCCACCATAAATTTAATTTTGAAGACTGCAAATAACCATGGTGCATACCAAGAAAATAGACTAAAGAAGTCAAAGTTATCGAAGAGAAATACAATGCAGAATTCACTACCTTGAATAATCCTTAGTTTCTCCCAGACATTGGAACCCATTGGAACTGCACCCTGAGAAAGAAGCATATCCCATACAGGTTGAGCAGCAGCAGGTGACATCAACAACGAACAACCTTCTTCAGAAATAACACTGCCCACCCCCACAGTCATGGGTATTCCATTCACCTGAAATGGACAAAATTTCTAGTTTTATCCTATTAAATAATATACGCGTTGGCAATTTAACTTGTAACTTTCAATGCAAAATAAAACTCAATATTTTCTTCATTTCCTTTACTTGCTAACTGAACCAGTTAATCCAGAAACAAGAAAGACTATGCAAAATGAAAGCATCATCTTCAAATATAAAGAATATTAAAAACAATATTGCACAGAAAAAAAAAATATAAACTATATAGAAGAGCACAAAAACAAACCAAAGCCCAGCACTACGTTGTAAGTCAAGTAACTGTGAGAGGTCAAACATCAAAGGGACACAAGAATGACCAACATATACAAAGTTACGAACATATGATTGGAATCAACATATCGTTACATATCTCAACAAAAACCATGAAACTCTAAACACGAGGGTTCTCCGAAGTGGCAACCAAGTTTTTTGTCTTTAACATAATCTTTTGGAAACCATCAAACATTCTAAAGAAGAAAATGATTTCCCTTAGCCATTAGAAAGCAGCCTCCTGTTAGACCCAGGACACTTAGAATAAAATTTACAGATATAGTAAATATATAAATATACTTATATATGAGGAGCTAACTGAATTCTGTTACTCCTAACAGAATTCGGTGTATAAATAAGCAGTAGATGGGAAGAGCAGGTAGAGAATATACTGTGGAGTGTCTAGTGAGCCTAAGGCTGGAGGTTTCTGGTCCTCGAAACCAGTAGTCATTTGTATTCCTATACGGAAATCTATAGCAATATACATATTTTCCTTATCTGTTTTCTGGAAACCTAACACCTCCATGGTACACTACGAGTTCTAAGATGCTTATACTTCTTTTTCATTCTTGTGCCGTTTCTTTATAAACTACTTTAAATTACCCCTAACCCAACCCCTACCATGATTTGAATCCCATTACTTATGGTCTGGGGTGGGGGAGCCTAACACTAGGACTTCCTCTTTTGAGTCCACCAACATGCTTACATTTACATTATACATATGGCTTTCTCTTCCACTAATTCTTCTGTTTCTGGTTTTTCAGGCCATATTCACTACATTGCAGATTGGCCATGTTAGCCAGAAGAATAGCTGCAAATCTGACAAGTAGCATGAAGAGCAGATGGGGATTGGAGAAATACTGGACTAAGTTCTCTCGCAAGTTCCCTCGATCTCAAGACGTAGACGATTTACTAGGAACCATAAATCTCTGTAATCTAGATTCTATGGATTATACTAGTTTTGTCCTCTAGATTGTATATATATTCTTATAATGAAATCTATTAATTTTTGAATAAACAATTCTGCTGTTTCTGTGCCTTTGTTGATTACATTCAAGCAATTTCTGTCCTCTTAAGTTTTCAAGGCTTGAACAATCCATTATTCATTCCTGTGTGAGTGGATCATCCTAATTTGCTGTCACAAGTTTTACTATCCAAATAAATAACATCAATAATATAGGTTTAGGAGGAATTACCAGCAAAACTCAATAATAAGCACCAAATATAAGATGAAGTCTGCTGTTCATTTTGTAAATACAAACTACAGGTTGTTGTTAACTGTCTTACAATAGAGTTCACCTAAATCTAAGTTGTGTTATCTCAATTTTTATGTCCAGTACTAACAAGAGTTGTCAAACTGAAGTTCGTGTTGCCTACATCCTCTCATCCTCAGAGAGCTCAATTAGAGTTCCTCCTCCAATCCTTCTTGCAGCAAATCTTCCTGAAATGTCCACCACATACAAACTGAGCTAGCCAAATCAACTCCTATCTCAGGCTGTCCACCTCCCCTTCCACTCCTAAGCTTCTTGCAAATCTCCCCGAACTGCCCACCACATCCAAACTAAGCTCTCCAAATAACTTCCTTCACTTACTCCCCTTGTAGACCTCAGAACCAGAACCAACTAATCCCTTCCGACCCTCGTGCTTCCTCCACCCCTGGACATCCCCTTCAAACACAGAAGCCTGATGTTTCAAAGAGAATGACCTAGCACGCATGGTCGGGGACTCAACGCCTAGTTTAAAGCAATAATACATCACTCAACATACTAAAGGAGAACAGAACATTGTATCTCCACCTTTGCAGGTGCTTCAAGCAGGTGCACTAAGATGGACATCCTCCCTGTTTAGTTGCTTCTCTGATAAGAGGCTCCCTTATCCCATGGTGCGAGCCTAGGCAGAAGGACGGTGGAAAACTATGGCCTAGAAGCAGTCTTGATTAGTGGAGAGGACTTCATTTTCAAATCCACTCAGGAATCCTATGCTTTGAAGATCCTTGAACTAGGCCCTTGGCACATCAATGGGAAGCCTTTTGTCCTATAACAATGGAAGCCTAGAATGATCCTTGACAAGAGCAACTTGAGGATGATTCCAATCTAGATACATTTCCACAACATACCCCTCGAATATTGGAGTGGGTTAAGATTGAGCTGCCTAGCTAGCAAGCTCAATAGGCAAGCCTTTGTGCATGGAACACAACAGAGCTTCTAAGCAGTATTGATAACACAAAGATCTGCATAGAAGTCAATACATCCAAGGAGCTGCCGGATTCTCTCAAATTGAAAAAGCTGGATGAAGACTCATTGAATCTATCATATCAATTTCCTACCAATGGAAACCTACTAAACCACAGGAAAAATCAATTTGGAGACCAACAGGGAAGCTTTTTACTAGAGGGAATTTTGACGCATTCAATGGAAACAAACGTATAGTTCAGGATAAGAATGCTCAGGAACTCCCTCAGGAAGAAGCAAGGGAAGTACTAGAGGCAGAGAAAATAATCAGAAGGAGATTGTTGATTTCTTTTATGCAAATGAACTCAGAAGATGCCACAAACATGAGAAGGAATGAAAAGAAAACAAGTCAAGAATTCATGTAACAGCTGGATACCTCAGAAGCCACAAACTTGCTTCCTTTCTTGAATGAGACGCAAACCACAACAAATGTTGACACAACCAAAGAGAATTCTGAAGAAAAGACCAGAATGGTTAAGCATGGCAAATAGGAACACTTGGTTTAGCACAAGTAGGAAATCAAACCTGGATACACAACTTAAACCAAGCCTGGAAGCAGAATGCAACAAACCATCAAGAAGTAGAAGGAAATCATGGAGGAAAGCTAAGGATAGAATCCATAATGGACTCATTCATAAATAGTTATGTCCATCATTGCTTGGAATGTGAGGAGAATCAATTGCCCAAGAAAACAACAAGTAGTGAATGACTTTGATGGAAAGAAAACATATTTTGGTAGAAGTCCAGGAAACTGAAATTAAAAAAAACAATCTCAAACCTAGCTTATGGTTTTTTTGGAAAAGATTGGTTCTAACCAATCACCAACATCATGCAAACGGTAGGATTATTATTGCTTTCAACTTGGCCAAGATAAAGAGTATTAGATGTCAAATCTGCAGCTCAATACGTCCATCAGGAAGTTGAGGTACTTAATAGCTCTAGAACACTCAGCATCTCCTATATATATGTTGCTAACTTTGAATTTCAGAGGTCTGAACAATGGAGAGACTAATGCAAATTGCATGCTGGTATGAACAACCTTTGGTTAAACTATGTTCAATCAAGATTGGTGATTTTAACCACATTTTTCATCGAAATAGCCTCCAATTATGGATAAATCTCACCCCAAGTTCAAATCTTCTTACTAACTTGAAAATATATCATAACTTTAGTAAAATAAGATAAACTAGAATAAAATTAAGGCAAAATGCTTAGGAAAATCCTTGTTTATCATATTTCCATAGAATCCCCCACAAGATGTGCCCAATATGCATAGGTACTACATCACACAATAACAAAGGACTCAACATGCTCAATGACAGATTTAGGGAGTATATAAGGAAAATTGAAGCCACTGAACTCAAGTTTGATAGAAATTTCCTAAGAAAAAAACAAAAAGAATCTTGACTTATCCAAAAAACATGGACAGGGCCATGGTGAATGCTTACTGGATTAATCATTTTTCAAAAAGTAAAGCACATTTTGATCACCCTCTAGCTTCAGACCATTCCCCGGTAGAAGTCCATGTGGAGTTGTCATCTGATCCAAAGCATTCTCCTTTCAAGTTCAACAATTACCTATTGGATCTTGATGGAAATGAGGCAGCAGTTTCTAAAGGAATTAAAGTGTATTTCAAAGGATTTGAAGTTTATATATGTGTGGAAGAAACTTAAACGTAAGGTAGTCAAGGAAGAACTCAAAGCCCATAATAGAAGACAAGCAAGCAACACCTTGTAGAATATTAGCAATACGAGACTTAACATTGGACCAAATCCAATCAAGAGCTTATAATGACCCAAGGGATGAATTACAAAGCAGTCAGAGAAGGAAGCCCTTTCTACTTACTAGCTATGGAATGAAACTCATCTATTCCAAATTAAAGACCTAGAACCTTGTGGTTGGAATATGATGACAGGAACACACACACTATTTTCATAATGCAAAAACCGAAATAGAATCAGCTGCTAGCCTGGCCCCATATCTACTCAATATAATCTCAAAGAAGTTGTTTTATCCTATTTCAAAAATTCTATTGGCTCAGAAATGGAAGTGGTACCATGCCTACAAGTCCTCAAGACCTTTATTCCCTCACTAATCAATAAGGAGCAAGCCAAATCCTTAACAGCTCCATTCACTAAGGAAGACATCAAGTTAGCTTTATGGAGTTTAAACCCTGAGGAAGCGCCTGGACCAGATGGTTTAAAATTCAATTTCTTCCAAAAATCATGGCACTTAGTAGGTGACTAGGTATCAAAAGCTATCTTTGAACTCTTTTCCAATTGTTGCTAATTTTTTTTATTCCAAAGAAAACTAATCCTGCTAGTTTGCATGACTTTAAACCAGTTTCATGTTGCAAAATAATTTACAAAATCTTGGCCAAGACACTTGCCTCTAGGTTGAAAAGCTCTCTTAAGGATATCATCAATCCATGTCAAGGGGCATTTATACATGGTAGGAATATAGGGGACAATATCTTACTAATCCAAGGCTACCTAAGGACTATCAAGGGCTATTCAATCAAAACAGATTTCCCAAAGTTTTTGATTCAATAGCATGGCCTTTATCATTGAAGCTATGGATGTGATGGGGTTCCTTACACTCTTTATCAACTCAATAAGAATGTACATCACATCTGTGGAGCATCTTTGTTAATGGGGAAACCACACGATTCTTTAGAGGAAAGGGGTTAAGGCATGAGGGTTCCCTTATCCCCCTACCTATTCACCATTTGTATATAGATGCTCTCAAGATTGATTGACAAGGACATTAGAGAGAGTTCTAGGTTCCTTTGTCACTATAAATGCAAGAAAACAAGATGTTTCAACTTTCCTTTGCAAATGACCTCATGCTTTTGTGTGTAGCTGAAGAAGAATATAAAAGGTGCTAATGGATTCCTTGAGGCAGTTCAGCTCTTTATCTAGCCTAAGAATCAACATAGAAAAGCTCCATGTATATATCAGGTAACAATCAAATCCAAGCTGACTATCTGGCCAATATTGATGGATTGAAACTTGGAGTTCCCCCATTTAAGTACCATGTAGTGGCAGTCACAACCACTGGACTCACAAATAGGGACTACCAACCCCTATTCGATGTTGTCCAATGGAGAATAGGATGTTTGAGTAATAGAAACTTATGCTGGAAGAATTCAACTATTCATCTTTCTGCTTAACAACATCCATCTGCATTAAAGCTCTCATGTTTTTCTATCCTGAAGCGTCATCAAGGCCATAGAAAGATCCACTAAACTCCTTGTGGACTGGAGACCTGAACAACCACTACATGCCGAGGTGAGATGGAGTGAGGTATGTTGTTCTAAGAATGAAGAAGGATTAGAAATCCATTCTATCAAAGTTGTCAACGACATGCTCCTGGCAATGAGGATTTGGAAAGTAATAGTGGACAAAGAGCCCTATGGGTTAAATGGATCCATTCCCATTACCTACATTAATATAAAATCTGCAGCTTCAAAACCCCCTCCAAATTCTTTTTGGACAGTGTTGAAATGCTCATTCTTATGGATAAGATGCAACAGAATATATATATCATCATTAGCAATGGGAATGAGACCTCTTTTTGGTTTGCAATTGGCATAAGTTTGACCCTCAATTCAAGCTTCCTTTCTACCAATAGCTCAAGCACTTGATGCCTAGCCTAACCAAGCCAAGGTCAAAGACGTGGGGAGGGGAAGAGAATGGACCTGAAACCTTAGATAATTTACTCATATTGTGGCCAATGTACCAGACTACAACCCCAACTTGGACAGGGAAGATAGAATTATATGGAATACCAACTCTTCTAGATCTTTTACCAATGATTCATGCTTGGCCCTAAAGTTAGACGGTTCAGTTTGGTGTGGGATCAAGACTGCAATTCAAGAGCAAAGCTCATTCTATAGCTAGCAACTAAGGACGAGCTTCTTCCTAAGGACAGGATTAAAGGATTGGATATTGACAACATTTGTTGTCTACACAACCTGGATCGGGAATCTCAGCACCACCTATTCTTCAGTTATGATTTATCTGCAGCAATTTGGAGGAAGGCTCCGAGCTGGAGCAACCTCAAATGTCTTGAATGTAACCTGGAAAGTATCATTACATGGTCATGCATGCATATATTTCAATTTCTGGTACACAAGAAGGTATTCAAAATAACTCTGAGCAATTGTGCATATTGGATATGGAGGGAAAGAAACTGTAGAACTTTCCAACATTCCCAGCTGGAGATCGATGGAATGATAGGGGGACTAAGAAGCCAGATAAGGGAGTTGCTAATGGTGAAAGCTCGCTCACTTCACCTCAATTATGGATTATCAATAACCTAGAATGTGTAGAGAAGAACAGAAATGACAAACAACTGACCAGTAATTTATTGATGCAATTCATCTAGCTTGCTAACCTGCTAATGTACTCCTTGTAACTAATGCAACTGATGTCTCGATGTCCCAACCCTAAAGCATCTTGATCTTTTGAGCTTTTAAGCTCTGTTTTGTAACTAGTCTCAATTAGAAACCTTCTTAATTCCTTACATGATATCCTTGTATTCTAGGCAATTCTTGGTACTTGTACATCTTTTGACATTTTAATACAATCCTTTAATTTCTCAAAAAATTCTCGTGGAACAGGCACAATATTAGGAGAAAATGATATTATGGGAATGAAGAAGCTCAGTAATATGTAACATCAGAAAAACTTGCACACAACCACATGATTAAAGGTTAGGCAAAGCACCAAAAGCATTCTCAAGATTTGCACCAGTAAGCTAACAGAAGACAGAAAATAGAAACAGACTCACAAACAAGTTTATCCATCCATTATTCTTCATATTGAGCTAAAGTATAATGCTATAAAAATCACAAAGATTAAGCGTGCTTTGTTTATTGAATTAAGCATGTTTGTTAGTAAAATACCTTCAAAAAAATTAAAGCATGAAACAATAATGGAAAATTACTAAATCTTACTGTATAATGTCGATGTGTGCCATATGGCTCTCCCACAAGATCCCCAAGATTCAACTTTTCCATCACCTGCTTCCACAGAAGAAGCAGTAAATGACTCAGTGAACTTCCAAAACAAAACTTCAATTTCCTGATAAAATTCTTGCTTACATGTTTGCTTTCTGGTCCTGCTATAACAAAAAAGCAAGTTTTCTTGGTAATATCTTGAATCTCGACTTTGTCAGCAAAAAATATGTACCTACCAAAGAATAGCATTTTTGTATGATCAAAACAATAGCATGAACTTTTCGTAAATAAGTCCAAGATGCATCTATTCTTTTCTTTTCGAACGTTTAAACAATTTCATATAATGATATAAATCATAGCCAAAGACCCTCGTGATGAACAACAACACTAAAGTATCATCATATACTTTTTTCCATCAATGTTCTTACCAACAACTTTATTCAACAGTACTAAATCTGTCTCATTTAACTTTTGGCATCAATGCTTTCACCAATCAGTTTATTCAACAGTGTTGAATCTATAGCCATAGCTTAATGTAATTTTATATGGGCTTTAATGGTAAGCCATCATTAAAAAGGTAAAGTTATTTTAATCTACTAATAGAATCTAAAGTTTAGGCTATAATTGAAAACTTTTTGCAAGTTTATGATTTTCTAAAAAATATTACACATTTAGATAAGATTACATCTCAAACTTGGAAATTGTGTAGGATTCTTTCACAATTAATGACAAAAAAAAATGTTTAGAAATTTCAAGAGTAAGGAATTATTGCAATAAAGATACAGGAAACAGAGAAGAAAGGACATCATCTGCTTTATTCCATGCATTACAACAAAAAGAAGTTTCATATCATTGACAAACTTGTGCATCGATTATCAAGGCATACTTGGCATCTAAGCAATTCGGAAAAGATCAATCAGGGAGACAATTAAGGATGATAGAGTGAAGTTGATTCACAAAATAATTAACTATCTCCTTGTTTCCACACCACATAGAGGTTCCATAAATCTTTCATCTATATTATACCTACCAAATTCACTTGTCCACTTCAGAGGCTAGGAAAATCAAAATTTTGGATGGGGTAAGGTACCCTGTTTTAGTGAAAAAGTAGTCCTACACCTCTCTCTCTCTCTCACACACACACACACAAATGCACACAAAAAAACCTAGCTTGTCAAACCAATTACTTCCATTTTCTTTTACTTCCCTTGAAAGGAACAAGCTTAAGCCCTAGGCCACAGGATAATAACTGCCCCATACAGGGTACAGTTTTTGTAGGAGAAGACAATTCTGAAAAATAATGACAGTATAACTATCATACACTTAATTAAAAGCATATGTTGAGAAGTATAGAGAATATACTTATTAAGCATTTGAATTATGTTGCCACAGGTTTCAGGTGAAACCAGTAACATGATTGAATTTTTCTGCAAATGACCAAAAAAGTGTTATTAACAAAAGAGTAATTATGTTGCTGACAACTAAAAGTGAGGATGGTGAAATATAGTACCATGATCCATGTGTATGCAATGTCTATTGTCCTTGCTGTTGGTGTAACAAAAATTGTATCACACCCCTACAGATTTTGATCGAACAAAACCCTCTCAATTACCACATATGACAGCATCACAAGAGGGAAAAAGAAGGTAGCAAGTTTGTTGTGGACTTTATGATTAGCAGATTATCATAGCCCTCTAGATTTTACCTCTCCTTCAAGAAGACATTCAAAATTTGCAGTGCTTTGGTTGTGAAGAAATTGAATGCGGTCATCTCCAGTGACTTCAACATAAACAAAGCCCATTACAAAGAAAAAGTTCACTAAAGCATTAATGCAATAGGAAAACATGAAGTCTTGTGGAAATTATTAAAATACATTACTTGTTATTTAAGCCATCAAATTAAAGTCTACTACTATTGTATAATAATAGCTATGTCATGATTTTATTTGTTAGAATTTGGAGACAACTTTCCACCATTCACAAGAACGTGCGATTTTACGTCCTGTTATTTTTTCTTGTATATATTATTCTAGTGATTTAATATTGTCATATTATCTATCCTATGTATTGTATTGTAATAATTTTAGGTTTCCTATTTTGGAATACTAATATTAGATTGTATTTCTCTAGTATTATAAATAGAAGAGTTAAAACTTAAATAATAAGAAGTCATTCTATTCTCTCTTTTTTTTTCTTTAAATATAAAAAACTGCATAAAAAGGTTTAATAAAAGTCTCATTGATCCATCATTGGCAAAAAAAAGGATCAAGGGGTGAAGTATCCCTTTTTTTGTTAGGATCATCCTGTTCTTTTCTGTAAACATCTTATATTCTATGAAGCAAACTCAGTAAACATAAACACAAAAGAAACACGAGATTGAACCCTGGTTTTTAGACACACCGCCGTGATGTAAGGAGAAGAAATTAATGGGAAGAAAGTTACCAATTAGGAAAGAATGAATACAAGATATTTGTAGTAAAAAGTTCTACAAACACTCTACAGAATAATAAGGATTCAGAAGTGGAAATATGAAAAAAAAATTAATATGGAAAGTTAAATGCGAAAAAGATACCTCTTATCCGCCCAAAATGTGACAAGTTGGAAACCTAAACCACCACAGAAGAATTGATGGAAAAGGAAAGCAAAGAACATAATCAACAACCACTCGCTGAAGAAATGCCAGGTTTTAAGACAATATAAACCTAGAAGCGTCATAACAGATAACAGATAACAGATAAATTGTTCAACGAAATAGTAAAAAGCCAATAATTTAAGTTGAATTGATCAACATTGGAATCAATATCATGGAACTCCTGTGTTTTTGAGAATTTGATATATAATTTAGACTTGTGTGTCAAACTACAGCAATTTCAATTTCAACAGACATTTCAATTCACTAGTTTGGCTGAGCTATTAGGATATTCAGAGGATGAGAAAGTATGTTCATTTCAATCAATATACGACAATATACATATAAAGAACTAGAATTATGGACACTCACCACAAAACCAGCTCCAAATGCATTTATTGCTTCATCATCATTGTTATATGTTTGAATAATACCATCTTCTGAAACCTTTGCGCCTTCCATTGCCAACGTTTCCTGCAGGCACGCGAGAGAACTCAATAAGTACAACTAAATCCACTTAAAAAACCATAACCCTCAACTGAAAACAAAAATTACATTAAGAAATATACATACGAGGAGATCGTGATCAATGGGTGGTGGAGAAAGCTCGAAATGGGAAGCAAAGGTCTTCATTTTCTTGATGTTGTTGGTGTTGTTATTATTGACCTTGCAATTTGTACAGAAATAAGTTGTTGGCATGGGGATAGTTGTTCTTCTCCTCGTCCATGCTCCAACAGCTGCTGATGATGACGACGCTACAGTTGCCAAAGCCATGTTCTTTCTGTTTCTCTATTCATCCCAAAGCACGAAATGTTTATAGGCCAAAATAGTC
The DNA here is from genome assembly GCA_027563825.1 of Erythroxylum mucronatum. NCBI lineage: Eukaryota > Viridiplantae > Streptophyta > Magnoliopsida > Malpighiales > Erythroxylaceae > Erythroxylum > Erythroxylum mucronatum. Next base: position 16,526,146 of record JAOSBP010000002.1, on the reverse strand, counting down.
ATCACCATAATATAATCCATATTTCTGAAACTTCTCCGCTCCTAATTCATATTTAACCATTCACAAAAATATTTTTACAATAACTTTATTCCATCCAATAAATAAAAACCCCGGTATAAAATCTTATTTATTTATTTTAATAATTTTATTATTAAAAATTTATCACTTTATCAATTAATTGATTAATTTTATTAATTAATAAATTTGTATAAATTAAAATAAATCAATTAATTTTTATTAAATGATACATTTTTCAATTAAATTTCAAATTATTCGATAGATTA
>JAOSBP010000002.1:16490450-16504877 GCA_027563825.1 Erythroxylum mucronatum | reverse complement strand
TATTAAATGAAATTGTGATTATGTCTAATTAAATGTAAAATGAAATGGAATGTGAAAAAAACAACAATTCTAAAAAAATAATTCAAAATTTTGATAAAATAGAAAATAATTCAAAATTCAAAATTTGAATTATTTTCATTATTTTACAATAAATTTTTATATTTAGATAATTATTATATATAGAAATAATTAGAATATAATAAAGATATATATATAAACTAAAACTGTACAACAGTACAATATGACAATGGATTATTTTGTAATTTTTAAAAAAATTCAGGGACTATTTTATAAATTTAAAAAAATTACCCGAAACGGTACTCAGTATTAACCGATATCGGTACAGTACCGTACCAGAACCTAATCCGGTATTAAGTCTAGTACGGTATTCATAACAATGGACTATGAACACAATAGAAAAGCTTTATGTTGTTACTTGTCAAGGACAAGGGCATAGTAACCAATTTTGCCTTGCTTCATTTAAATGCGACTTAAGAAATTGTTGCCATGAAAACACTAAAGCCTAATGGGGTGTTTGGTTAAGAGAAATGACTATTTCATTCCTTATCTACTCCTAGGAATAGGTTGTTACTTTATTTGGTTGAAAAAACTATACAGAATAGATAATTCTAAGGTTTAGTTATTCTTGAATTTGCATAATATCTAAATACACTCCCTCCCGTATCTTTAGCTATTCCTGGAATGGTAGTGGTGAATACTACTACTATTAATAATAATAAGAAGAAGAAGAAGAAGAAGAAGAAGAAGAAAAATTATTAATAATAATAAGAATGTAGTTAGTAGGAATTATAATAAATGTTTTGGTCTTTTTGTTAGTTATTTTTTTGTCATTCCTAATTTATGTTTTCAAATCAAATATTAGCATACATCATCATTAGAAATTCTTAGGAATAAACTAAATTAAGTAATACTCATTCTATTCCATTCCTCATCTATTCTATTCCTAAGAATAACTATTTTATTCCTTATCTATCCCAGCAGGTAAACCAAACACCTTGTAAAGGAAGAGGGGACAAACCTTGGCAACCAGAGTTTGGACACTAGCACACATAACATCTTAACCAAATTCAGTGTAAAACCCCGAACTTTCACTTCAATCGATTTATAGATTTTATTCTGGGTTAATAGCATTTCTGGATGAATAGTGAATCGGGATAAATAATATTTCCACTTGAATAGGGATTTTGAGGACCCAACCTCGAAAAAAATTAAAAAATTGAAAATACCCAAAATAGATATTAGAGTCAAATGACATTAAAACGGATCAAAAACAAGTCCAATCGGATGAATTTTAGGAATTTGATAAGTTTAAGACAAAAATGTTCTCTTGGGAAAATAATGGGTATTAATGATTTTAAACCCATTCAAAATTTTTGAGGCACCTAATTACTAAGTATTGATCCTAATTAAAGTATCCCATGGTCAATTTGATGGTGAGACGACTGTGGAATATTTTCAGGATTTAGTCTGGTCTATAGGTGTAGTAATCCTTGAAAGAGTGAATTGGTCTTTTTACATAAATGGAGTTAATTAATAAAATTTAAATGACTCACATTTATTGACCAATTACAAGGTTCCATATGGTTTAAGAAACATTAAATTAGATGATGATGAGTCATTTAAGATGCTTAATAAGAAAATAACGTGTAAAGTTTTAAAGTATATAAAAAGGCAAAAGAAGACGAAATTTGGTTCATTTGAAAGGAGGCTTCATGAGAACCAAAAAGAAAGGAAGAAAAGAAGAGAGAAAGAAGAAGAATTTGGCCAAAGAGAAGAGGAAGAAGAGAGGTGCCATTTTTGGTAGATTTGGAGTAGAAATTGAAGAAATCTTGACCTAGGATTGGCGTTCACCAATTTCCTAAGAGATTGAGAGAAAAAGTGATAAGTTTTTCTTAGTTTAAGTTGTTTATTTTATGGATTTTATATGGAATGGAGTTATTTAAGATCAAAGGTTGTTTTTGACTTATTATAAAGTAGATAATAAATTTGAAAGCATGTAAAGGTTGAAAACAACAAAAGTGAATCAAGAAACCAAGGCTAGGGTTATGATGTTCATGATATGGATTTGATGTCAATGAAGTAAAGAAATGAAAAAGGATTGAATTAGAATTGGTTTGAGTTCATTTATTTGTAATGAAGAGAAGATTTGTTAAGAAAAATGGAATGACAGTGAAAGAGTGGTGTATTCGGGCAATTTAGGAAATGTTGGAAAAATTTTGAAATTTTTGGTTTGATATATATATATATATATATATATATATATACTATTCCACTTTCTTTCAAACTTTTCAACATATTTCACCTAAGGTCCATACCAAGCATCATTTAAACTCATCAAACCAAAAATTTTATATATATATATATAGTGTGTGTGTGTGTGTGTGTGTGGACAATTCAGCCATAAAGAGGAAAGTAATGGGCGATGTGATTCGTTGAAGTTCAATTACGGTTAAGGTGTAAACAACCTGAAATCTTGTTTTCATTAAAAATCAAATAGAAAAAGTTAGTGTGACCTATTTGACCATATTATGATTTAAGTGGATGGGATGATGTTTAAAAAAAAAGTTTTAACTAAATTTCTGAGTTAGATTCTGAAATAGAAACCAATGGAATAACTTATGATAGTTAAAACTGAATTGATAGTTGTAATGCTTCATTTCCTATAAGGTTATTTATAAATTTTCTTTTCTTTAACTAAATACATGAATGAGTTTGAACCTTTAAGGTTGTTTCTGAATAGGCTTAAAGTCTGGAAGTAGCAGTGGTGCTTTGGTTAAGTAGATAGAAGTAATTTGAATTGCTTTTCAGGAACCTAAAATTTTGGGTTTTATTAAATAATAGTTGTTATGTTGACAAAATTTTTAATGAATGTTACTTTTAAAAACTTCCACTACTACTCCTATTTTTTCTTTATATTGAGTTAAAATTTTTTGAAGAAAAGAGAAAAGGCTTAGCTCTAAGGAACTTTCCAGTTGAATATGATATTAACTGGAAGATTTTCCTGAGGGGCCGAACAAGTCACTAAATCGTCAAAAAAGAGGCCTGTCATTTAGTCATAATCCAATCAGTTCCACCACTGAGTCTCTATTGTTTCTACGGTAGTTTAAGTAATATTGTCTGTGATTTGTTACAACCATGCAACTGCCCATGGTGACTCATCATGCAAATCCCAAAACCAGGGAAACATTAAAAACTCACTTTGTAACATAATTGATCACCTATGAAGATATAGAGTACTGATATTTTAGCCACTGATTGATCGGTGGTGCTAAACCTGGCAAAAAAGCCTAGAATTGATTAAGTTCGAGCATTTTTGGAATTTTAGATTAAAAAGTCAGGATGGGCTAGACTTTGTTGGTCTTGAAGTCACCTAAGCCAAAAATTTTGGATTGTCTAACACGACCTAGCCCATTACAACCCCTCGAGTGTACTGGAGCGGGTTTGAAAAGCAAGGCTGCTAGACTGGGTCTTATGTGCACAATGTATATGATATGGAAGACCCGTAATTTGATCCAAATGGAGTCTGCCTTCATTCCTAGTTCGGAGGTAATCCGGAGAATACAAAGCATCATGTACAGCATCTTATATCGATTATATTCTCCTGACCATATTACTTTTTGACTTTTGGTTGCCTGGCCCTTTGTCATTTGTTTTAACTTGCTGTGTTGTCTAGGGGTACCTTGTCTGTAATTGTATGTGATGTTGGTTGTGTATGGATACTAGATCATGCTTAGGCTGCTCTATGTTGTGGGGCTTGTGCTGTTGGGGTGTACTGGGACTGAGTGGGCTGTGGGGTGTATATTCTGGTACACTTGTTCGTAAGTCGAATGATGCTCCTCTTGGCTTGCCTTTGGTCTAACATGCTGGAGACACAATACATGTGTTTTGTGCAAGTATTGGTTTCGCTGGACATACTGTTGTAGGGTTGACGTTGAAAATGGTTCGATTATGCTTAGGTGATCAACTGTTGCTTGGGCTAAGTCTTTGACTTCTATATCGCCCCTTTCTAGTGATTTCTATGATTGCTGCTTGTATTTGGGTTGTTGGTTTCTTTTATAGCTTCATTAAACAATGGAGTCCATCTTAATAGTAGGGTGGAATGAGATTTTGTGAATCTTTAGTTTTGGGATTTATTAATGTGATCATTCTTCTTTTGGAAGGCGACAGTGGAGAGCACATTGTCTTGGGGTATGCCCCAATGATTTTTGTACATTTATTCTTTTGTGCAATATATATATTTACATTGCATCAAAAAAAAAAAGAAAGACCAAGAACGAACATCGCTACAGTTTGATAACTTAATGATGGTTCTGTGCATTAAAGGTCTTACCAGTTCACGGATCTAAGCAATGTTCCTTTTTTAGAGAGAAGAAGCGATAAAAGAAAGAAAGAGAGTGAAAGGAGATAAGAGAGAGGAGAGGAGAGAGAAATATAAAATTTTTTATTTTATTTTTAGGCTACATTTGTCATGTAAGATATACATTTGACAAGGGGCTACAAAAAAGATGACATATATACTTTGTCTAACGCAAAATAGACATAAAAGTTAAGTTATGATTTAAATTAAATGTTTATAAAATGTTAGGGTTCTTTTTGCATGTATCGAAATATTTAGGTTTAAATCAAATTTTGGTGAAAATATTATGATTCACCTTAACATTTTTACTTTTTATACACACACACACACACACACACAAATGTTCAAATTTGTGAAAGTGCATTTATGTAATTTTAAAAATATTATAAATTACTTATATAAAATATATGATCTGGAGTCAATTTTTTTTATAATGGATTTTAATTTTTTATATTTAGAATAAGTTTTAATTGTCATAATAAAATTTAATATTCTATAAGTTTAAATTTTCATTCACTCTTTACAATTGAAATAGTTATATATATGAATGGTTTCTTTTAATTATCATGCAAGTATTAAACATATAAAGAAATAATTGTAGTTAAGACTAATTTAAATTTTTATCATTCAACGTTATGTTATCAAGATAAATTCAATTTTTTTTTAATTTGTACGTTAAATAAAATTTTTAATAAGGGATAAATTTATTAATAGCAAATTTGAAATAAAGAATTATGTCTCTTTAGTTAAATAAATGTTAGAAAATTTATGCATCTATTAGTTATAAATTACCATTAAAGTCAAATAATGTAACTAATTTTTAAGAATTATTTTTTAGAAAATTATATACCTCTTCTAGAATTTTCCATTTGTCCAAATTTTAAACTATTTATAAAATGAGACGTTGAAAAGTATGTCGATACTTTTACATAATTCTAAAAATACATAATAATATATGAAGTATGTATGGAGTCACATACACTTCTTAAAATAGTTATTAACTTTTCTACTTTTATATTATATATTAAATGTGATAATAAATATTTAAAATTTTGTAAGTTTAAAATTGGATTCATTTTTAATATATAAAGTAGTTATAATAACTTCTTTAGAAATACAATTTATTTTAGTTATTAAGTCTTTATACATTGTACATGCAATCATATAAATATCTAAAAAATATAATTGATACTATTGATAGCCTAAGTGAAATGCCCTTTTGGCCTAAAGATGAGAAGGCCCTGTTGTTAAGATTTATGAAAGTTGAATAGATTGTTTAAGAAATTCCCAGGCATGAGAATTAGTAAGGAAGTCCACAATTTGGGAGTTAAGATAGTTAAAACATAACTAACATGTAATTTAAAAATAATTGTGTATTGGTGTGCGGTTAGTTAGGATATGGCAATGATTAGAGGATAATTGGAGGTTGATCGGTTGTATAAGAACTATTTGGGGTGGTTAAAATTGAGAAGGTTGTATAAACACACCAACATCATAAACATAGAAGGACACTACTCAAAATTAATCTTCTTTGCCCTTTTCACTTATCTTTTCCTTAAATAAAATTATCCTTTTAACTTAAATTTTATGCCCCAACACTATTTAACATTTAGCAACTTGATAACTTAGAATTCTATTCTCTAAGTTTTCCAAAGCCTACTTATATCATTATCTAGTCAAGCGCAATTTTTGAAGAATTCCTTCCTACCATGCTTAAATTTCCAAGTTAATTTAATAAGTGATTAATAATTTGGCACTCCTAGTGGACAATGATGCCACATATGAAGAATAAAAAAGAAGTTATTGTGCCTCCAGCCCTAGAGGAGGAAGTCCCCACTGAGGGAACGGTTTGTATCTCAAATAGTCGAAACTTTAGAAAAGGCCACATTGCCTTCGACTAAGTCTCTAACTGGTGAGAATTCAAAATCTCCCTATCCATTAATAAGAAAGAATGTTGTTTATGTAAATGATATTTTATAGTTAAAGTCTAATTTGGCCTCTACGGCTAAAGCAATCAAAATGTTGATATAGAAGATAGAAAAACTTTATGTTGCTTTGGTATAGGTTGTTAGACAGAATTATCCTTCTCTAATAAAAAGTTTCTGAAAGGCTTAGGGTGTAACTTGCACTAAATACAATGAAAGTTGGTGAGAGTATTTATCCTCCGATTTCTTCCTATGTAGAATAAAAATATACTCCTCCTTATAAAAGAGAGAATATTCTTGTTGTGCCTTCATGCACTAATTCCAAAAATGGCTAATAGATTGTCAGGCCCCAAGCCCTTAGAAGATAGGGATTTGGTTTTTAAGTTGAAACTAATGAGCTAAATTGTGGCTGAGGGGCAACTGTTTAATTGTAAATTATAATCAGGTTCCTGTTGTTGCTCCTCCACAAATGTGGCTTTATATTGATGTAGAGAAGCCATTTAAGAATTGTATAGGCCTAGCTTCAGATCGATTGATCGCCCAATAATTCTATAAGCCTTACTTGAAGCACATTGACGACAAGAATCCTTATCATTTTAGTTATATAATTCTTGAGTTTACTTTGTTTTCTAGTGAAGATGGCCAGTCAACCATCAAGTATAATGTCTGATTCACTATTTACTATGGTGAATTGGCTATTCATGAAAATTTTAATGATTTTAAGCTTAAGATGTTTCTAAATTCTTTAATAGGTGTGACTTTTTCTTAGTATGCCTTATTGCCCACGAAATTTTCTACTTTCATGGGCATAATTGAAAAACTATTTCATACTCAATTTTTTAGTATTGAACCTAAAATGAGTATAGCCAAATTGTTTAGAGTTTCTCAGAAAAATGACAAGAATGCAAGCATGTTCATCATTTGGTTTAGGAGAATAAGAAGTTGATGCTAAATTGCACTCATAGAGACCAAGTATATGAAGTTAGCTTAGAGGGGCGTAGATATTGAACTTTGAAAAAATTTTATGGTATAGAATTTTGTGATTTTTACAAATTGGCATAAAAGTGTTTGAGTATGAAAGATTGTTAGGGAAGAAGGACAACATAAAAAGAATTCATTTAGTACTTTTTTTTACATAGAAATAAGTCCATATGATTTATTAGTGGTTCAGGTTAATATCCCTAAAACTTATGTTTACCATACTCTATAATAGAAATCACTCAAAGCTAAGAGGAAAGTATAAGCACCAAATACTCAGATGCAATATAATTTTGATATCTCTAAAATAGAGGAAAAGTTTGATTTCTTATTGCAAGAAAAGTTTATTACTTTGCCGCCAGAATATAGGATTCCCATAAAGGAAGAGAATAGAGTTAGGGACTATTATAAGTACCATAGATTTACCCAACAAATTCATGATAAAGACTCGAGAATATTATTCAAGATTGGATCAACAAGAGAATTCTATTATTTGTCCAAGCTGATCAATCCATATTGACAGATGAAGATCCATTTCAAGCAATTGCAACTATTAATGTAATTAAATTTGATTTACTTCTATTGGATGTCAAGACAGATCATAAAGGATCATTGGGTGTTGGCCACAAATTCAAGTATTGGTATTTTTGTTCATAGTTATAATTTGAATAATAATACTAAGAATGAGAATCAGTAGATTCCTTGAATATAGAATAAAGTAGAGATTGTAGGACGAAATCATAAGACAGAGTTCAATTAATTTTTCAAGTAAAGGCCTGTTAATATAATTCTAAGCTTTTAATGTAGGCAACCTCAATTTTTAGTACAAACTTGGGTGCCTCCATCTTATTAATGGCATCAAGTGAGGCATCTTTAAAATCCAATACCATTAACTAAAACTCAAAAGAGAAGACTTCAACTTCAAAGAGTTGCTGCTAGGTTTGAAGGAAGCAAATCACCACCTTTTGAGAAGCTCATCTCAAGAAAGCTCAAGATTCATTCCTTCTGAGAAAAGTACTTCCGACCCAAAGAACAAGAAAGAATGTGTAAAAGGGGCAAAACAAAATAGAAAAGAGATGCAAGCTCATATTACATAGGAGGTTATTTCGATCTAAGAGTCAAGATGAAAGTATCGGTGAATTCTTCATGTTATGAGAAATTCCTATCCAATTGCCATTTTTTGATTCTCCTGTGAAGCTTCCTACCTTTTTAGCTAAACTTTTAGGAAAAAAATAAAGCCCTTATCTGAGAAGTAAGAAAGCAAAGTATTTTTGTTGGCCATAAGCTCAGAAATTCCATAGAAGGTAGTTCTAGAGAAACTAGTTGATAACATGGCTCAATATGTAAGACCTTTGTACATTAAATCTCACATTAATGGTAGACCAAACACAAGAGTTTTAGTTGATAAAAGATATGTTGTAAATATTATTCCGAGTAAAATGATGGAAGTTTTAGGAAAAGATGATGTAGATTTGATCCCAATTGAGGTGTATATTATCAGATTTATTGGGGAGACTACTAAGGTATAGGGAATTCTCCCTGTAAATGTCACAAGGGGAATTATTTGTTAACAACTTTCTTCTTTGTAGACACACTTACAAGTTATCAAATTTTTTAGAGAAAAGGTTAGATCCATTCCAATTTCTATATTCTTTCATCTCTTTATCAACTTTTGCTTATATGGAAAAGTGATGAGGTGGAAATTGTTTAGGTTGATTCTCAATCTTTCCATTCTAAAGTGGATGCAGTAGAGTCAAAATTCTATAATGATCAAGTGAGGCCAGTTCAAATTCAAAAGTTTTCTCGTGGAGAATGTTCAACGAATAAGGGTAAAGAAAAGATAAGGTCAGAGTAAAAAATGTTAGTAAAAACAATTATCATCATGACTATTAATAGGCCAATGAAGGTTCCAATTATAGAGGAACCTAATGAATAGACTTTTACAGAGCGAAGCTATGGTAGCTACGATTACAAAAGTCCAAATTTTAAATATAGCAAATCACGAAGAATTCTAAAGAGCTAAAGGGTATGAGAATGTCAAGCTATTTTTAAAGAGGAAGAATTCTTGATAGAGGATGAGGGTCAATTTGAAGATTTGGAATTTACTCTTATAAAAATCGATGACTTCAAAAGTAAGAACTAATAGCTCGAGGAAATAAATTGTAGTAGTTCAGGGGAATCTGAATCTCGAAGTATGTTTATTAGTAAAAGTATTGATCTAAAAATAAAAATGGAATTAATTGAACTTCTGAAGGAATATAAAGATTTTTTTTGCTTGGGACTATAGATTGAGCAGTTGTGTAAAGCTGGTTTTATTAAACTGGGCAGATATATTGAGTGGCTATCCAATATTGTATTTGTAGTAAAGAAATTAAATGGTAAGTTAAGAATCTGTGTTAACTTCAGGGATTTATATGTTGTCACTCCCAAATATGTGTATATGATGCTGATTGTTAATTCTTTAATTAATATAATGGCCAATCGCCCCTTTGTTTTTTTATATATTATTTTTCTAGATATAATCAAAATTTTATAACTGAGGATGATATGCCTAAAACAACCTTCATATGTATTGGATCAATAGGAAAATTTGAATGGATTGTGATTCCTTTTGGCTTAAGGAATGCAGGAGCCATTTATTAAAGGGCTATAAATGTTATCTTTCACAATTTGTTAGGTCATACTTTGGAGCTTCATATAGATGATAGTGTTGTTAAACCCAAAAAGAATTATGGACCATATCTAGAATTTAAAGGAAGGTTTCCAAAGGATGAGAATGAATAAGTTGAAGTTAAATTCTTTGAATTATGCTTTTGAGGCAAAAGTAGAAAACTTTTTGGGTTTCTTTTTATATTAAAGAGGGATTAAATTAGAGAAAAAGGGGAAAGGCAATTCTTAAAGAAAGACGCCTCAAAATAAGATAGAAATTCAAAAGTTTTATAGGCTAAGTAAATTATTTCACAAGGTTTATTGCTAATTTGGCCAACAAAAAGAAGAATTCTTATGTCTCTTAAAGTTGAAAGTTTTTTGGGTATTCTATTAGGAAGAAACACATCTTGTGGAATTCGATAAGATAAAAGAATTCCTAACTAAGTCTTCAATTTTGATACTATATCGGAAGTGAATACCTTTAAAGTTATACATTTCTATTATAAAGGAATCTACTAATGCATACTAGCCCTAAATAATGAGGCAAATCACAAGCAAGATATTTATTATTTGAGTAGAATTTTGAATTATAAAAAAGGAAATATGACCCTAATTGAGAAAAAGAAAATACGTCCCTATTATGAAATTATATTTTGCCTGATTAAAATTACGACATTATTTTCTTTAAAATTGAATTTCTGCAGTTTCATAAACTAATTTGAAGAAGTATAATGAGCAAACTAGTTTTCTAGGGGAACATTAAAAAGTGGCTTATGATATTTATAGATTTTTAACCTAGTTTATTATCCCCATAAGTCAGTAAAGGGTTAGGAATTAGCTGACTTCTTATTAAGCCACCCAATGATAGAAATTTAAATAGATATGAAGCATTTAGTGTTTACTTATAAAAGGAAACCTTAGGAGTTAAAATTTGATGGTTCTAGCACAATGAAGTCAACTAGTGTCGAGATTGTCATTATTTCACAAAATGGAACAAAAAATCTTCTTTCTCTTGAGATGGAATTCTCACGTACTAATAACTAGGTTGAATATGAGGGCCTAATAATTGGGTTGGAACTTCTGATAGATTTTGGAGTTAAAAAAGTCCTCATTATGGGAGATTCTTAGCTAGCATTACGATAGGTAGCAGGAGAATATAAGTGCTTAAGTTTAACTTTATCACCTTATTATACTATCGCTGTTCAATTATTAGAATTATTTAATATGTTCGAATTCCAAAATATTCCTCAAGAAGAGAATTACGAGTCAAACGATCTTTCTCAAATAGCCTTTGGGTTAAGGATGCTTGAGGAGCTAATTCATAAATATATTTTTAAATATGAAAGTCTCATTTATGTATTTATAAAAGGGAGATTTCGTTCGAAGTTTTTAACATTGATAAACAAGTTGGTCAGGACTGGAGGGATGAGATTAGAAACTTTTTGAAGAACCCCAATAAGAAGTTACCTCGTAAAATTAAACTATAAGAACTCAACTTTGTACTTATTGAGGGATTTTGATTTCAACAAGGTAGTGATGGACTTCTTTTAAGATGTCTAAAGATTCTTAAGCCATTAACAGGAATGAAGTAAGGTCATAAGGTGTGTGGTGCTCATCAATATGGAATTAAGAAGAGATGGCTTATGAAGGTTATGGTTACTATTGTCCTTTAATAGTAAAAGATTATATATCATATGCACAAGGTCGCTAACAATGCCAAAGGTATGGAAGAATATAGTGAATTCATGCCTCTGAGCCCTTTTAGGTTTTAGACCATTGACCTTGTTCAAAAAATATATCCACTTCTTCCAAAGGTCATAATTTGATTTTGTTAGAAACATATTATTTTACTAATAAGTGGTCGTCAACCTGTGAAAAAATTTGAGCAAACTGATGTAATGAAGTTTATTAAAGAATATTTTTTATCATTTTTGAAATTCTACAATCAATAACAAGTGACTAGAGTACTATGTTTATTGGTCAAGAAGTGAAATATTTTTCCATAGATCAGGGCATAGAACTATTGAATTAGAATCCACTCTACATTTAGGCTAATAGACAAGCCAAAGTGTCGAATAAAGTAGTAATTGAAATCCTGGGGAAGATATTAAAGGAGAATCCTAGAGATTGGCATAAGATTTTATCTGAGATTTTATGGGCATATCGAAATTATAAATGAACGGCTACAAGGGTTAGTCCTTTTACGCTAACCTATGGCTATAATGTTTTCTGCCCATGCAAGTAATAATCCCATCTTTAAGAGTGCTAAGTATAATGCTTTAAAGACATTTAAGTATTATAATACGATGATGATGTAATTAAAGGATCAAGATCAAGTTTGTCTCCAAAATTTGAATAACAAGATTATATTAAAAGAAAAGGTGGCAAAGTTTTATGGTAAAAAACTTCATAAAAGAAAATTCTATGAAGGTGATTTAGTGCGAAAATTTATTTTTCCACCTGGAATGAAAGACATAGAGTGGGAAAAATGGTCCCCTAATTAGGAAGGACTAGTTAAAATTCATAATGTTTTGGAAGGTAATGCCTATTGGCTATTTAGCCTAGAAGGGACCTTATAAATGTTATGTTAATAGAAAATATTTAAGATATTATGTTTCTACCCTTTGGGAGGAATAAGGTGTTAGATCCCGTTTCCGCAACCCAACTCTTACTTTGATACTATAAATGTTGGATCCCGTTTCCAAAGTCCAACATTCAAGGTCATAAAACGTGAGCATATTATCCTATAGTGTTATTTCCCTGAACCCTCATTAGCCATCATCCCACAAGGGTGGCGTGCCCACATAGGTCAAACATAAAAAACAAACTCATTTTCCCACTTCAGCCCAGATTTTGGGAAACCTCAAACTGGAATTACAAATTGATTTCTTCAAAACATTTGTTCCCTCTTTGTCTTAAGTTTCTAATGACACCAAGATCGTTCCAGTTCGTTCAGAAATCTAAAAGTTATAGCTTTTCGGACTGTTATTAAGCTGAAACAGTACACTATACTCAACTTCCATCCAGTATTTGAAAGTCTTACAAATTGACTTAAAATTTAATTCCTTCAGATAATTTCTGGCTCTATGTCTCTAGTTTATTTAGAGACAAGATTCATCTCATTAGGGGGTTGGATAGCAAAGTTATGGATGAAAGAATCAAACAAGGTTTTGTCCTCAATCAATTGAACTTGTCTCGGGACAATTGACATAACTTTCTCTGTAGATATTGGATCAAAGTCATTCTTAGATGGTTTGAAAGAGGACTTATAGATCTACAACTTTCATGAAGACCTTGTGATAGATTCTGTCATCTAGAGGGTCAAAATTGGACCAGGCGATAGGGTAAGACAATCCCAGATGAAAAGTCAGATGATTTGGGACAATTGGCATAACTTTCTCTAGAGATATTGGATCAGGGTCATTCTTAGACGGTTTGAAAGAGGACTTATAGATATACAACTTTCATAAAGATCTTAGATAGATTCTATCATCTAGAGGGTCAAAATTGGACCAAAAGATAGGGTAGATGATTCAGTCTACAGTGGATAAGAAGATGTTTCAATCTACAGTGAATAGAAGATGTTTCTGTCTACAGTGCATAGAAGATGTTTCGATCTATAGTGCATAAGAAGGTGTTTCAGTCTACAGTGCATAGAAGATGTTTCAGCCTACAGTGCACAAAAAGATGTTTCAGTCTACAGTGCATGAGAAGATGTTTCAGTCTACAGTGCATAGAAGATTTTTCAGTCTACAGTGTATAGAAGATGTTTCAATCTATAGTGCACAAGAAGATGTTTCGGTCTACAGTGCATAAGAAGGAAGGTTTCTACAGGGTCTTCCTCACATCATCAAAAGTTCTAAATCGCTAACTAAACTCTCCAGAGCACCTCCCCTTATAAAGATCATAACTTTTGACTCTGATGTCCAAAAAGTTCATATTATATACTGTTGGAAAGCTAGAAAGATAAGCTACAATTTCTTAGGAGACAAATTTGTCTAATTTAGCCTAGATCAATACAGTTTTTCTCCTGAAGTCAGAACACGAATTTTGCCCTTATGGAAGACTTCAAATTTGCACTGTGCAAACTTGGGATGTCGTGAGCATAACCATTCAACTACCAAATTGACTTCAGACACACACACACACACACACACACACACACACACACACACACACACACACACACACACATCAACTATTCATGTTCAAAAATCATCTGCTCAAGTTGATAATCATCTCAAGTTAACTTCTTTAAGTATATCTGATTCCAACTCAACATCATCCATACACAATTCATATTTCATTAATATCAAAAGAATAAAGTTTTACAAATCTTTTTTGGCATTCTAAGTCATATTACATCATCATCTCAAATCTCAAATTACAAAAGATTATTGAACAAATAAACTTGAAATGCGACTAAAACATTGTGCTTTCCCAAAACCAACTCAAAATACAAAATAACAAATTTGAAGTAATTCCCTTAGGCTCTTG
>JAOSBP010000002.1:16456969-16471659 GCA_027563825.1 Erythroxylum mucronatum | reverse complement strand
GTATGGATATTTAGTAGGTGGCCAAGAATTCTATAGGGTCTTTGCAAAATGTTACATTCTGATTAAGAGACAAGAAATTTACCATGTAAATGACGCTCTAAATTTCCGCCTGATACGTATTTGTAAACCAAGAACAAGCCCTTCTCTGGATCAATACAGTAACCCACAAGAGGCACGATATTTGGGTTGTGAAGAGAGCTAGCAATCATCAATTCTCTACAAAATGCCTTAGAAGACTCCTTGTCCTCATTATCTAATTTCTTAATAGCCACGGTACTCCTCAATCCAACTCTACCCCTAAAAACAAAGCTCAGAGCTCCTCTTCCCAAAACTCTACCTACTCATTGAAACAAAACAAATGAAAATCTCAAACGGAGAAACAACTCATTGCGGAGTATAAAAACATTTTCACACTGTACCAGTACCTTTAGAGAAATTGCATGTGGCAGCAGCAATCTCCCCGTAGCTAAATCTGACGAGACAACTTGCAACAGGGGAGATACTCCTCTCCAGGGACTGAATTCTCCTCCATTTGAGTTCTTTAGCTCGACTCTCATTTAATCCATTGTCTAAATTAACCATCAAAACAGTAGCTGAAGTAGAAGGACTTATACTCATGGACTCGAGCTCCACCTGAGAGCAGAGACTAAACCTGAAAGAAGAGTGCACAGATTGTGGGTCAGCACTTGTTAGCTCTGCACCACACCCACCAGACTCCGCCAGTAACCAAGCCTTGTTGTGCTCGGAATTTGTATTATGGTCACTCTTCTTCTTGTTGCCTTCTTTGGGTATGAAACAGGAAAATCCGAGCTGCGAAAGCATCTTTGTCAACAAGGCTCTAACTTTAACCTCATCATCGTCAAAGTTGCGATCTTTGGCCATGGCAGAACAAGTACGGAGAGCTCTTGTGCAAACTGAAAGCTCTCTACACTCTGCGGAATAGCCTTGAAAAATAACCATTTTGAAAAGCAGATCTCAACAAGAGCACAAAAACCCAGAAACCAGAAAAAGTGTGTGTGAGAGAGAGAGAGAGAACACAGAAAAGTTAAAGCTACTTTGCTTCGCGGGTGGGAGAGAATTTCTCCAATTTCTAAACAATAAAGACTAAGAAATTGAAAGACGCAAAATGGGATAATGTGTATGGACCATATGTGTATAAATAATGTATACATGCGTGAAATGAATGATGTTTAGATTAATGTTGCCAAGCCTCTAAGAAAGAAGCTTAGAGGGTGAAGACGGAAGAGAGGAAGAAAATGTTGCAGAGATGAGATGTAGTGTATTGCTAGTTAAAGATGGTCCATGAAAAGAAAAGGGGTGATTAAAATGTATTTGATGGGGTTTGGTTTGCAGATGATACTATTTAAATTGAGTTTTGATTAGTAATTCGTAAAGAAAAGAGAGATTCTTGCTGCCAAGCCTGAAGTGGACACGCAGAGACGGAGCCCACAGGTTTCCATCATTAACCCGCAAAGAATAAATTTACAAAGATAGGAATTGAGAGATTAGGTGTGGTTTATCAAACAGAGAAAGATCCTGATCCTGTTTTCTTTGCTAGCTTGTAAAAGAAATTCCTGTTGATTATAAGTTAAACTTGGGGTTTGCTTAACGCTGGACAGGAATTCGTTTTTCAATTAAATTGTAGAATAAGAAAGCAAACAGATAAAAAAAACTTTTATTATTGAATTAATTTTTTTACCAAGGTAAGGGTGAAATGGAGTGGAGAACATGAAACCCTGTCCCCGTCCCTGTCGCTGTCCCTGTCCCTGTCCTTTAAGGAAAACGAAATTAGGTGGGTTTTCTTCCTCTTGTATGTTTGCTAATATCAAAAAATTATTTCAAGATAAAGTCGAATCGTTATTCGAATACGGTTAAAACGAAGTTATTCTCCTCGACTCCTTATTCTCCTCGACTCCTTATTCTCCTCGAATCTTATCTCTTGTTATGAGTTTCCAGATAATCCAATATAGAGCATTAAACCAGCCCGGTATAAGAACGATAAGAGGGATACTTGACTCTAATCGGTTGGTAGGTCTACGTCATTAATTGTAGAGTTTTGGGGTTAAGCAAGGTCATTGTGCTGTAATTTGGGTGAGCGTGAGAATTAAATTTACTGGAGACCTAATGGGTTATAATATTTTTTTATAAAATGACATCGTAGTTTGGTGACCCTCCGACACCTTCCAAACTGCTAACTACCAATGCATGTCCTCGTACCCTCAACGGCTCAACCCAGAGTTGAAAACTTCATGGTTGGCATTAGCCTATTTTTCAACTTTACTTAATAGGAAAATGCGAGTTGGAGCTGAAGCCAAGTAGCCATAGCCGAAGATCTAGAATTCATGAGCGGCCAAGAAGTAAATGTCCTTTCACGAATCGTCAAATCCAATGAGGGAAATGAATTATCGGAAAAGTAAATTATTCCAGAGTTGGTTGCGTTTGTTCTAAATTGACTAAACCCACCTTCTCCTTTTCATGAAAATGACGCAACATCTCACATCTCCACATTTTTTTATTATATTAAGTATCGTGGCTTAGTCAGACTAATCCTAAACTCCTACGACCCCACCCCAAGAGCTTAGAAGATGTAAATCTGGAACTCCAAGATCCCTCAGGTTCCTACATAGCTTATATACTTCTGCGCACAAGGAGTTCATATACTTGATTGGTCAACTGATGATTGATCACTGGCTCCCCCTGCTCAGCATTAGGATCCTCATCAGCCCTCGGGTTCCCTAGTAGCTCCAACTCTCACATTGCCGCTAGAAGCAAGGCGTCCACAATTGATCTGATTAAGGAGCTGTGCCCAGGAGACTAGAGGATCATCAATAGGAACATGCATATTTCCTCTCCTTTGGCGTGACTCGAACTCAAGACCTCCTATAAAGGAGAGTCTTAAGTGAAAAATCTGGACCAACTGATCCATCCCTCGTTATCGATTACTCGAGGGTTTTACCTATTTTCACTTTACTTACTTTTCTAAGATGGTGGCTAAATATATAAATAAAAGAAATTGTAAAAATTACATTACTAAAATGATAAATTTTAGTACTTGTGAATGCCGAAATTGGATTAAAAATCGAGTCAGTGTTTCACAATAGGTAGACTTGAGAGTTGAACATTAATAAAGTAAATATTGAAAATAATTTATAATCAATATTAAAAATAGTTATAGTGAAATATATTTTTTATTCTTTGTTACATGTAGTATTATAAAAATATAGACTTATTTATACACAAATAATAGCCTTTAAAATATAGAATTAGATCATTTAAAAATATTCATAAACCTCTTAAAATTAATTTGTGATATATGGGTGGAATAATAGTAAACTTATCATAAAGTCAGTGAAAGGATGTGATAGTCAATACTCTAGTTATGACCTCGCAATTTTAGTAAAAGTGAATATATGGCAAAAGAGGAAAGCTTTCTTGGCAACTAGGATATAAATAAATTTAATTTCAATTTTAATATGCTTCGTCCAAACATATGAAACAGAATCTGTAACAAGAAAAAATAGCGCCAAGAGTTCAATAAGATGGGTAACATAGGGTAGGTTTGAGGTTGGAGAGACTATTTTTGCCAAATAATAACGTGATGCAACAAAGTTCAATTATAATAATAGCAATGGTCTAATATCAACTTCCATACTAGAAAGAGCAATAGTAGATTGTTTCTTAACACTCCATAAACAAAACCAAAACTTAGAAAAACACAGTAGTCAAAGGTTGAATGATGATCATTAAGATAGCAAGCATAGATTTATGATAATTCTTAAGTTGCTTGATTGTATATTCTTAAGGCCTAATTACTTATTATTAGTGATTTATATATTAAGTTTACTAATGTAGTTAGAATAATTGTGTATGCATAAGCCCATAATTTTGCACTACGACGTGCAATATGGAACAAAATACATTTTTCAATACAATTATCTTTATTGTACCAAAGCCCACTAGGTTTGCAAACACTTAAAATATATACCAATCCTTTTATTTATCTACACAAACTAGACTACTTCACTTTAGAGATGTGTTCATTATACCTCAACTACCATCAATCATTTATTTGTTACTAAAATTTTTCAAAGATAACTCATGCTTCAGTAAATTTCATTTTTTTGGTTATATTCTGAAGAACCCTATAACTATGATCCTACTTCTCATAAGTAACATCAATAACAACCTCTTTACTGAATTTCATTCTTTTGATTATATTATGAGGACCTTATAACTGTGATTCCACTTCTTGTAAGTAACATCCATAATAACCTCTATCCTTTGAAGATTCCTTCAACTTTTATGAATTTTGTCAATCTCGTTATTCATCAAGCTTCTCCTAATTTATGGCATCAACATCTTAGCCATTCATGTCAAATGATCTTATAATCCAGTGTCTCTCATATTTTATTTAACGTATTTCATGTAATAAGGTCTTGTTCATCATGTCTTCAAAGAAAAATAATTTGTGTTCCTTTCTCTTTATTTGTTTGTATTTTCACTAAACATTTATAACTTATTCATTATCATATTTAAGGGTCTTTCCCATCTCTCTCTCTCTCTCTCTCTCCCTCCCTCTTTGGATGCAAATACCTATTTATTTTCATTGATGACTACAGCTGCTTCAGCTAGATAATCTTTTTCACTCACAAATCTTACATACTTACGAACTTTTAACACTTCCAAACCACTACTGAAATTTTCTTCTCCACAACTATAAAAAAATATTTCAATGTTATAGCACTTATGAACTCGTCAAAGGTATCTTCACTAATTGCCTCACCTCTTACTACATTTCTTATCATATATTTGCCCTACATCTCTTAATAAAATGGAGTAGCTAAGTGTAAAATGTCACACCACTGAAGCTGACCACCCTTCTTCTCCATAGCTCTCTTCCCGAATCCTTCTAGTTTAAAGCTTTTATCACTAATATCTATCTCATTAATCTCCTTCACACTCTCATCCTTAAAAATAAATATTCATACGAACTTCTTTTTTCACTCCACCTAACTTCTCTCACCTTTATGTCTTTCGGTGTACTTGTTTCCCTTTATCGACTCCACTTACACTAATAAACTTACACCAAAATTAAATTATAATGTCTTTTTTTGTTATTCCCTTTAGTACAAAGGTTATCACTACCTTGATCCTCTTACTTCTAAAGTCTACATCTCTTGTCAAATTTATTTCCTTGAGATAACCTTTTTATAAGTCAAAAACTACACCTTTATTCCTTCTTCCTCCCTACCTTCTCCCATAATCCTTTTTTTAACTCTCTCCATACTTCCTTTACCCTCAATATAACCATCTCTGCTATATCCAACTCCAACACCGATCCTCCCCCAAAACATCCATAATCAAATGAATGTGTGATCTAACTTGTTTTTAGTATGACATAATTGATTATACCACCTATAACATAACCATTAACAGAGATCTACTAATGATCGAACTTCTTTTACCTAGGCTAACAAACTTCCTATTAGCAATAAGCTATGCTTGATGACTTTAATGTTCATCATCAAAATCAAACTTGGACTCTTATTCCTCTACCATCCATTGTTAATATTTTTAGATATAAATAGGTCTTTCAAAAAAAATGAAGATTTGATGTCTCTCTTGATTGCTACAAGACTCGACTTATTATCAAAGGATAATATAAATTCCCTGACATAGACTACATTGATCATAAAACCCACCATTATCCACATCATTCTTATTTATACGCTAACGTATAATTAATCTATTCACCAACTTAATGTACACAACACCTTCCTTCATGTAAATCTTTTAAAATAAGTTTTCATAGCTCGACGTGTTGCCTTTACTGATCCTCATCATCCAAATTATGTGTTTGTTGTCTTTACAAAACCCTCTATGGCCTTAAATAAACTCTGTGTACTTAGTTTCATTGCTTGAGTTAAACAAATTCAAGAATGCAACTTCACTCCCTCCAAAGCTGATACCTATCTCTTAATACACTCTAATACATCTCACACTACTTATGTCCTATTTTATGTTGATAAAATCCTGGCTATGATTTCTTCACCAATCTTCATTTTATCTTTTATAAATTACCTCAATACTGTCTTTCTATAAAATATTATGGCCCTATTCATTATTTTCTTGGTATTAAGGCTACATTAAAACAAACTAGCCTTCTTTTTACTTAAACTAAGTATACCTATGATCTTTTTCACTGTGTACATCTTAACACATCTAACCTTGTGCCTACACCTGTCACTCCAACCTTCACACTTTTTGGAAACCACGGTACTTTTATCTTTAACCCTGCTAAAAACCATATCATTGACGATACTCTTTAGTACCTTTGCCTCACTTGCTTTAACGTACAATTTTTCAAAAGAAAAAGTGTCTCAATTCCTCTATTACCCTAATGATGTTTATTGGACTGTGCTTAGTGATGGGCCAAAAATCTTTGGGCTAAACCCAAGGCATATGGCATGATCACGATCCAGCTTAGGTATCCTAAAGCTTAGTTATTTTTTAATTTAAATTTTACAAGTGATGTTGTTTTACTTAAAATGACGTTGTTTATATTTGATATATTCAAACATCAAGTTGGGATGGATTGGGTAGCCTAAGCCTGACTAAAAGAAAAAAAATAAAAATAATAGCTCTAGCCAAGTCAACTTAAGCCAAAACTGCTAAATTTAAGTTGGGCCAGGCCCAAGAAAAAATGTCATCCTAAACTATGGTTAAGCCAACTTTATAATACTTGTGATCTACATCCTTTTATAGCATACACCTAACCAAAGCCACCTCACTCACCCTAAATGCCTATTCTGATGCCGATTAGATTGGTTGTCCTAATGATCACCACTCGACCTTTAGCTACTGTATTTTTTTGGTTCTAGTCTTATTTTATAAAGATTCAAGAAATAACCTATTATTGTCTTTGATGTCATTAAACTTTGTTGGATCACTTGACTACTTAGCAAGATTGGTTTATCCAACCACAAACCCACCCTATAGTGTAATTTTGGTGTTATTTCCCTATTATGGAATCCTCGGACAAAGCATAATGAGATAGATATTTACTTTATTCATGATTTAGTCATCAAGAAGGCTTTATTCATTCACTATATATAAGCTTCCGCTCAAATTGTTGATGTCAAAACCAAAGCCTTATTTGCCACATCCTTTCATTAAATTTTTTACAAGTTCACCATTGTTCCACTCTTAAGCTTAAGAGGTCATCACAGAGTAATCTTAAGATATTTTTAATAATTTTAGGTGCTTGGACTATATAATCTGAGAGCCTAATTGATTATTATTAAAGATTTTCATATTCTTCTTAATTATAGTTTCCTAATATAGCTAGGATACTTATGTATAAATAGGTATGTACTTTCATAATACTACATGCAACAAGCAATCAAACTCATTTGCACTATAATTTTCTTCATGTTTAAGTTGAATGAATAGGCTTAGGATTTGGCCCAATAAGGAGACTTAACATGGTTTACTTGTCGAAAGTTCCTCAATTGAGAATTAGGATTTTATTGCTATTGCAGAGTGCTATAATGATGATTACATCTATGAAAGCCACCATAATTTCATTTGTTAAAGGAGGTGTTCCAATTTTGGTGACATCATGGCTAGTTGATGGAAGATTGAGAGGTGTTATTGATGGAAATGGAACTTCATCTAATTCTCTACGGCTATAATGAACGCCTTATAATCTAATGGAAGGGTATTCAAAATTAAAAGGACAAGTTCCTTTTTAGCAAACAAGTTCCCTTTTAGCAACAAGATCTTCAATGGTAGCAAGATTTTTAGTGATGAATGAGAGAGTTTAAAGATAATCGATAATTGTATAATCTACTTTGTGTGTGATTTGAAGAATCGACGAAGTAAGGACCATTGAATGGTTGTTTATTGTTGAAAATATTTTTTTATAGTGGTCCATAGACTTAGCCAGACATGCAACTAAGTGCTTTAGGAGCCAACACTAGAGATAGTTACAGTAGAGAAACTACTGAGTAAATATTTTACATATTATTTGGCATTGAATTACTTGGTCTTTGGCACTTTTGTAGCATATTTTATATTAACATTATAATGTTTTCATATGTTTAGTTTAATGTCTTATAGTTGATGATTTTGAGAGATAAACACAAATTTAAGTGTAAATTTCTCCATAATTATCCAATCAAGGAGTTTTTAGAGTCATTTGGAAGATAATAAGATGTGTAACAACTTTGCAAAAGATTTCAAAATTTAATTATAGCTTAAAGATATCAAAAAATGGAGAAATTAGTTGAAAATGGTATAACAGGTGGCAGACCTGCTAGTGAGATAGCCTTACTATCTTTTGCAAAGTTTAGATAGGTTGAGAAGTATAATAAAATTGATGTTGAACATGCCATGGTTTTATACAAAGTTATAGAACAAAACTGATGCTAGTTACAACTTGGTATTTGGCTACATACTAAAAGGGATAAAAGTTTCAGAACAAAACTAGTTTTGATGTTAATAGCATAGATTCTTATGCACAATTTATGAGGGCATGTTATTTCTCAAGTTCAAGCTTTCAAAGACTACTTTTATAACCCAAACCATAAATAATAATTTAATTTATTTGATTTTTGGAAGGTTTTTAGCAGTCACCTTGCTTGTGTTTTTCACAGTTTGAGTGTTTCTTGGCATTGAAGGAGGATCCAGAGCAATATTAATTTACTAACACTTATCTTCATCTTTTTATATTCTATTCTTTATATTGAGACTTATTTGGTTGAGTTTTGCTTTCATTATGTTTAGTAGCTAAAAATTCTAGCTATGGTTAAAGATGTGGCTTGTAAGGATCTTTCAATTATTAATCCATGATTTGGTTGTTATTGGTTAAATTTATTCTCTTTGTTCATAGTTATTAAGTTAATGTCTTGTTATCATAGATTCAATTTTAAGAATTATAAGAAAAAATGAGAGGTAAGGTAAAATTCATACACTAAGGGAATAAACACGTTAACACTAGAAAATAAAAATATCCTAAACTATTATGGCAACTAAACAAATTAACTATACTTATTGAATTTGATTAAGTTGAAGTGTGTATTGAGGTGTGATAGTTGTCTAATTAGATGTACATATATGCCTTCAGAGAGGGCATAGATACCTTAAGTTAAATGTTATTTTAATCTAGAATAATCAAACTTGTATGATAATTGGAATTCTTTATAAGTGAATCATGAATCCCTAATACAATTTTCCTTCAATATTGATTTACTCTTTTCTATTAATTTAGTGAATTAATCATCTTTCATATTTTTCTTAGTATCATCATTTAATTAGTAATAATATTTATAGAAACATAATTCTCTACAAATTTACTCTAATTTTATTTATTTACCATAATTGTTGATAAATTCTATTAGTAATAATATACAAGACCATCATTTTCTATTAAAAAATTGGATTGGAATCCAATCTTGTGCTCAACGAAATAGTTATGAAACTTTTTTATTTGATCTTTGAAAAGCCATAATCACTAAAATTGTATAAAATGATTAATACTTAAACCAGTAGCATCCATAATCGTAGGGATCAGCAACTGCCGACCTCTTATGTTTGTCAGTAAAGTAAACCAACTTATTAAGAATTCTAGAACAATTATGGTATTCATTGTTTTTCCAGATTCATATTCTAAGTCTAGGGTCTTTTAGGATATTTAATAGTTCATGAAACTTATTCTAAAACAATCAAATTGGTGATTCAATTCTAAATTGAATTAAGGTTTTCAAAACTTTTAATCTAAACCTTTTAGACTAAAATTACTCAGATTTAACCTAATTTTAGTTTTTGCAACTATTTCAATTTCAATTCCAAAATTTAATATCAATAACAATCAAACATTTTAATCAAATTATAGGATTAAAATTGGCTCTGATATCATTGTTGCAAAATTAGGACAGGATCCAATCCTAAACGCAAGAGAATAATTATGATTTTTTTTGTATTTTAATTTTTCCGAAAGTCAAGATCACTTTAATTCCACAAAATAATTAACAATTAAGTCATAATAAAGCGTAAATCTTAATTCATACCTTATTCTGAAGTTTGATCATATTCTTGTTATTTCCCTCGAACCATTTTCGAAATCGATAAATGTCAACCACCAGTAGTACAAGTGTCCGCCTCTAAAGATATCTACAGAATATGTCGAGAATACTCTATAACTCTTCCAGTGATGACTAAGCAAGAAGTGCTAGCTCTATTAGAGCTTAAGCATATTTATAATAAGTTTTGGATATTTTAATAATTTAATTGAAATTAAATTCTAATTTCAATTAAAATTTAATTAGAATTACAAATAATTCTAATTAAATAACAATTTTGCCTATATAAGATCTAATCTCTTATATTGATCTTTCTAATATTTAATCATAAAGTTTTTAAAACTTTACAATCAAGTCCAACTTGATCAAATTATCTTTACTCTCTTCAACTCGTTATTTATGCGAGACCCAATTGGTTCTAAAAAATGTTGGCAATGAATATAAATTATAATTAAAATTTATAATTAAAATTAGATAAATTAAAGCTCCTTTTAATTTATTTTTAATTCTCTAATTAAATAATTTATAATCATAGATTAAGATTAGCAACTAATAACATATAATGACCACCCAAATATTTAGGAATGTCAAAGTGGTTTTGATTAACTTTTCTATGCATGATTTTTTCGTATAATCAATTTTTTCATCATATAATATTCCAATTAGACATAGAGCATGTAATTAATTTCTATTCTATTTTGAATCTATTCATATTAGTTCTCCACCATTAGTTATTGATTTAATTAATAACATTTGTAAACTATTTACAAAACGTCATTTCACACCTTAGCCAAGGATTTCCCTAATCAATACTAATTGAGAACAACAGAATATTTTCCCTAATTACTTTAAGATGATGAATTTTATCTTGATCACTCAACTACCTACATATAGTTCAGCTACCGACTGAACTACCCATTATTATAATAGGTAATAAGAAGTATCAAAACATAGTAATCTCTATACAAGATAACTTTAGAGACCTCAAGTCAAAGGATCACTTATACAATCACCACAATGAAAATTTTTATAGACATACAATTAATAATCCAAATGAATTTCTTATATTGGATTATTTTAGTGAATTTATTCTCTAATAAGAACCTACATGTTTGTTTAAGGATTTTTATACTTTAGCTTATAAGATCAACTACTTCCTTCATAAGAAAAAACATAACATATGATAGTCTTTTTATGTTTTATTATTATCCAGTCTTAATTTAACAATTACTAGGAATAATTTAGGGATAATAGATAAATGAGATATGAATCTATTAATTATAATCTCATCATAATTTTATTTGTAGTATATAATTATGAATTATCACATAGACTTTATCATATACATCTCAATATGTACAAGATAAAAAATACCTTTAAATTATTGTCGCTAAACTACTACCAAACTGATTGATTATAGGACATAAACTAACATGGTGTTTGACGGAAGTGCTTTGATTTGAGAAACTAATAATGGATGTAGATTGTAGATAGGTAAGAATATACAATCAAATCCCTAAAAGTATTGAGATACAGAGACATTAAATAATGTAAAAAGTTTGCATCTACGTAGATGTACATCATAAGAATTTAAAATTTAAAGTACATAGTTCTTTAGTCAAGTAAACACTACCTAAAAATTATAGTTGTTTAACTATGATTAAACGTTTCAAGTTAAATATTTGTTCTTCAATCAAGAATAGTGCTGAATTAAGAAAACATCCAAGCTGATGCAAAAAAAAATCTTAATTAATGTAACCCCTCTGCAAAGTGGACATATTTTGGTCGGACTATGTTGTTTAACGTCAGAAATTGTGATAAACTATCTCAGGATATAACTTGTAGCCGTTGCATCTAGTATTTATAACTTTTAGCTAGTAATTATGACCGACTCTTTTTTCTGTCTCTAACTTGTAATACTTTCTAACTTCCATGCATTTGCCTCATCATATCAAAGTGATAGACATTTGCCATAATATAACAATTATGAGAACACATGTAAGCCATAGGTCAGTATTAGATAATGAGTGTCATCATCTCGCAAAATCCCTATCACCATCATAGGGTATTAGCTAATGAAAACAATCAGGTAACCATCATAGGGTTATTAGCTAATGAAAACAATCAGGTAATGGTTTTATTAATCCCATCATCACCTAACTTCATGTGACGATAATCTAAATCACATGACTCTTTAGAAGCCAAGTTCAAAGCTCAGGAACGTTGGCTCAGGTCGGGACGAGCCGGGGAACACACGTCCCACTATATTTACAACACAATTAATTTAATACCTAACCCCAAGTCATAACAAACACTTAAATACACACAGAAACATACTCACACATACACACACACACAAATATATAAATATTATAAAATCATAAATTATTATTTAAATTTTTGGCACATAAATTATTATTTAAATATTTAAATATTATAAAACCATAAACCATAAATTATTATTAATTATAAAAGTGTTATTGATGTCAATTATTTATTTACAAAATTTATTAGATTAATGGCAGTTAACTTTAATTATAATAAGTAAAAATTATTATTTTTATGATGAATATAATTATCTTAAAAAATTACAGTTATATTAATTCTTAAATTACTATGTTTAAAAATTTTAAAATATCAAATATCAGTTTTTGATCTTAATAATACTTTTTTATTATAAATTTGCACTTATAACAAATTGCAAGTATCATGTCCAATTGTTGTTGGCAAATTTGTGCTCACTCACAAAAAAAAATGTTATTAGTATTCACCCCGTTATAAGTTGGTTTTCTTGACTAAAAAATAATTTTTAATATAATGACTTTTATTAATTGGTAATGTTGTACTTAAGTAATAAATAAAAAATAATCAAGTGACAATTTTATCATAAATAATATATTAACTTGATTTTACATTAAAAATATCCCGTGAATCCTTTAAAAATATTAGAAATGTTAATAGTATGATAATAAAAGATGAGAGTTCCCCACCTAAGGCGCATATAGGTTTGTGGATGAGTTAATGTCTGCGACCGAACCAGACAGGTAAGGTTGGATCACCATGGCACACATACATTGGCCGGTAATGGAGAAGTCTGGTATAGGTTGGCATCATTTGATTGGGTAGGGGTTAAGGTTTTCATAGACTTGGGACAATTTAGTGCTTTAGGTCATTGCACGTGTGGACCTCTTATCTAATTAGGACCTACCAAATTAAGAGCGCTAGACAAATTTCAATGTTCTTGGGCAGTTGAAAGTTGTGTGTTTTCCCAACGCACAAAGCTTGAGCAATTAGGTCTACTGTCCAGCATTTTAAGATGACTAATCAAAGATAACGAGGGGTGGATCAATTGGTCCAAATTTTTTACTTAAGACTTTTCTTTATAGGATGTCTTGAGTTTGAGTCACGTTAAAAGAGGAGAAATAGGCATGTTTCTATTGATGATCCTTTAGCCCCCTGGGCACAGCTCCTTGATCGGATCAATTACGGACGCCTCGCTTCCAGCGGCAGTGTGGGAGTTGGAGCTACTAAGGAACCTGAGGGCTGATGGGAACCTGATGCTGAGCAGGGGGAGCCAGTGATCAATCATCAGTTGACCAATCAAGTATGTGAAGACTCCTTATGCACAGAAATATATAGGCTACGTAGGAATCTGATGGATCTTGGGGTTCCAGATTTACATCCTCTAAATTCTTGGGGTGGGGTCGTAAGGGTTTAGAATTAGTTTGGCTAAGCCAGGATACCTCATGTAATTAAAAAAAAAGAATGACTAATCAAATATGTAAAAGTTAGTGAACAACTCAGCTGCCCTCAGCTCAAATGTCAGGATTAATTAGCTCAGCAATTTGGTTCGTGCCTCATTTACTGCTCAAGCTTTTGGAAGTATCAACATTTTCTCTTCGTTGGATGATTCCCAAATAGCTATAGCTAGCACATCCTTTTCTTTTCGGAATAATCAAATTTTAGCCCCCATTATTGATTAAAGAAATCCCAATTAAAAGAAGTTAAAATGAAAAAGAGATTTATAAATTAATTTCATAAATGGTAGGAAAACAAATCATATGTAAATTAGGTTAATACATAACATAAGAATTAAATGATGGGTCACATTTTAGAGGTCTCTTTTTTATAGTATACTGTTATCAAATCATTTAAATGTCTACGTATAGGCATTAATTGTAATATTCATTTATATTCAAATACGTGTTAATCAAAAGGTAAAAAATACAACAGTGAGAACTATCAAATTAGATATTAAAAACATCTCAGTCAAATGGTTAAAAACGTACCTTTTTCAGTAGAAACTCTTTAAAATGCTAATCAAACGTAATGGCATCTTTAAGTTAACGTTCTTTATGCTTATCTCTATTTTGAAAACGGGTGAACTGAACGTGGCCTACTATTAAAGAATTGTCCATCACTAACTTCAGTTCTCTTTTCTTATTTGGATTTTTTAAAAATTCCTTTTTACAAGTGGTCGGGTCAGCCAAATTGGCTCTCTTAGGCCCGACATCGGGCCCAGCTGACGACAGCCCGCATTCACGGCCTGTTTGGCCCAGTAAGCGATAGACTCCCATGCAGACGTGACGACTCACGTAAACCTAAACC
>JAOSBP010000002.1:16443541-16456869 GCA_027563825.1 Erythroxylum mucronatum | reverse complement strand
GAAGCTATGGATCAGAACGATGTCAATCCAGTCTCGCAAAATCTGGCTGAACCAGTTGGCGCCCACCGTGGGGCCCGTCATCAGGGCACCACGTCTAGAACTACACAGGTGAGCCAAGCGGCAGCGGCCAATCCTGATGTCGCTGCCGTCACGGCACTAGCGAGGCAACGGATGGGTTTGCGGCAACCTGTCGCACATTCGTCGCCATGCCCAGATTCTCGTCCTCAGTCTTCCCGACCGAGCGATCAACCCCGCATCCGCGACCAACACCAGGAGGGACGGAGCACAGCCTTGGAGGATGACGCAGAGGTAAACTCGCACCCCAACTCCCTGCGTCACCCGGGTGCAGACCTCCCCGCACCACCGTTGGTCTCTTTCACCAAGAAACAGCTAGAAGAGGTGGCCGATCTGTTGATCCGTCAGGTTCTGCAGTCTCGGCCGGAATCTCGGCTGAAACAGCCGCAGTACCCGGCTCGACATGTTAATCTGCCGCCTGATCACCACTCTACTGAAGCCATGGAGAGAATGGCGGATGATCGGATAAACTTGGCCACGGGCTCCCGCTCGATTCGAGTGCCCATGCAGGATAATTCTCCATTCATTCCGGAAATCCTGGATACCCTTCCTGCAGCCGGAACCAAAATACCGACCCCGGAGAAATATACGGGAAAGACTGACCCCCTAGACTATCTGCAGCATTTCCAATCGATGATGAGCTTACATTGCGTCCCCGACGCCATTCAATGCAAGGCATTCTGCACTGCTTTCCAGGAGGGAGCTCGCAGGTGGTTTAATAGCTTGCCTCCGAGCTGCATCACCTGCTTCGAGGATTTCAAACTGTTGTTCCTCAATCAGTTCGCTACCAGTAAGCGGCCTCAGAAAACGGCTCTGGAAGTAATGCAGTTGACCCAGGGAAGGAACGAAAGCTTACGGGAATTCATTACCCGGTTCAACAATGAGGCCGTAGAGGTCCCTGATCTCACCTGTTCCTCTATGCTAGCAGCCCTCATGAGTAACGCGAGGGATGAGGAATTTAAGAAGTCGTTAGCCCTTGACCAGCCCCAATCTATTCAGGAGATTAGAAGTCGGGCGGATAAATACATTCAACTAGAAGAGGTATTGAGGAACACGAAGCGTAGATCAGACGATCGCGAGCCAAGCAATAGGGCAGATGATCCGAACAAACGACAGAGGGACAGATCTAATTGGAGAAGGCCAGTTGACCGACAGGATCAACGACGCGAGATCTTTACCCCCCTCAACAAACGATATGCAGAGGTGCTAGAGATCATGCGAGCCGAGGGTGAGCCCCTCAAAGAGCCCAACGCCATAAGAACTCCCCGAGACAGGAGGAACCCCTCGTTGTATTGTCGCTTCCACCGAGACATAGGTCATGATACCGAAAGTTGCTGGAACCTGAAGAATGAGATCGAACTTCTTATTCAGCGGGGAAGGCTGAACAGATTCCTGAGGAATGGGCAAAATACCGGTCGGGATAATGAAGGTGGAAACGACCGGTCTGACCATTGGCGAGCGCATCGGAGGCCCAACGACAGACAGGAGGAAGACGAGCGACATAGGAATCTGGACGATCGGCGTAGCGCGAGGGCACAGTCTAGGGTACGAGAGGACAGAAATGCCGAGCGTCAAGACGATCGACCAGTCAGGGTCATAAATATGATCTTCGGAGGCAATGCATCAGGCGGATCGACCGCTAAGGGAAGAAAAAGATATGCCAGGCAGATCGGGGAAGGCTTGTCAGCAAAAATGAAGAAGCAGAATGACGGGGTGATTTCCTTCGATGAATCTGATCTAGACGGTGTTAGCTGCCCCCATGACGACGCGTTAGTGGCCACCCTGAATATAGACGGTAGCGAAGTGAAGCGGGTGATGATTGATACGGGCAGCTCAGTCGACCTGTTATACTATGACGCCTTCAAACAGATGGAAATTCCCGAAGAACGACTATTGCCAATAGAAGGACCAATCAAAGGAGTAACAGGAGCATCGGCATACCCATTCGCTCGGGTAGCGTTGAACGTTAAATTCGGTCAGAAACCATGCCAGGTGGAGAAGAGTGTGGAGTTCCTAGTTGTCAAGTTCGCGGGGGCGTATAATGCCATAATTGGGAGAGCCACTCAAAACGCCCTCAGAGCGGTCGTCTCTACCTACTACCAGGCAATGAAGTTTCCGACCCCGCATGGAATCGGTGTTATCAGGAGCCAGCAGAAGATTGCTCGGGAATGCTACCTGGCGGAAACGAGAGCCCTCGAGGGGGCGGTAGTATTGACAGACTCGTAGGCGTAAGAGTCAAGGAAGAAAACCGATAATAGATAAGTTTTATTTTAGTACACTCGCCTCGTTGTTCGTATTTTTATTATTTGTGTTTTGGGAACTTCTGTCGCCTCCAATAATAAAAGTTCACATTTTCTGTTAGCTTATCAAAATGCCCCATAGCAAATAACAGGTCGCATGATGCCCTGACGTGGTGACTTGTCGACAGTATTATAGCTCGCCCTTGAGCAAAGCTCGGGCTTCGACATTCGACATCGACAAATTTTCGACACGACTCGCCCTTGAGCAAAGCTCGGGCTTCGACATTCGACATTGACAATTTTCCAACATAGTTCGCCCTTGAACAAAGCGCGGGTCGATATTCGCCATCAACGAATGTTCGACGAAGCCCGACTCTTGAGCAAAGCTCAGGCCCCGGCATGCGTTTCTACATAGTTCGCCTTTGAGAGGACTCGGGCTTCAACAATGATTGATCGAGTTACAAACGAGATTGAGGATAAAGAGTACTCATACACATCTAATTCACATACTAGCGAGTTTTTAACTCAGATAATTAGTCCCGGCCACAAGCTCGGCCGAGTGAGCCTCAGAAGGAAAATAGAAAAGAAAATCACCCCTTGGAAGGGGGAGGCGAGCTAGCCGTTGGCTCGGAAGATGCAGCCCCGGAAGTCGGCAGCACAGCCGGGGCAAAATCAGGAGTAAAGACTGTTGGGTTGGCAGGAGGACCCGCGGGAAGAACCGGGGCGATATCCTCGAGAGCCTGTTCTCCCTCCCCGTCCGAGCTAAGGTCCAGCTCATCATCCGGAATATCTTGGGGTTCCTCCTCGATTTTTTCCACAAGTTCTTTCAGAGAAAGGCCGAGTTCGGGGGGAACCATCGTCTCGGCATAATCCTCAAAGGAAAGAGGATCCGAGCCGTCCGGAACGTGAATGTTATGGCAGCTCCGTAGGGTAGAAAGAATCATGTCGCAAGCGTATTCATGGCATTCATTTTCTAAATGCCGTTTTTTCCATCGTTTAATGGCAGCGATCCTCTCCCTTTTGATGGAGCTTTGCAATTCCTTCACTTTGCCCTCAGCTCTTGCTCTGTCCTGTATCGCCTCATGACAATCCTCTCGGAACTTGAATTGAAGCTTTTGTGCTTCTATCACTTTAGCGTTGGCGGCATGTATTTCGTCTTTCAGTTCCACAATGGCAAGTTGCAGCGCCTCACATTTCTTTTCCAACTCGGCCTTAGCCGCGACCGCCCGCTTCTTCTCCTCCTCTCCCGAAACTAGCTGAGCTTTGAAAAAATCTTTATCGCTCTCCACGAGTTTCTTTTCTTCCTCCAGAGAAGTAAGTTGAGCTTGCGCGACGTCTTTTTCTTCCTGCATCTCTGCCAATTTGACTTTTGAACCGTCACGCTGCTCGACCAGCTGCACGATCCGGCGGTGCGACTTAAAAGCCCATGCCAGATCTCTGGCACAGTTTCGAACAAGACGAGCCGACAGCGTTAGGTCATCCAACGAGTCGAGATACTCTCCATCCGTGGGAGGCACGATATTTTCAGCAATGTGAAGCGCCGCTTCAACACTCCTCAGTGACGCGGTCTTCTTCAGGTTGATAATCGGTTGCCACCTATCGGCACCCGCCAGTTGTTTTTTCTGCTGGAACGGATCCAACTGAGTCACGCGATTGTCCCCTTTCTTTTCCTTTATTGCTTTCTCCTTGATGGAGCTTGCCGAGCGAGGAGGAGGGTCATGAACTCGGGCGACTTTTCTCTTCTTAAGAAGAGGTTCAGCCTCCTCATCATCTCCCCCCAAATCCACCAGTGGGGCCGGCACGGGTGTCTGCGCGGGAGCCGTCGCCAGGGCGAGTGTTGTTAACGGCTCGGAAACAGTCGGCTGAGTGACCTCCGAGCTAGCTTTCTCCTTGTCCGACCCTTTGCTCTTTTCGAGCGGTTTAGCAGCCCGCCGTTGATTCTTGGAAACACCGGAGGCCCCGGAGAAGGCGCTAGCTCTCACCATGGCTGCGCAAATATGGAAACTGGTTAGAAAGTGAAACCGAAAAATTTACAAGCACGACAGATGGTGAAATCATAAAGGATCAACCAGGAGGGACATTTTCTTGTCCTAGCCCGCTAATAAGGGGCAGAGGGCTAATCAAAAATGAATTAGCCGAGGCCCCCCCGCGATATGCCACGAGCAGACGGTCGAAGTCATAGTGGCCAAGCGCTTTAATGCAATCGACCACCCGCCTTTCTTCACCATTGAGAAGCAGACTTGACATATCGTTCCATTGCTCGGCCAGGGGATATCTCCACGGCTCGGATCCAAAGGATGACCGCGGGGGCTTTACAAAGAAGTACTTCGCCCTCCAAGATGGGATTTTTGAAGCCGTCCCAGCAGGGCGGTAACTCGCATCTCTGTATTGAAGAGAAGGAATTCCGGCTCCAGAGGAGGGGCTCTGGTTCATCCTCAGGAAGTGGCGTAGAATGCCGACCGATGGGGGGCAACCGAATTGATGGCACAATAAAGCCAGTCCGTTAATAAATCTCCAACCATTTGGAGGGATCTGGCTCGGCTTCATTTGGTACGTGCGGCACACTTCGCCAATAATGGGGATATAAGGGAGCCTCGTACCGCCAATCGAGAAAATGGCGTCAGAAACAGCGAAGTACCCCCCGTGACTGCTATGAATCCGTTCGCTCGCGGTCGCTACTCGGGGCTCCCACGCCAAAGGGATGTTGTTCTTAAGTACGAGGTGAGTTACATCCGCCACGGACAGTGTTGAGCGGTCATCCGGAGGATTCTCAACAATTAGCCCATCCTTCCGGGCACTTGCCCCAGTTTTCTCAGTTCCTTCTGCTCCAAGCGCCGCATTTCCGACAGCCTCCGGTGCCTCCACCATTTCTACCATAGCCCCTGGCGGCCCAACCACTAATGCCTCCTCGGCAGTCTCTCCCCTAAGGCTAATTCCCTCACTGGAACTAGTCGAAGACATGACTACAAATGGAAAATCTAGGGGATAAAAAGGAGAAAAGGGACGTACCTAGTTTGGAATGGAGGATAGTGGACGGTGATGGGGAAAGTATTATGCTAATTGCAGAGAGCGGCAGAGACGAAAGTCCAGAAACTAGAACTCGGAAGGCAAATATGTGAGGCGAAAGAAAAAGATGGCCACGGAGTTGGCAGTTTATAGTATCAACTAAACGGTAGTATCAATTGATGGCAGACGCGCGTTGCAATCCCAGCAATGGAACAACGCGTGGCAGAATCTGAGCAATGGTCAATTAGGTTTTGCAAAAACTAGAGGCGGCGCGACGGTTGAAAGGACGCGAACGACAGAGTATGATAGTGCATGACAGCCGGGTAGCAATTAAAAGTACGCATCGTTTTAAATCTCGAGCAACGCTCAATAAATGCGTATCTCCAAGCAATAATTAGACCTAATATCGAGATCAGATCGCCCCCGCATAAGAGTAGGTCGAGCTACAGCCCGCCACGACCACACGTCAAGCGATCAACCTTGTGCCTTTATAGCTCGGCTAATCGTAGTTCAGTTAATCAACCTAATAACAAGGAAACACGCCTGCGAACCGCATAATCTCTATATACTCCTTCGACCCTTCTCTTTGATCAGACTCGAGGAGTAGGGGGGCTTATGGTCGTGTCGGCCAAATTGGCTCTCTTAGGCCCGACATCGGGCCCAGCTGACGATGACCCGCATTCACGGCCTGTTTGGCCCAGTAAGTGTTAGACTCCCATGCAGACGTGACGACTCACGTAAACCTAAATCTAATGGCGTTCACAGGTATATAATGTACTATTCTTCTAAGATTCAGGTATGAGAATTCAACCTAGCCACTCTTTGCTTACTACAGTCGAAAACCCTACAAAGATATTGACTTGAGCGTCAGAGGGGCCTCTCGAAAAATAACTCCCGGCGTGCCTTTTTGTCTGTTTTGTAGGTACTTGATCCCCAAAACTGCACGAAGCTATGGATCAGAACGATGTCAATCTAGTCTCGCAAAACCTGGCTGAACCAACAAGCAATCCAAATTTAAGTTTTTTGTTATCACCAAGCGAAAATGATGAGTACAGAAAAACGTGTACGTAAAGACGGAGTTAACAAGGCAGCTTAGTATTATCACTTTCGAGACAGGTTACTGGCCATTCGGTCTTTTAATAGGGATCTCATTAGCCACTCATTAGAGGTCATTAATATTCTATCTTCATTTATGAGTTATTTGACCAAGAATTTTATTTTAGTGATGCTTCAAGCATGGGAGATGTAGCTTAAGCATACACATCGAGAAGGTAATTAATGTACTAATAGATTGACTAATCTAGCCTTTTCAATAGAGCCGGGCCTGGATATATTTCAAGAGCCTCCAATAAGCTTTTGGAAGTTCTATACTCAGATATGAATGGAGCTATGTATCATAGAACCCCTACAAAAATTCGCGAGTTAGTGGCTTTTGTTTTATTTGCTTTAAATATTTTTTTTTAGGTAAAAAAACCATTTAACACTTCTGGCTTCTCAAATACAACCTTATGGAACCATCAGTAACTCACAAAACGCTTAAAGTTTAAAGAGATGAAATGATTTGCATCTGTAATTAAAGCTAGGATTTCTGTATGGGAATCCACATGGAGGAACAATGAATCTGATTCCAGAGTCCAGCATTCCATTTGCACATATTTGGCAACTCCACAAGTTGGAATGAAGAACTATAAAAGTACATCACTCTCATATTTGAGAAGCATAGACCGACACTGGGGTGAACAAGAGTTACGAGAAGGCAAGTATTATCGGTTTCAAATATTTCAGGAGTGATTTCAAGATGTTGGCAAAGGTCCTAAAAAACACTGACAACAAAAAAAATAAGTATGATGTTAATGGAGAGGAATTTGGACCGTCAGAGCGTACTTTTGTTAGTAATATAATATAATATAATATTAATTCAGGCAAAACCAGAGTGGGCGTGCCGGAGTGGTTATCGGGCATGACTAGAAATCATGTGGGCTCTGCCCGCGCAGGTTCGAATCCTGCCGCTCACGTTAAGCTTTTTTAAAACACGAAAAGAGAAGGATGAGAGGTTCTGAAAAACCTTACGCTAGAAGGAGGGCTTGAACCTCCGACCTTGTGGTTAACAGCCACACGCTCTAACCAACTGAGCTATTCCAGCTTCCTTTTATCTTCAAAACCTAGTTTAATTATCAATATTAAAATGTTTTTTAAACTCATTATAAATGATTAATGTTTTCGAGTGATCGCAAAGTTGCTAAAAGGTCAAAGATTAAAATGGCGAAAATTAAATCTGAAAGAGCAAAAATAAGCCTCGAAGTGAAAATATATAAAAAGTTATACCATATAGTTATTATACTGATCAGATTATAAATAATTAATATTTTAAGAGACATAATTACTTTGTTCCAACTTGAAATATGTATTAATTCGAGTGATGTAGAGACTAAGAAAGAAATAAGAGAGAGCACGTAAAGAATACAGATATATGAACATCTAAAGAATGTAGATATATGATGGAGTAGTACAGCTCAGTAAGACAAAAATAACTTTACGTAACGAAATATTTGCAACAGTATAAAAAATTGTAGCTAATAATTAATATAACGTAACAATTTTTAAAGTGTTGTCGACATTGATAATAATAATTTGTTACTACATATAAAAAAAGGCAACAAAAGTAAAAAAGATTGCAATAAAGTTTTATATATGTAATATTTAGAATTGTTGTTATAGTTCTAGTCACCTATTTACTAAATGGTATTTACTAATGTTATATATTTATTTGTATAGCTATTTACTAATGTATTTTTAAAATATAATTTTCTTTTTACTGATAAGTATTCATAATATGTCTAGCAAAATTAAATTATTAACAAATTTTTATTTAGTAAAATTATAACACATGAGCCGATAGTATGGGAGAAGAACAAGA
Source organism: Erythroxylum mucronatum (assembly GCA_027563825.1). Classification (NCBI taxonomy): domain Eukaryota; kingdom Viridiplantae; phylum Streptophyta; class Magnoliopsida; order Malpighiales; family Erythroxylaceae; genus Erythroxylum; species Erythroxylum mucronatum. The sequence continues at coordinate 16,448,631 of JAOSBP010000002.1, read as the reverse complement.
CATGGAAGTGGACGGTGAGGAAGATTAGAGACTCTAAACCCTTCTTTTCTTTCTCTGCTGCGTGTGGTGTGGTTCCTAGCATCATTGGGTATTGTGTTATGTTAGATTAATTTAAAGTATATTTTTGAATTTTTATACAGCAAAGTTTATCATAACTAACAACAATTAAGTGTACATATATATAACACATCAATTTTATGCATTATTTTAGGGATTAAAATGTGAAATATAATATTATGCATAAAACCCCTTAAAATTGCATAATATTATGCAATGAATGTTGTTTAACACTTCTAAGTAGATCATTTTTGCTGAAAAATTAAAAATTGATTGTATAGAATAATAGTTAAGTATAGTAAAGTTTGTTTGGAGAATAAACTTACTCCCTACATCAAAAGTGTGACAAAACGACAACAAAATGAGAAAACGAAGCAAATACACTTGGCGACTCAATGAACCAAACAGAAAGCTCGACAATAGCGTTTGAAGGGGACGGTTAGAACCAAACAGAAGCGTGAAACAACAATGTAGCACCCCTCTTCTATGTATTGATGCTTAAAGTTTTTCTCAATTAGAGTTGGGAGTTTCAAAATTGATTGACGTCGCTACTTGTAACAATCTAATCGTAGGAGAGAAAATTCTATATGGATGCATCTCACTTTACTCAAACTTCCTTTAATCGATTATTCCATGTTAACACTTGTAACTTTCCCCTATTTTTCATATGAAGCTGTTCGACGATGGGTTGTTTCCCATTTTGGATCCGCCTCTTTCTTGTAGCGTTCTTGTAGCTATATAAGACGTTGAGAAACCCTCTGTTCTTCGATAAAATGGAGCAAAAGTTCATCATGATTAAGCCCGATTGGGTCCAGATATGCCTTGTATGTTTTGTTATTACCTTTCTCAAAGTCTTGATTTTAATTTTTCATGTTTGATTCTTTCAACTATTGCTTATTTTCTGGGTACTTTCTGTCTCAATCATTTACTCTGCTGTTGTGTACCTTGTGTTTGTAAAAAGTCTTGACTCTTAGCTATGAGTGATATCATATTATTGTAGGAAGCATAAAACCGTTTTGATAAAGATTCCTTGGCACTTGATCAGGTGGCTATTACATTTACTCCTCAAGCTGATAGTACCCGTCCTTTCCTTAGGAGCTCATATAAAGTGATCGAGGAAATTATGCAATCTGCTACAGTCAAGAAGGTATAACTCTATCTATTGAAATCTTTGAAGTGTTTGTGTCTGTCTATATCAATCATCTTATGCAAACTAGCTTGAACACAACTATGTGTGGTTCAAACCATCAGACAAGGGTATCTCTCCAAACGTTCATCAAATCTGAGAGTTGATTGGAAAAGAAGGTTCTTTGTTCTTGTTAGTCGAGGGATGTTGTACTACTATCGAAAACCATTCAATTGGACATGTGTAATCCACCAACTTGGAGATAGCTTGTGACTCTAAGTTGTATATGCTTTTTTTTTCTACAGATCGCTTAACTTTGACAACCTCATTTCAGGCTTGTGGTAGTCAATCTTCGCTGCAAAGACTGTTTGCACTGAAAATGGTTTATATTCTCATTACCATAGTGGTGTGCATGATGAAAAATCTATTGCACGTCATACTGTAAACCTATTAACATCTACAATTAAGGCTAATGCTGATCAGGCAGATCTGAGGTTTTATAATTTCACCGGTGAAAGTCTACACTTTGTTGCCTTATCTATATAACGTTGTTGCCTAAAAAAACTTAAAAGTGTTGCAATATCGATTGAACATTGTTGTTATAATTTGAAACTAAAGTGTTGCGTTAGTTAAAACTTAAAGCAATTTTTTTTTTTGTTGCCTAGTCAACAAATTTTGTTGCATTAAACTTATTGCAGCACCACTTCTTATAACGATATAAATTTTGTTGCCTTAATAAAAAGGCATCGATATTGTACTTATAGCTAGACTTTTGTATGTTGCTTAAAGCACTTTGTGTCATAGTGCGGTTATAGCTAAACTCGAACTCATTAATCATCCCTTTTGTTGAGTCACTCTTTTCACTTCTTTTATTACTTCTTTTTCCTCATCTCCTGACCTTTTCATTGTGATTTAAATTAGAGTTTGATTCATAGATTATTATTGCTGTAAATACTATCATATCGTCGACGATATCAAAAATGTTCATCATCTTGATATCATGGCAACTTTAAAATTAAGATAGGTTTCACTTAAAAATATAAACCTAAGGTCTAGTGGTGACTTTTCATACTAAAACACTTTTTACACTTGATCTAATTAGAAAAAAATTTGAAGAAAATATAAATTTTCTCTACTATATTGGTTGTAAGACTCTAAACATATTATATAGTTTGTATTATTAGGCTCTCATTTTAATTGCGAATAATGTTTATTCAATCTTATCTAATTTGTATAATGAGCTTATAATCTCAATTTTGAATAATGTGTGTAGTTAAAAATCTTTTAATTGTAAAATAATATAAAATGTTCATAATATGGAGTTTCTTGATTGACATTTTTAAACCTTAAAATTTTATCAAGAGTTAAAAATATAATTCCCAATGTAAGATGAAAGATATCTAGGTAACACTCTTAAAATTTTTTTAAAAATATCTTAGTGACACTCAAAGAATTAAAGGACTCTTGAGATTAGGTTTTTATCTTGAAGAGCTAAAAGACTATATCTAAAATTGAAAATTATAAACTTGTAATTTTTTTCTCTTGAATTTAGAGTTTTTGGGTTATTTTAATGATATGAATTTTAGAGGTATTTCAAATTTTTTGTTGAGACTCAAAATTTTTAATAAAGTTTTTCTTTAAAATTAACAAGAATTTTGTTAAATTTATCTAAATGTTTAATAAAATTGGATTGGTAGAACTAATAAAATAAATGTACAAAATAGTGAATACAACTGCTAGATAATTAAAACTATAATTTAAATATTACACAAAATTTGGAGTTTTTAGTGAGTCATAATTGACAAAATTTTTCCCTTAAGTCCATAACTAAGTTCTATTAGACATCATTTAAGTAAAAGAATTTAGATATTACACATAATATCTAGACATTATCCACACTAGAAGAATATTCTCAAATATCTAGATAAAGACAACTAATTTGTGATATAAAATAAATATTAGAATGTGTGGTAATTATAACCAATTGAAATGTATGGTTATAATTAGTTTGATAAATCTATAAATATCAATCCATCTACTTGTTTCATGTATCAAAAAACAAGTTTAAGTATCCAAGAGTAGAGCTTGTGATAATTCCAAGCTTTTAAGTCTTAGGTTATAAATTGAGTTACGAATTGGTATTTGAGTTTAATTAGGAAATATATATATCTACTTATCGTATGCTTTATGATTGTTACTTATAGTAGATCCTCCATATAAAAAATAAGTTAGATATTATTCACTCTTTGAAAATATTAGGTATTATTCATATACACAATTATTGTTTACATGAAATAGTAGGAGTTATTTATCTTAGCTTAAAGTAGTCAGAATAGAAGCAATCTCAATCAAATTTAAGATTGAGAAGTTCAATAGGAACAATATCTTATTAGGAAAGTGGAAGATGTAAATTATCACAACAAAGGATAATTTCCTTACAACTATTAGTGAAAGGTCAACGGACTTCATAGATGATGCCAAATAGAATAAAATGGAAGATGTAAATTATCTTGACAAAGGATAATTTCCTTACAACTATTAGTGAAAGGTCGACGAACTTCATAGATGATGCCAAATAGAATGAAATGGATGCGAATGTTGTTATAATTCTTCATCTAGCTTTAGCTGATGAAGTTTTGTTAAATGTAGAGGAGAAGAAAATGACAAAAGAGATATGGAATGTTCTCATAAAGTTGTATAAGATCAAGTCACTCTATAATAAAAGTTTTCTTAAAAGGAAACTTTATACTCTTAGGATGCTAGAATCCACTTCAGCGACCAATCATATTAATAATTTGATTACTCTATTATGCTAACTCACTTTGTTGGGTTATAAAATAGATTCATATAAATTTATCCAGCTTCTACTTTAGAGTCCACCTGATTCATATAATCAATTCGTCATCAACTTAACAGTTAATCTTCTTACACGTTACTTGTTTGTGATAACATTGCAACTATAGTTCTGGAGGAAGAAAGCTAATGCAAGAATAAGGAAGATAGATGGTCTTGCTTACAAATTTAATAGTAATAAGAGATCAACCCTCTAAAGGAAACTCACCGAATCGTTTCCATCTTGGTTATTGTTGGTCCTCTATGGTGTCATTTAATGACTAGTATTTTTTAATGAGATTTTCACGACATCGTTTGGTTGTTTACTTGGAGTTTAAATTTTTGTCCTTTTTAGATTTTCTTTAAAGTAGGAGAAGCTTTGCATTTGCATTTATATTTATATTTCATTTACTTCAATAAAATTTAACTTTTCAAAAAAAAGGGAGATCATCATGATATAGGCTAAATGAGAACCAAAATTATAGCATATCAAAATCAAGTAGTAATAAGAATTTAAAATGCTACAATTATAGCAACAAATGTTACTTAAAAAAGGAATATTGGAATTTAAATAAGAAAATTTCCAACTCTCAAGGAAATGTTGCAAGTACTTCAGATAATGGTAATGCTTTGTATTGTGAAGTAACAACAATACTTGAAAGTAAAAAGTAAGTACTTAACGTATGACTCTTCAACTTAAGAGCTACTTTTCGTATGACCTCTAAAAAAATGATGTAACACCCAAATACCCACTGGGAGGATACATGGGTGCCACCCAAGACGGGACAAACCAAATCCAAACATCACACTTATATATTTTTAGAAACTCAAACACACATATAATACATATCGTATTTTCAGAACAAAAATCTAAATAATATTTACAGGCCTAAATAAACTAAACAAAATACATATTCGAGTGACACAAAACTCAGACTCCTTTGGCCACTGCGGTTGACTTGTCCCATTCCTTAATCTCTTCGCTCTGAACCTACACAGGGCAAATCCACCGTGCTAAGCATATAGCTTAGTGAGTAATAACTAATCTATATTAATTGATTACTTTACCAATAAA
>JAOSBP010000002.1:16408581-16432926 GCA_027563825.1 Erythroxylum mucronatum | reverse complement strand
GGAAACTGATTATGAATGATTTGAATAGTTTGAAAATGAGTTTTTGATAAATTTCCGAATGTGAAATGGTTATAAATGGCAAACTGCTTGAAAAATGACTTTTGCTTATTTTTCAATTTATAAACATGTTATCCACGAACTATCAGCTGACCTCCCCTTTCATCCCCATCTTCAGGTATTCGAGCGGGAAATCAGATGGAAGGCGGTCAAGACATTAGTTCGATTTTTGCATGTTTTTGTAATATGTATAATTTGGAATTTGGAATTTGGTTTTGCACCGTGGCTTGACAATGCCACTTTTGTTTGTATTGGAGTATGAAATTGATTAAATTATGGATTTGTAATTGGAATAAATGGTGAATTATGGTTTTGGATATAAATTGTATATCGATTGTATTTTGGATTCCGGACGGGAGGTCCGATAATGTTGATGATTAAGAATTATTTGAAGTGCTATGTAGATGATGATGATAGGATTGTGTTTGTTTATGCTGGGATTCCGGACAGGAGGTCTGATGATTCTGAGTTTTGTTTTGATTTTGGGAATGATAGAAGTGTGTTTAAACCATTTGCAGGTTTGGGTTTGTTAAAAATGCAGCTGTTATGCTGCCCATTTTTTGTTAAATAATGATTGAGTAAAGAATAAGAATAAGAAAAAAAAATGTTTGTTTAAGATGAGATTAAGGTACTGCTTGATTAAGAAGAATTATATGAATTGAGTTTTGTTTGAGGATAAGTTTCTAAAAGGGAAATTGTATTGATTTGTTCGAGTTTGAATGAAATGAAAAAGAAAAGAAAATTTTTTTACATCGATTCAGATAGGTTTAGTCTAAGGTTTCCAACGCGATAGTTTTATATGTTCACTCTTCGGATGTCGGATCCGCTTTGATTTGTCTCCGCTTTATGTTTTGATTGATCAGCTTGTTTGTATTTGATTCGATTCGTTTTCGTTTGCTTTGGTCCGATTCGCTTTCGGTTTGCATTTTGTCCTTCGGTTTCACCTTATGTATCCGCTTCGGATTCTTTCGATTTATGATTCCGAGCCAGTTCGCTTCCTCTTTGATCCACTTCGATTCTTTTTCGTTTCCGTGTTCTGTTTTTTCAGTTGGGATCCGGTTCCGAGATCGGGTCCCAACAACATTTGTATTCATAAGAAAACCTTTATTCCTTCAACAACTCATAATTTCCAGATTTAGATATATTGATATCAAAACAAATCATTTCTTAAGTTATAACATCAATTAACAATTTAAACTTATCAAACCCTTAACCAATTAATTAAGTAACTATTTAGGTTAATTTCAAGCCTCAATCAAGTCCAAATGCACCAAAGTAAAGTGACTTATCCTTAGTTAATTCAACAATAACACAAAACAGATTTTTTCACTGCAAAGCATTGCCCATGATCGTGGGAAGGAGCTAATGTAGCTTCCATGATCGTGGGATAAGCAAACCAAAAGTTCACCATCCATTTCCTTCAATTTTTTTTCCATATTCTAACACCTTTATACCAAATTCAAAACTTCTTCATAATAGTCCACTAATTATATCTCAATTATACCTTAATTATACTCGAATTCCTTGTCAATTTCATCTCCAATTCCAACTCAAAATTATTCAATTGGCAGGTCATAAACTATTGTCTTTCGTGCATCAAACAAAACAGAAACTATCATTCACTATCATATATGTAGTCCTAGCTCTTTCCCATTTCAAGAACACTACAGTAGCACCTTTTTTAAGAATAAATTCGCCTTCATTATACTTCAAATCCCAACCTAATTCATCCATATAACAACCTATAACCCACAGTTTTATACATCAAGAATAAAGCAAAAAAGTATCCAAGTTCATCCATCATATTCCAGCACACTTCATCATCAACCTCATATACAATCCATCCCAATTCAAATGTCATAATCTTTCTATTAAAACATGCCATAATGATCAATACTTTACTTGTTTAGCTCAAGTTCCACCTCAATTCATCAAGTTATCCTAGCCCTCCATGCATGCAAGATCATCATAAATCCAAGGTGGAAATAGGTTAGTTTTTGGCAAGGATAAAAGACCACAATAAGAACAACAATGTCCTAGTTCTTTACCTAAATTTATGAAGGTTAACAGTATGGATTTATTATGGCAATTTAGTAAGACTTAGACCAAAATACAGAGATGTGAGATAGAAGCAAGTTTTGGTGGAGAGAAAAGAAGAAGATGGTAAATGTTTCAACAGAAACACTTTCTGCTTTAGCTTAATTCAACTAGGTGCAAGGTGTCACCGTGTTTCAATAACATATGTCACTAGGCATGCATTCCATTTGTCCTATATATAAGTTGCCAAATGCCACCAATTTGCTAAGCCATATGTCACTCAATCATTGCTGCCATATGCCAATTAATTACCTATGCCAATGGTCACTAAATTTTCCATACCAAATGTCACTCATTTTTATAAGCTTAGTCATCCTAATTTTTCATGTGTCAACTTATCTTTCTACTTGACATTTTTCCTAAGCTAAATGGACATTTTAATTCATCAATTTACCAATTGTAACAATTAATTCTAAATTTACTAATTATAATCCACTAAACCAAAATTCCAAATTCAAGACATAAACAATACACAATTCACATCATGATCATTTTAAACCTTTCACACCTAGGAACATGTCAATTGAGTGCACATACAATCTTTGCAATGTTTCCTAAATTATGATTCATGTGTGTATGCGAATATTATACAAGTGAATGAAATGCATTTCATAAATTCTCAATGATATTACTCATGTGCAATAGTTTAAGGTTCTAACCCTTAGTATGGAAACAGGCTAATACAATTCTCCTTTTTAAGAAATTTTGTACTCAAAATTCTTACCTAATTGATCAAATAGATGGGGGTACTGATTCCTTATGTTCTCCTCAATTTTCCATGTGTCTTCATCCCTTGAATGATTCCTCCAAAGGACTTTAACCAATGGGATCATTCGGTTTCTCAATTGCTTAGTCTGATAACACACTATTTTAACTGGTTCCTCAGCATAACTCAAATTATTTGCAATTTCAACTTCCTGTGCTAGTAGCACATGTTTTAGATCTGACCGATATCTCCTGAGCATACTAATATGAAACACATTATGCATCTGAGCCATCTCTACTGGAAATGCTAACTTGTAAGCTAATGCTCCAATTTTCTCATTTATCTCATATGGACCAATGTATCTAGGGCTTAATTTACCCTTTTTACCAAACCTTAGCACTTCTCGCCAAGGTGATACTCTCAGAAACACCTTAGCTCCCACTTGGTACTCCATATCTCTCCAGTGTTGATTTGCATAACGTTTCTACCTATCTTAAGCTGCCTTAATCCTACTGCGAGTCAATTTTACCGTATCAACAATATCTTGAATCAGTTCTGGGCCTTCAACAATCCTTAGGCCCTCTTCATCCTAATACAAAGGCGAACGACACTTTTTGTCATATAATGCCTCATATGGAGCCATATCAATACTACTGTGATAGTGATTATTATATGCAAATTCAATGAGAGCTACATATTGATCCCATACTCCTTGGAACTCCAAAACACAAGCACTAAGCATATCGCCAACAGTTTTAATAGTTATTTCACTCTGTTCGTCTGTCTGAGGATGAAATGTTGTACTAAAGTTCAACTTTGTACCCAATGCTATTTGTAAACTGCCTCAAAATCTAGAAGTAAATATGGGATCCCGATCTGATACAATAGATATTTGAACTCCATGTAATCTCATTTACATACCTTCGAGCTAACTGATCCATTATGTTATTCTCTCACATAGGTAAGAAATGAATCGATTTTGTCAATCTGTAAACAATGACCCATATAATATCATGTTGCCTTGGAGTCTTTAGCAAACCCATAACGAAATCCATAATAATCCTCTCCCACTTTTACTTCGGAATAGGTAATGACTGTAACTTTCCAACTGGAGCTTGATGCTCTGCCTTAATCTGTTGACATGTCAAACATTTAATAACATACTCTGCCACTTGCTTCTTCATCCCTGGTCACCAAAAATGTTGTTTCAAAATACTGTACATCTTGGTAGTACCAGGATGCATAGCATAAGCTGCTATGTGAGCTTCCTCTAAAATTTCTTTCCTTAAATCATCAACATCAGGTATACATAATCTCTGCTTCAACCACAATGTATCATTTCTTAATTTAAACCTATAACTCGGATTCTGTTTCAACTTCTCAATAAGCTTCACTAATTCTGGATCCTTGCTTTGAGCTTTTTTGATCCTTTCATGCAATACCAGTCTAAGCTTTAATGTAGCTAACAATGCTTCATTTTGCCCCAAATTCAACTCAACATTTAATGCTCTCAGTTGAACTAGGTTTGGTAACCTCGATGTCTAAATCTGTACTGCACAGCTATTAGTTTTCTTGCTTAATGCATCAGCCACAACATTAGCTTTACCAGGATGATACTCTATCGTGCAATCATAATCTTTAAGCAATTCAATCCACCGCCGTTGTCTCATATTCAGCTCCTTCTGACTCAACAAATATTTCAAACTTCTATGATCTGTAAATATCTGAAATGTTTCACCATATAAATAATGTCTCCAAATCTTCAAAGCAAACACCACTGCAGCAAGCTTTAAATCATGAACCGGATAGTTGAACTCATGAGACCTTAACTATCTTGAAGTATATGCAGTCACTCTACCATATTGCATCAAAACACATCTTAATCCCTGGTGTGAAGCATCATTATACACAACATAACCTCCAGATCTTGATGGAGTAGTTAACACCGGTGCTATAGTTAACCGATGCTTTGGTTCCTCAAAAATCCTTTGGCATTTATCACTTCATCTAAAAGGTACATTCTTCCTTAAAAGCTTTGTTAAAGGGGCTGAGATCAATGAAAACCCCTAGAAAAACCACCTATAGTATCCTGTTAGTCTAAGAAAACTCTGAATATCATATACATTTATCGGGGCCTCCCACTTCATCACTACCTCAACTTTGTTTGGGTCTACCTATATGCCCTGTTCAGATACTATATGACCCAAGAACACTACTTGATCAAGCCAAAACTCACACTTATTGAACTTGGCATACAATTGCTTCTCTCTCATTATCTATAAGACTAACCTCAAATGCTCAGAATATTCCCATCTCTACTCTTCGAGTATACTAAAATATCATCTATGAATACAATCACAAAATGATCTAAGTAAGGTTGGAATACCTCATTCATCAATGCCATAAAAGCTGCCGAAGCATTTGTCAATCCAAAAGGGATCACCAAAAACTCAAGGTGCCCATATCTAGTTTTGAGTGCACTCTTTGGTACATCATCTTTTACTATCATCAACTAATAGTACCCTGATCTCAAATCTAGTTTAGTAAACACCTGAGCTTCCTTCAACTGATCAAGTAAATCATCTATTCTCAGGAAAGAATATTTATTCTTCACTTCACCCGATTCAATTGTCTATAATCAATGTATAATCTCAAAGTCCCATCCTTCTTCTTCACAAACAAAACTGGAGTTCCCCAAAGTGACACACTGGGCTTATTAAAACCCTTATCTAACAACTCCTGCAACTAAGTATTAAGTTCCACAGGTGCCATCCTATATGGAGGAATAGATATAGGAGTAGTACCTAGAACAAGGTCAATTATGAATTTTGTCTCCTTATCTGGGGGTAAACCTAGTAATTCAGTAGGAAACACATATAGGAAATCCCTATCAACAGGAATATCCTGTACTGTCTGCTCAGTTTGGATATCAGTTTGGAAACTAATGAGATGTACACGTGCTTTGAATTGGCATTCAATTGAAATTTGTATATGCTTTAAATTAGCATAGAAATGGATTTCGAATATGTTTTTAATTGGTATTGAAATGAGGAGCACTCATGTATTAATTGTGATTTGGCCTATGGTACACTGTTAGGTCTTTCTATTTACGATTATATCTATCAGAGTTCGTCCTAACGTGTATGACGGTTTATGGGGGGCGTTTGTCACTAACATGGGTGGTGTTGTGTCTATTAGTATGTCCTGTGAGTTGCCCTTTGCATGTGTAGAGTATAAATTGTGTTAGCATTGTTATCAGTAAGCGGTATAGAACTAGCTCCGTAACCACTGATTTATATGTAGTGCTAGCATAGTTATGGGTAAACGATAGAGAACCAGCTTCATAACAATCGGTATATATAGGTTAACCAGACACGGGTAAGCGATGCAGAACCAGCTCCATAGCCTTACACCTAAGGGTACCATATGACAAAGAAAATTAGTGATAGGCTATGTTTTAAAAAGAAAGTTCATGAAATAATTATTACCATCATTGTATACTTTATAAGAAAAGTGGAACTTGATCTTAATTTTTTTTTTGTTTTACATATGCATTGATCTTATGAAACGATAAGAATGTGTTTTGTAAGAACATTGGTTATTACCTGAAAAGAAAAGAAATCGTTTTCTTTTATGGAGTTTAATATTTGTATAAATGTTTTTATTGGAAATCAATAATACTCACTGAGCTCATTTAGTTCACCCTTTATTTTCTGTTTTTAAAATAAAACCTCCCAGATTCATGCTCAGGGGCTTCAATAGCAGTGACTCCACCTCGCTATTGGTCAACTTCGTTAAGTGCTGCTGTGTAGGCATTTTTATTTTTCCTTGTACATATTTTTGAAAACTATTGCATATCTTTGAACATGTTTTTGGAAAGTACATTTGTATAAAGACTGGATGTGTATAAAGGTTTTTTTAATGGAATGCATGACTTTGTTTTAGCTTTTCAAATTTTATTGATGTAACTATTTGAGATTGCATGTGAGTGGATTTGAAGTCCATAATTTGGAGTTGATAAATTAATGTGACAATAGAAGTGTTTTTAACTTTTACATGGACTCTGAAAATTTTGGGATGTCAAAATACAGTCGTTGTGTTGCTGAAATTTTTAATAAACTGAAAAACAAAACTCCACTATTTACATTTCTTGTTGTGAATTAAAGCTTTTTCTTAGTAAGGGCAATAGGCTTAGCTTCACAGGAACTTTCCAACCTACTCGGACATTGACCGGAGAGCCACCGTAGAATGCCAAGCAAGTCGCCTAGTTATTACAAGATAGGTCCTGTCACTTTTATAACATCAAATTGACTAATTAAGATGACGATAAATATTACAAATTAAAGAATAATCTCATTGCTCCATATTCTTTTTTTGTTCTTGACTTGCTCTTCACTTTGTAAGTTATAAACTTTTTCTCTTCTTTTATCAACTTCATAAACCATCTCCTTGAGTTTGATGGCTATATCTTTTTCTTCTACTTATCCTCATCAAAATAATAAACTCATTATTAGTCCTTATATTTTTTATCATCAAAACATTAATTAAAACTTTTCTTGATTCAACGTTCTCCCTCTTTTCTATGATGAAAAATATTTTTAATTAGAAAGCAATAATAAAATTAAATACACAACCAACTATCCATATCAAGATAATGATTAGGTCCCTATTAATTAATATATAAAACATAATTCAATATCAATAGCAAAGGTGATATTCAAAAAATTATCCATAGATATAGATAAAAGAAATTTACTCAAACCTAAGAGTATCATAATACAAAAGTCACTCCCCTTGAATGTCATCACTTTTATCACCAATCTTTGTCTCCTTTTGTAACCATCAAAAATAAATTGTTTTATTTAGAAAAAAATGTATTATACATCAAGTTAACTTAGTTAAAAGATCAAACTGATTTTGATCAATATTGATAAACTTTCTTAATAAAGAGTGCTATTAGACATTTAAAGACCAAAAATGTCAATTTTAATAGAAGTGTCCACAACTATATATAATTTTAAAATGTCTCCAATTTTGATGTTATGCATGAGTTAAAAGATTCAGTTAAAGAAATAAAATTATGTTTTTACAAAATTAGAAGTTGTAATTATATCAAATATAAGCATAATTGCAATATCCAAAAATCAATTTCATTAAAATGCATAAATTTAAAAGCCCTAATATTTTAAAAATAAAGATAGAACAAAATACTTAAATTTGGAACTCTTGAATGATAAATATGTTTCAATCACTTTATTTTTTAAAAAAATGAATGAATCATGTAATTTATAGAAACAATAAATATTATAACAAATCCTAAAGTTTACGGTTTATTTAAAGAGGATGTGAGTATAAATGATTTCAACATATAGAGGAAAGAAAAGAAAATTGAAGATAGGGTGGCAGGCTATAACGGGGCATGATGTTTTCCATAGAAAAGGATGAATTATCTAGGATTTTAAGAGGCATAAGCAAGGAATATGAAAAAAATTTTAAAAAAGAGAAGGATAAAACTCTTAGATCATGAAGATTGGTCGACCATATAACTACACTGGTCGACTAGTGTTTGTTTGATATAGGATATGTAAAGCAATGTTGAAAATCTATTTTAAACTTGCTATATTGATCAACCATAGATCTATATTGGTTGACCAATGTCTAGTATGGTCAGCCAACATATGTAGCTAATATATTTAAAAACTGACAAAAAAGAACAGTTGTTTATGACAAAAGAATATTGGCCATACACTTGAAGATATCGATCGACCAGTGTACATAGATGGTCGACTAAAGGAGTGACCAAACTCCCTACAAACTTACTGGAAAGATAAAATTTCTTTAAAAATGAGACATTGGTTGACCATTTTAAGAAGTCGGTTGATCAGTGTATTTTGAAAAGCTAGAAAACAACATTAAAATAAAAAAAACTTAATCACATAATCAACCAACTAAATATCAATCAAGATTAAGTTAAATCACATAAGGGGCCTTATCATTAAGAATTCTCATATGACCAAATTTGATTTATCCTCATTCAATAGTGTAGAGAAATTATTGCCTAATTGATACAGATTCTAACTTAATAATCTCTAAGTCTAGGTGCTAAAATCCACATTATATTTTAAAAATGTTTAATTACTTATTTATAGTGCAAGCCTAACATTCATAATTAAAGATTTAGACTCAAATTGACAAATAAATGCAAGATGTCACATATTTATAAAATATGGACTAATAATTACCTCTTATTGAAGATTACCTATGGATGATTTGAATGATGATTCTTTTTGAGTTTTCAATCCAATAGAAACATCTCATCCTTATTTCCCTCACTTTGTTCAATGATTGACTCTTTTAAAACGTCTTTAATCATTTTTGTTCTCTTTAAAAGCTAAATTGTCCACATTCTACATAAACATTTTTAAGAATTTCTTAGACATAAGATTGTTTGATTCATCGAGGAAAAAAAGCCTTTAAAGTTAATAATCAATTTAAAAACTATTATCTCTACTACATACCATTTGCTTTTTGTTTTTTAAGAGACCTATAAAGCAAAGCAATTATTGTGTTTTAGGTACCCAAATGAGCTTAGCTCTTTAAATAATAAGCTCCTTCCTTTCAACCTAAATTTCAAAAGTTTGGTTGCCATTATTTGTTTGAGAAAATAAAATCTATCAATATGTCCATACGTACAACAAAAATGATATACAATGCTATATAATGATTATGAATAAATGCATTCCTTGGTATTCTATGTGTATATGCATAGTAAGGAATCTTCTTTTAGACATTAAAGGTGTTAAAAGTTTTCCTAGGGTAGTGAAAATAACTATCATAATTATATGTATGATACCTATTATGAATAAAGGCTTGATGTATACTTCCTTGAGTCCTAAAAGGATATAGGTGGATTTGCATGTCATCATAGAAGTTATTCCTACTCTTTTCCTAAGAGTTTTGAACTCTATATCAAGATTGTGATCTATGTAAGAAACTATGATGCTATCTTTTAGAATGATCCGTAGTGGATGTGGCATATGTATGCTTAAGCTTAAAAGTGGATGCTCTATTCCATTCTCGTTTGTGAAACTAGGCAATGGTTCTTTATTATGTAAATATTTTTTCTTGACAAACATTGGTTTTAAAATTAGCTTCACTTTTATGGTTGTATCCTATTCCATGCCTATTATTAGAAATCTTTTGAGCTCCTAACATGTTCTTTAGTTTTTCACTTCCTTTTGTAAGCTTGGACAATGAATCCTTGGAGGGATCAACCTCCTTTTTTAATTTTCATTCTCATACCTTAGTGCATCTAAGTTATGATTTTAAAAAATGATCATATTTTTAGATGCTTTAATGCTATGCAATTCACTTTTCATCTTTTCATTCTTATTCAAGCATGCACCCAACTATTTTAAAACTTCCTTAAGTTTGGAAGATAATTTCTCCCTTTTTTTTTTACAAATGACTTCTAAACTTTTGACTAATTCATCATATATCAAATCACTATTACTATCATACGAATTAGAGTTGGATATTACCTCATCATTATAAAGCACATATAAGCTATCTCTTTTTCTAAAGGCTCATTTTTGGATTCACTTGTATGATAATAAGTTAAGGCTTTAAGTGTTTTCTTCTTATCCTTCATCTATAGTTTCTTTCATACTTCTTATTATTTTTTAGTAGATGGTATTGTGATTTTTTGTGGCTAGGTTTTCTATATTGAAATAAAATAGTGTTAGAGGATTTATATTTTAAATCACATTTACCTTCCTTGAAGTCCTTTGTTTTGGAGAATTTCTAAAGATGGAGGAAATGTTTTTTTCATCACTTTCATTAGTTAATGTCTTTTCTTCTTTTCCTGGTTCTTTCTTTGAAGCTTTGAATGCTATATTCTTTGTCTTTGAAAGCATTATTGCGTCTCTCGAAGCCTAATCTTGTATGTAAGAAGAGATATATTAAGTTCCTCTAATGTTTGTGTTGTTACATCCTTGACTTCTTGTATAGCCATCACTTTATCTTTTCCTATCTTTAAAAGTGACACCACTTTAATATTAGTATAGTTCTTTTCAAGAACTTTAAGAGATTATTAATATCAAAAAATTTAGTCTACATGCTAGATATACTTTCATTTTGCTTCATTTGAAGCAATTCATATTGATATGTTAATATGCTAACTTTTCTCTCTTTTACTTGATTTGTTCTTTCATGTCTAACTTCTAAAGTGTGACAAATTTCACGAGTTGTTTCACACATAATGGACTCTATTTAATTCATTCTTTTCTAATATAAAAAATAGGATATGTGCGACTCTACTATTCAAAAAAATTAATCTCTTATACTGAGGTTCTCTTTCTTCCTTTAATGTGGTACTTTTTTGTTATTTATAATTTTTTTGTAAGAATAAAGGGACTATTTGAAACTATTTCCTGTTCTTTGGCCATTAAGAAAAAACTCATCCTAAGTTTCCAATAGAAGCAATCATTCTCTTCAAAGAAGGGTGATCTGCTAATACTTAGTCCCTCTTGATTGAATGATGATGATAACGTTCTTAAATATGCCATTAAGATCTTTGCTATATGATTTTGTTAGAAATACTAGCCTAATAGACCTACTCTAATGTACTCAATTAATAACAATATTTACACACACACATATATTTAAGGAATTGCTTAATATAAAATAATCAAACAATTAAACAATAATTTAAAGAGTAAAAGGAAGAAAGAATACAAAGCAATTTATAGTGGTACGACAAATAACCTTTGCCTACATCTACTCTTAAGACTCTTCTTGAAATTCTACAACAATTCATCTTTTAAGACAAAGAATAACCGTTGTATAATCTTTATCAACAAAGAGGAACCCTTATACAATCTTCTTCCAAGGTGAATAGAAACTTTAAGGTTACTTAGATCACCCCCGAATACAATAATATAATGTCCCAACTAAATCTTATAACTCAAAATATCTTACTTTATCATTTGATAACTCTAAAGAGGCTAATTGACATAAATATGAGACAATGATATTCAAATGATTGAAAAATACTTAGAAATGTGTGCAAAATAAATCCAAATGCGTCTTAATACTGAACAAGAAAGAACATATTTATAGGATTTTTTACTCTTACTAGCCATTGAAGCCAAAATTAGCTGTTACAATGGTTAATTATAGACCACTAATCAACTAGTGTAGTCGACTAGTATAGCATATTAATCGAACAATATGAATTGAATGCACAAATTCGTTAAACATTCAGACACTAGTCTACCAGAAGGCATATTGATTGATTAATACATTAATCACTGTTATTACAAGCTCTCAATACATTAAATTTGACAACTTTAACCTAGGTTAAAATAGTTGACCATTAACCTATATAAGTCGACTGATCTCCCCAAAAACATGTTTTTAACAACTTCAAACAAATAAACTCAATTTATTTAATCCAATTATGATTTAAATACTTTCCAAAATGTTCTCTAAAAAGTGTTTGAAAGATTCAGTCTTTTTTTATTAAAACCAAAAGCTTTAATGCCTCGTAATGAATAAAAAGACTTATGCAATAAAGTGAAATAAAACGTTTATATATACCAAGAATTTAGAATGCTAAAATTATAAATAAGATTATGATTAACATTACAAGCTAAAGAATGACCTTGAACTTCTTTGTTCTACTTTTCTTCTTGACTTGGTATTTAGTTTGTACCTTATAAACTTCATCTTTTCTTTTATCAACTTCATAAACTATCTTCTTGAGTTTATGGCTGCATCATATTCTCGTATTCTTTCTCATCAAAATAATATACTTATTAGTAGTACTTATATTTTTTTAATCGATTGGAACGCCCTTTGATTTATCACATCTAAAATTAGTTTAATTCAATGTTATAAGAAAAGTTATCTATTTCCTACTAATAATAACCCTATGCTAAAAAAAAGCTTAAAGGGGTTTAAACATAAAAATTATTTATTGAATGATTAACTTTCATATCTCAAATGACTAATCTTTTAGAAACTTGGATAACTAAAAAATCATATAATGTTTATTCTAAACAATCCTATAAAAATCACTAATAATATAGACAAGAAGAATGGTGAAAGTAAATTCCATAAAAGAAATGATGAAGTAGGGTCTCAAAGACAAAAGAAATGAAATCTAACTCTTTATCTTCTTTTCCCTTCTTCTTCTTTTTTTCTCTTTCTTTTGTTAAACCCCTCAAAATCTATAACTAAACAAGTGGAATCTAAAAAAGTATTTTGATAGAAGTTAAATGTTTAGGGTTTTGTAAGACTCTTAAAATTACTCCACATATTACATTTTTACATATTTTAAAATTATTAAATAGTGTCCAATGAATAATATTGTACCAAATAATATCTTAACTTATGATTTTGATCATACAAAATATATTTCTATTAATAAATTAACTTTGGTACTATTATTAACTCTGTTATAATAAAATTAAGCAAACAAGATAATTAATGGAAATAAAAAGTAAATAAATGAGCTAATTAAATTAATTGAGCAATCAAAGGATAAGTAAATGAGTAAAATAGGTCATATAAGTAACTTGAAAGAATTTCAATAAAATTCAAATGAATATCTAAAAATAAGGAGGAATCAATCACCTTAACATATAACAAATAATTGTAATTCTTCTTATTACCTTAACTTGGTCATTTCAATAAATTAAACGTTCAATCATTGTATAACCATTATATGTAAGGCATATTGCATATACTTTTTTCATAATCAGGAGGAAATCTAAAAAAAATTTAAAGAAAAACTCTCCTGATCTTTAAATAAAATTTGAAAAAAAAATAATTATGAATCAAGTTTTTGTAAATAAAAGAGTTTTAAATCTTTGAAGGAGCTTGGACGGTTAAAAAAAATTAAGTTTAGATGACTTAGTATACGAATTGGTATTGTACATAGGTTAGGTTATTCACTATCTAAAAATTAAACATCATTTATATTATTTATTAATCAAAGTGTTGTTCATAAGCTAATTGATACCTTAGATGAAAGATGTTCGATTAGCTAAAGGATGTCCAGCTAGCTAAATTATGTTCGACTAGCCAAAGGTAACAAATTAACTAATAAATATTATCTAAGTATTAGTCATTGTAAAGGTTAATTTATGTGTCTAATGGCCATTTAAGTAAGTTTTGGATATAAATACACTGTAATTAAATTTTTAGAAGAACCTTCAATCTACTAAAAAGTTGCTAAGAGTTTTGAGCGGCATAAAAAGTTGAGCCTTGATTCATTGGTTTTAATAAGAAAGAGATGTCTTAAGTTGTATATGGTTATGCTAGTATAGCAATAGGTGAAATTGTTTAGGGTACAAATTGTGAAGGTTTCTTTTAACTTTAAACAAGATTTGTAAATGATTACTCTTTATTTGTGATAAAGCAAGATAATCATAAATAATTCTCTTCACTCTTAACAAAGAATATGATATTTGGAAAGGGTTTGTTTTCATCAATTAAAAAGAAAAGGTAGTGAATTTGTGAGTGGAGCATACTCTTTGGCCAAATTACAATAAAGCAATTTTGTCTCTCTTTCACTACTCTCTTTTATTCTTATTATTATTATGTTCGTTATGAAATTATTTTATATGAATTTACCACAATCATTTACTAGAATAAGTAATTTGTTCACTAATTTTTAAATCTAGTAATAAGTAAACACACACAATTCACCTCATTTCATGTGTCATTTGAAGAATTACAAATAAAAATCTTTAAGACTTATTGATTAAAAATGGTTGTATGCTACTTATGATTGGATTTAGTTAGTTTTTGAATTTTTATATAAAATAAATTTAGTGATAGAATTAGTAAAATGCATGTAGTTCCTAATTTATTGAATTATTATCCCTCAAATAATATATTTAATTAAGTATCATGATTCAAAGATAACTTTAATAAAATTGAAGTTACTTTGTAAAATTGTTAAAATTATATCACACAGGAAATAGAAATTAGCCCTTGAAATACAAAAAGTAAATAATTGTAAGAGAACGAAATGATAAAGAAGTATCTGAATTATTGGCGATGATTAAGCACGTGTGGTATTTAATAACGACCATGTGGAGTTTAGATCCTCTGTCTAATATTATGGTGTTTTATTGTGTCCAATAAATCTCAGTCATTTATTTATGTGGGTCCCGCATGGGCCCGCGTGGACCCTACAAAATAAATGACTGAGATTCCATGAGACAGAATAAGACAAAGTAATATTAGACAGAAGATCTAGACTTGACCATGTGCCCCCATCCAACAAAAATGGAAGCATTCGGAAAGACTCTACAATGTTATCAGTAAGTTGATTTTGGGATCTCTTCACATTTTTAATTAATCTGATTAAAAAATTAAAGAATTTATTTTTATCATATACAGCACATTATAGTTCACCCTTTTCCACTCCTAATGTATATAACAACTCATCACGAAGCTGATGATCTAAAGAAATTAATGTCTTCTGGCCATTGAGGTCAATTGCTGCTGGGTGATAGAGTTCGCTTTTCACTTCCATGGGAGTCCCATTCCCATATATTTTGTCACTAGAATATACTTTTTATACTAAAAACAAGTCCTATCCCTTCACTTATCCAAATAAATTCCTATTCCTTCTAGCATTACCTGACAATATATATATTATATATAAAAGGAGTCACTTGACATCTTTTTTGTTTTAAATATATGCTTAAGAGATTGTAACAAACACACCGTATCATTTAATTAATAATATGCTGTTAATAACAATATGATCAAAATCAAACAATATATTAATTTCTTTTTGAATTAATTAAGAATTCAAATATTTGGTCAAATAATTTTAGACACTATTATAAAGGTTAAAACATTAAATGGATACCTAACATTTATGCAATATGATAGTTTAATCTCTAATATTTAAAATTCTATTTATTATTAGTTTGTTTGGGTAAGAAATTAATCAATTTATGTTAGGAGCTAGCCCCAAGGCGCAAGTGAGTTGGTATCTCCTGGCTTAAGTGAGGTCGTGGGTTCGAACCCCTCTCATGTGTGCAGCCGTTTAAAACTTGGGGTCAGAACTTTGCCTCCCGCAAGAGAGCTACCCGACTCGAACGGGGATTAGTTTGGGTGTGGATGGCTTAAAGGTGCCTTCTCATAATTGGGACCTACCTAGGACACCTCGTGGGCAACAAAAAAAAATTGTTAGGAGCTTAATTGGACTTTAAAAATTTGAAGGGGTTTTTCTTTTTCTTTACATCCATGTGTAATTCCCTTAAAAATTTTTAATAAAAGAACTATATTAAGTAGGCCTAACTGCTTAATTGAATAAATAGAAAATGGTGATAGTTGAACATTCATCTAGTGTTCAGCTACCTAATGGGTCATGATACATTGCCCTATCAATCTAGCAACTAGTCATTTGCTCCCAACTAAACAGTACCTTAGGTCATATGTACATGCACTACGTTATTTTGATAAATATATACGATAATTGATTAACCGGTCCACATGCATCACAGAATGTTTCAATAAATTCTTGTGTAGCTAGAAAATTGAACAAAGAAACATGACAACTCGTATAGTTGAAATCTATCTGACATCAGGACTTAGAAAATAAGATTAAAATCTTTCATGATAATTTTATATAACGAGTACATCTAAACTCTGAAAGACCCAGCTGTACCGCGTATGGTAACACATTTGAAAAAAATAAAGTCTGAAAAACTATCCCCAAATCACAGCACTAATATATAATTGTACGACTATTTCAGTGAGGCACAAGCGGTCCTCCAAGTTTAAAAAAAATAACGAGAGACATAACTTAACTTAATTGTCCTAATTAAGATAGAAATGGAAATGCAATACCAACCTAACTCTTGGTTGTCGCGTAACCTCACCAAGCATGCTCCGGTGAAGCAGGAAGCGTGGGTCATGGTCTTTAGTGTCGCTTGTTGGTTCCTCTAGAAATGGCGAAACAGTCGCATTTTCGAGCCGGCATTTGTTTGGCCGGAAGAGGGGCACAGAGTTATCATGAATTACGTGGGGTGGATTGCCCAAGCCAAGATGATGGAGAATTGCGTTTTTCCAGAGCAAAGTCTTTCGGTGGTTACTTTCGTGGGATGGACGAAGCCTGAGACGGGATGGGTGAAAGTCAATTCAGATGGAGCTATATATGAACCCCGCTTCCAAGATGATTTCCTCTGGGGTCTAATTTGGGATTGGAATGGGGAGTAGAGAGACGGGTTCCAACAGAACATCGCTAGGGGTTCGCCGTTAGCGGCAGAGTTATGGGGAGTGCACTTGGGTCTTACTCTGGCTTGGGAACTGAGTTATCGTCAAGTTGTGGTCAAAGTTGACTCCCTAGAGGTTATTAATATTCTTTCTGCTCTTCTTGCGGTACTGACAGAAGTTTTTGTTTTGGTGACAGGTATCCAACAGCGGTTGATAGTGGAGTGGACGGTTCAGATTCAACACGTGTTTAGGGGAGGAAACCAATGCGCGGACAGCCTTGCTCACCTCGACGGTGTTTACAGCCTGGGCCTTTATATCCTTCAAGAGCCCCCTTTTGGAGTCTAGGAGCTCCTCTGCCGAGATGCGTAGGGCGTTATGTACCCCCAAAGCGTTAATTTAGAGTTGTAGTTTTCCTTTTGTAAAAAAAAAAAAACAATGCTTACAAATATCACACTCGTCTGCTCTACGAAAACAAGTTTTTAGTAGCTTACAAAGTATAAAAATCCCTGTCAAGATTCATAACATTATAATATTTGGAACCTATCAAAAACAAAAACATTATATATTTGGAAGAGCTTTTTAACCTCATCTACAAGTGTTCGGTGATGGAATGAAAAGTAACCTTTAGATCCATTAACTTAAATATTATATTCTGTCTTCAGTGTCCCCAAGTTTGTGATAGCAATTTTGAATAATAGGACTTCATGTGTAAAATTGTTATATATAATTAAAAATTACACCATGTATATGATGTCTACCAATGACATTGTCATCTGTCGACTAAAATATATCACTTATGAACTCATCAGCATCAGCTTAATTTATAAAATATTTTGTAGTTCGGCAGATAATTTGTTTCATAAATGAAAAGTTTGCACTCGAGTATATGACAATTTTATATTATTGATATCAGGTTTGTGCATTTTGTGATGGGTATCCAAAATTTATATCTAAGTTTCAGTCAGACTCCTTTTTTTTAAGGAAAAAAAAAGTCCTTATGTTTTCTGATATGTAGTTCGTACGGTGTGAAACTTGAACAATGTCCACAGCGTACAAAATACTAACTGCAGGTGCAATACATACATGTAGCCAGGAAGTGGGGGCATGTGCATCCATGACAAACTTGTTTTCTTAAATGAATTGTTGCGTTCCCTTGTTCTCGTAAATTGGGGGATTCTAATTCTATGCAATCCTGAGAGAACATTTGAAACATATTATTTTAAAGGACGATTAATTATCTTATGCCCGTTATTGGGAACAAAACTAAGCCGTTAAAGGTTCATAAATTCTGCACATAATTTCAGAAGAAAATTAATCAAACCGCATTAAAGGATCATGTGGGACGAAACAATGGCAGGGTGGATTTTGGCATAAACTATAAAGCAGCTCATTGTTGCTGGTCAAATAGCTTTGATATGAATACATACCTGGCCCTCATAACTCATCATACTACCCTAAGAACGTATTTATTCTTAGGCCATGCACGTGCAGCTGATCTCATTACAACGTAGTTTAGTGGTGGTGGGCTAAGTTTGTTAGGATTAAAAATTAATTAGATGGATCAAATCAATCTAACATGTAGCTCCTCCCACGTAGGTTAATTACTAAAAAGAGATGAGAAATTTACAAGGAGGCCTAATTAGATAGAATGAGTCTGTGAAGAACACTAACTCGGTAAAAAAGAACACCCTTAAAGGAAAAACAAAAGAAAACCTAGGTAGCTATATGCCTTTTCTTAATTTCACTATAATGATGATTGAAAAAGGCACTTCTTTGAAAGAAAACTAACGAGTGTTAAATGCCTTGCTAATACCTTCAAACTCAATATTGAAAAAGATGAAATGCCAGACACCAGAGAGCTTATTATACACTTTGACAAATGTCTGTAGTAAATTTTGATGAGCTGCGGATTATTAACTAATACTTAACGAAAAAGTAGCAGACTTATAATAATGTCTGGGTAACTAAAATTAGAAGAATACCTTAACGGACAAGGCAAGGATACTCCATATGATTGGAAGTAATGAGAACTATCTACATGGATATTGTGATTACTTTTGACAATGTCGTAAGCCCCTTTCTCAAGAAGGACAAGTGCGATTTTGCGAGTATGTAAGTAGTGCACTGTAAGTTAATCTATGAGTTTTTGCCTAAGGCCATAATACTTAAATGGTGATGCCTGAGCCTTAATCCGGTTATGAATTGACCCCATGTTGAGCCGAAAATGAGCTAGTCTTTTTGTGCTGTGCCTTCACACCAAGAGCATCATCATGCTCAAAATATGGCTTATTAGTCAAGAGCCTTCCAAGTGTGAGTTGGAAAGCCTCAACGGAGCTAGGCTTATAAACGTGGGCTGTGTGAGCCTAAAACAAGGAAGGCTCATATGATCTGATTATAGAAACAAATGGGAGTTAAGAAAGGTTCAAAAGATTCTGGTTTGTAAGATGAACTTGTACAAGCCAGACCTAAGAGAGATGAACTTGTACAAGCCAGACCTAAGGGAGACTCGATGAACGAGTGGTTAAGGCTGGAGTCAAGAAAAACTAAGAAGTAGGCCTCAACGTTAATTACAAAGTTAACTAAAGCTAATGAAATATAGCTCGGAGTTAAAAAAGACTTCTAAAACATGTGATTATTAGAATGAAGGTTGTTGATGTTGAAGTTAATCCTGATTTGTTATTTTCCTGATTCTTCTAATTCTATTTTGATTTTATTGATTTAGTTGGTTAAATAATTCAGTCTTGATAAGTTTATATAATGGATTTAGTTGGTTAAATAGTTGAATGATTGTTTGTTGCTAAAAAATAAGAAATTTAAACTTATTAGATCAATGATTAAAAAACCAAATGGGTTCGATCAGTTCAATCGTAAAAATTTTGAATCATTCAATATACTAATTTAGTTTACTTTAATATCCCTTGTTATTAAAAATCGATCGATTTAGGTTTGTTTCATATGTCGGTCTCCTTCTAAAATTAAACTCCAATTTTTTTTCAATTACACTTAAGTTCTTCAATTCTGTTTAATCTTTAATGTATACCAATTTTATAAGGTCTAATACCGGTTGAATCTTTAAACCTTTAGACCTTTTATCTTGTTGGTTTGACTTTTGATCCAATTTTTAAAACATTGCTTATTATTGCTAGTTTTTTTATGTATGTCTGTACTTGTTTTAAAAAATCATAAATATATTTGGTCCCAATCCTTCTGCTCAATTACTTTTTTCTTGCTCTTGCTTACATAGTAGTGGTATTAGAACCATGAACAATTATGTTCAGCCTTTACCTCCCATATTAGAAGGAGAGAATTACAATTAATGGAATTTCCAGATGAGGGTACTATTTGACTATCACGAGTTACTAGGTTCTAAAGAATGGATTTCCTAATCTTGCGAAGGATACAAATGAAGCACAAAATATCACTCATCATGATAATAAGAAGAAGAACAGGAAGGCACTATGTTATATTCACCAAGGAGTGAATGATGAAATTTTAAAAAAGATTGCTAGGACAACTACTTTAAAGCAAGCTTGGGACATCTTAGCCATATTATTCAAAGGAGCAGAAATAGTGAAAAAGTTGAGACTCTAGAGCACGGAGGCGTCAATATGAGCTTTTACAAATGGAAGAAACTGAAGCTATCAAAATTATATCATACAACTTCTGAGTCTAGGAAATCAAATGAAGATGTACATAGAGGAGATTAAAGATGTCTCTAAGATAGAGAAGATATTGAGGACTCTCACACCAGTATTTGAGCATGTAGTGGTGGCAATAAAGGAAGCTTATGACTTGTCGATGATGATGATCTATCTAGCACGCTACAAGCCTATGAGTAGCAATTGAATGAGAACTAGATTAAAAAATCTATTGATCAAGCTTTTCAAATTCAAGTACATGTGGTGAACGAGGAAATCAGAGGGACAAAAACATGGCAATTCTTATAATAAAGGATTCGACAGTGGTGGTTGTCATCATTATAACCAAGGTTGTGGTGTTTAAAATATTACAAAAAGTGAATATGATGAGGATAATGACTTATGGAGGTCAGATTTCAGCCACCAATCAAATAAAGGTTGAGGTCATGGACATGGTAAGAAAAGGTATGGCAAATCTAAAGTTGAGAGTTATTTATATCATAGACTTAGTCATTACTCAAATGAGTGCAGATTTAAGGAGAACAATAAAGAAGCTCATTATGCAAAAGAAGGTGAATATTATAACCATGATTTTCTCATGGTTATAGTAACTAATGAATTAACAAATTCCAACACTTAGTTTTTTTACAAAAGGTGTATCAATCATATGTGTGGCTAGAAAGAGTTGTTTATGGATCTTGATGAATCAATATACACCAAAGTTAAATTTGTTGATGACAACACTATACCAGTGATGGCAAAAGGTTAGATTCTAATCAAGATAAAGATAGGGGTTCGCAAATTTATTTCAGATGTGTTTTATGTGTCAGAAATAAAAGATACTTATTAGCATGGGTCATCTACTTAAAAAAGGGTATGTTATGAATTAATGTGCATCAGCTCTTCGTACTCAATAAGAAATGTAAACTCATTCTGAAGGCTACTATGATAGAGAATTTATAATTTGAATTAACATTTCACTGGTGTATATCCCTACTTTAATGATATTATCCAAGATGACTCTCGGTTATGGTATCTTCATTTAGGGTATTTGAATTTTCGTAGCTTAGAGTTGTTGGCTCAATGGAATATGGTAAAAGAGTTGCCCAACATCCATCATTTGGATCAATTATGTGAGGCTTGCACACTTGGAAAGTAACATATATTTCCTTTCATACTAGGGAGGAGTTGACATATAAAGAACCATTT
This sequence comes from Erythroxylum mucronatum, assembly GCA_027563825.1. NCBI lineage: Eukaryota > Viridiplantae > Streptophyta > Magnoliopsida > Malpighiales > Erythroxylaceae > Erythroxylum > Erythroxylum mucronatum. The sequence goes on along the minus strand of JAOSBP010000002.1, from coordinate 16,410,975 downwards.
GAACTTCTTTACTCATATGTATGTGGTATGATAAACATCATGTTAATTGGTAATAACTAATATTTCCTCTCTTTTATTGATGATTTTACAAAGAAAACCTAGTTATCTTTTTAAAAAAGAAAGTATGAAGTTTTTAGTTATTTAAAAAGAATGCAAACCTTATGTTGAAAGGAAAAGTGGTAATTTGATCAAAATTTTATGAACTAACAGAAGGGGTGAATACACTTCTAATGATTTTACTTAGAACCTTGAAGAGCAAGGAGGAAAACATGAAGTCTACTTTCTTTACTCCCTTATAACACAATATATATGACAAGGAGCATGTTAAATCTAAAGGTATTCCAAATTTCTTCTAAGTTAAATTAGTTTCATATGTTGTCTATTTATTGAATAGATATCCAATACAAGCTACAAATAATGTAACCCATGTAGAAGCCTGGAGTGGATTCAAGCTAAGTGTAGGTCATCTCAAAGTGTTTGGTTTAATGATTTATACTCATGTACCAACAAAAATTAGAACTAAGCTGGATGATCAACTTGAAAAGCAATTTTTATTGGCTTTAAACATGATTGTGATAAGATTTATAATATAATAACAAAAAAGATGTTTGTCAGTATAAATTTGGTTTTTGATGAAAATAAGTACTAGAATTGGGAGAAAAGCTTACAATATGATTCACAAAAGTGACCTATGTTCATCATTGAAGAAGATAAACCCAAAGTTGAAACTAGCACAAGAAATCAACAAGACTCACCAATTTTAGTAGCGCAACAACCTTCCATAGGGGAAAGATAAACGTAGCATCATCAACTACAAAGTTCTTTGGAAAATTATGAGGTAACATCTAATAATGCTATAGATGATGATAGGAATGTAGTGCAATTTTGTATGCTTGAAAAGAGTGAACCAATAATGCTCAAAGAGCCCTTTAGGATCTTAAATGGATGAATGCAATGAAATAGAAGTTGGAGGCAATTGAAAGGGATAGCACATGGGACTGAGATCGTAGATGAATACAATTTTTTTTAGTGAAAAATGGGTGTTCAAGATGAAATTAAAGTCCAATGGTGAAGTAGAAAGGTATGAAGTAAAGGTAGTGATGAAAGGATTTAAGCAGCAATTTGGTTTAGATTTCCAATAAGTGCTTTTAATCATTGCTAAAATTGAAACTACTAGACTCATAATTATTATGGTTGCATAGAATCACTAGAAAATTCATCAAATAGATATAAAATTAGCATTGCTAAATGGATCACTTAAAGAGGAGGTGTTTTTCAAGTAACTACCAGGCTTCAATAAAAAATATGTGAAGATAAAGTGTACAAACTAAAGAAGGCTTTGTATGGTCCAAAAAAAGTTCTAAGATCATAGAACAAGCACATTAATTCATTTTCCATGTAATTAGATTCTTGAAGTGCCCCTTCGAGTATAATTTTTATATTAAAGATAACGATTATGGTGATATACTTTTGTTATGCCTTTATATGGATGATCTTATATTTACTGGAAATAATTGCAGCATGATTGAATAATTTAAAGGAGTAATGATGAATGAGTTCGTAATGACAAATTTGGGAATAATATCATATTTTCCTATTATTGAAGTTGATTAAATGGAGGACGGAATATTTATTTATTAGAAAAATATGCTACTGATCTCTTAAAGAAATTTCATATGCATAATTGTAATCTTGCCATAATGTAAAAGTTGGAACAAGGTTATCCAAGGGAGGTGATGTTGCTCATGTTAATTTCATATACTTTAAACAACTTATGGGAAGTCTCAGGTATCTTGTATGTACTAGAATTGAAATTAGTTATGCAGTGGGACTAATCAACATCTTTATGAAATCTCCAAGGTAATCTCATATGTAGGTTTAAAAGAGGATCATATGATATAGAAGGGACATTCATGGTCATAGTTTATTTTATTCCTCATTTGACAAACTAACTCTTTTTATCTACTTAGATAGTGACTAGGGAGGAGACTTAGATGATTGCAGGAGCTCTTCAAGCTATGTTTTCAAGTTTAGTTATGCTATATTTTCATGGTTATTAAAGAAGCAACTTATTGTTATATTCTTAAATTGTGATGTAGAGTTTATAGTGATGTTACTGTAACCTATCAAGCAGTGTGGATACAAAACTGATGGCCTTATAAAGATTATATTGGTCAACATCTTTGCTGTTGGACCCCGAACTTTTGGTAAAAATTAGAAATATTAAAATGAATTTAAATGAGAAAGAAATTGGTGAGAAAATTATAAATTTAAGAAAAAATTTATGAGAAAAGAATTGTTTAGTTTTGATGGCTTCAATATTTGAGTCGATTTGTATGGGTTATGAAAGTTTAAGAGAATGAGTAGATTTGAAATGGAAGTGAAAATTAAGAA
>JAOSBP010000002.1:16376138-16387288 GCA_027563825.1 Erythroxylum mucronatum | reverse complement strand
TCCGGGTGGAGTATGAGTGGACGCCCAAGCGGTGTGCCACGTGTGGTGTCTTCGGTCACTCTTGTGCCACTCCGCCTTCGGCAGCGCCTCTCGCCCCCTCTAGTGCGCCGGCCCCCAACCTACGCCCTAGCGCTTCTGCTGTTCTGGTGTTTCTTCGGCGGTGTCTTCGGCACTCCGGGCCTGCTTCTCCAAAGCTTCCGCCTAGTCCGCCTCCCGCCTCTAGTCCTGTCCCGGCTACTGTTTCTCCAGCGATCCAGACTAGTCCGCCTCCCGCCTCTAGTCCTGCCCCAGCTGTAGCCATGGTACTTTCCTCACGCCCGCTTCTCGGTTCTCCAAGCCCAATATGTACCCCTAGCCCGGCTTTGGTCCCCGAGCTGCCATCCACGCCTAGTCCGTTGCCCTGTGTCCTGAGTTCGGAAGCCTCTATCCCTCGCAGCATCCACCGGCCTCGGTCTATTGGCACTTCCGACGACCTCCTTTTTTATGCTTCTTCAGCTCCTGCTGATCTCTTTCCTGACCGGTAGTTGGACTTAGGGGCTTTCCTGGTCCCTTCTCTCCGCAAGTAGTTTGCTCATGGCCTCCGCCTCCTGGTCTTGGATCCCAGTGTCCCCTCTCCAGCGGCACTCCTGGTGACTTCTCTCATCGTGGTCTTCTATTTATTTGTGAGCTGTTTGTGACTCTTGCTTTTGTTATTTAGGAGAGTTGTTTGTGGCTTCTTCCTTTTGCTTTGCGAGCCGCCTGTGACTGTGGCTTCTTGGTTTCTCTACCTTTGTACATAAACCTCTTTTTAATATATCTACTGATTTACCAAAAAAAAAATATTCAAATAAAAATTATTTTTATCCATATATTAAAAAGAAATATCTCAAAAATATCTTGATTGATGTTAATACTTTCAAACCTTTTCATTTTATATTGCACATCTACATAACAACACAACACATATATAAAAATATTTAATATATATACATATTTAATATTTTTAATAAGAGAATCATTTTATTAATCATAATGTATAAATATTCGTAAGAATATACATATTTTTTATAAAAAAATCCATGTATGGTACATTATGGTGAAAATTTATTTATTGTATTAAAAGTGAACATATGTTATAAAAATTAAAGTATGATTTAAATATTTGAATTTGAATTTATAGGAATCTTTTATTTATTAAAAAATGGTTTATAATAATGTTATTATAACTTATACATTAACGTATTATAGAAAAGGTGCATTTAGTTTTTAAACCTCGCGATATTAAACGTCCAAATTATATATTACAAATAATAATTATATATAATTTTATTAGTTATTCTTAAATTTCATACTTACATTTATAAATATTATTTACGTCTCTGTAATTAAAAAAGTATGATTTTTTATATTTTTTTATAAACATGTGAAAGCGTTATGTTATCCTCTTACTACTATTGTTCATGCCATTATTAATTATTTGATGATGATTAATTAATTAAATAGTTTATTAAATACATATTGTTAAAGAGTAATTAATATTTTTATATTCTTATGATTTTTCAGGGATATCACGGAAGAAGTTAATAAAAAATTTGACATAAAATAATTAAGTATGCAATAAAATTTTAGTTTGAAATCTGTTTATTTTATTTGAATTTTAAGTTTACACTAAAAAATTAAAAATTATTGTCCAAATAAGTCGTATTTTGTGATTTATTTGAAAATTAATTATATTAAATTATTTCAACTTTAATTTGAATATATATGTATTTAGCATAAAATTAATTCTTGTATTATTATAATTTTAAAAAATTGTTAAAATGTTAATTTACATTATAAAATTGAAATTTTATATCTAGAAAATATTATACATTAATTTTATAATAATTCTTTATAATTATCAATAATGATCTCCTGTAAACAAATATAAATAAAGGAATATGTATTAAATAAAAATATTGTACGTATATTCATAAAATAATAATACATATTGTATAAGTAATTAAATTAGTTTAAATATAAGGCGATATATTTAAATGAAATTAAATAAATACTGCAAATCATCCACTTTAGTAGGCACATTAATGAGCTAAGTGGAACGGAAACGAAATCTTTACTCATTTGTATTATATAGACCTGGCATGACAGTTGCTTTACAAGCATGCCCTTCAGCTCTTGGACTACAACGGATTGTCTATTACAACTTACCAGTCACGCGATACCAAGATGACGGCCTGGACTGGCATTTTTCTCTATAGCACTGATTCTGTTTCTACGTGTGAAAACTTTATCCCACAAGACCCAGAGAAAAGGATAAAGGGATGATCATTTTAAGGAAACTTCAAGACGTACAGTTGTTAATCGGCATACCGCTTGGTGTGCATTCCAGAGCCCTTTGCTGTAGATGTCTTAAGCTTTGTTCCATGCTAACTTGCACCATCTCAGCCAACATCTTCTTAGCCTTATTGGACTGATCATTTCCATCTATCTGGGAGATAATATTGCACACAATGTTCTCTAAAGTATCTGGTCGAAGCTCAGAACGTGAAAATGGTGTGTCTCTGAGTAATCGCAACAGCATTTTTGCTTTTGACTGTGACTTGGCTGTTCCTTGAACTGTCAGCTCAAGAAGTCCAGGAATTACCCCTTCTCTGAGGATCGGTTCTCTGTATTTACATCGATCGCTCTCACACATGGTGAGAAGTGCCCCAAGTGCAAGCTCTCGACTTTGAAGTGACCCGCTTTCAAGTACTTCAACAACAGCTAGAATTCCACCTTCTTCAGATGTCAATGCTGTTCTGCCTTCTTCAAATTTCATCAAGGATTCTATTAGAGAACAACACTTTTCAGCAGTTTTTGAAGATCTTTTACATGTTTTGAGTAAACAAACTATAGCAGGGATAGGATTAGTTTCAAGAATGATCTTTATATTATTTTCATGGGTTGAGAGATTAGAAAGAGCCATAACAGCATCAACTTTAGCTTGTGGACTTCCATCTCCGAGTATTTCAACAAGAAAAGGAATGGCACCAGCAGCACCTATGACTGGCTTGTTAACAGTGGAGGCTGATAGAGTAAGCAAAGAAGCTGTTGCATATTCCTGCAAGTTTAAATTGTTTGACTGCATGAAATCAATTATTGGTTCCAAGGCTCCAGCTTCCACAATGCTGATTTTGTTCCTGCATGACAAGACAAGATCAGCCAAGTTTGACTCAAGTAAGAGAATCAGAAGTTAAGTATGTAAAGAGATATATTGTTTTTCACCAAAAAATGATACATAGAAATAAAAAAGAAAAGTTGGGGAGAAAGTGGTACTCATGAAAACAGAGAAACTACTGAACATCCCATTTAGAGAAACAGAGAAAACAATAGAAGAACTCTAAGTGAATGTTGTATTTAGACTGACTCTAACGGAGGAACCTGCATTTCCCTATAGCTTGGGTCATAAATCCTATTTGGTCAATCATATCTTCATATCATTATATCAAGAATACCATCGTCAAGAAGTTAATTTCTTTCTTCTTCCCTTTTTTTTCCTCCAGCAGCAGAATCACAGATACTGCAGAATGACATCAAGATATCAAACTAAACGAACTTCTATTCTTCCACCAAGATGAATACTATCTCAAATTGAAGCAACATACTAAAGTGAAAATTATTGCAGCAAAGAGTAATTAATTTCCCTGTAACATTTGATCTATATGCATGCATGTCAAGTTAGATTTTACCTCATCTACAAACAAACATGCATTTTCAAGGTGATTTAGCAGTTTCAATCCAGAAGCTAAAATTCCACATGCTCGAATAATAATTCTGAAGTGGCAACATAGTTTAGGCTCCTGAAGCTAGATGATTACACTGGAATGAAATATGGCCTGGCAAGAGTAGATATCGCAATCCTTTGCCGTAAATCAGGTGTCTAATTTCGGTTTGTTAAGCTGCGCTCCGGTAATAAGGGTTTTAATCAATTTGTTTGTCCCAGTTATTAATCATTCATTACTCACACTACAACAGAACAGAATTCTGGAGCATATACTTTCAAGTGTAAAGCTTGGCCATTAAAGTGAAACGTGATTTGTCAATTTTAACAAATAAACATAATCTACAAGGTTCACAAATAATAGTGAGAAAGGCACAGAACCTCTCTCCCCTGTTCTTACTAAACTTGAAAGTGAGGTACTTACCAATAAAAACTTGAAAGTGAAGACGATGGACATTGAAAAGAGAAACAAAAAGGAAAAGACAATATCAAGTGAAACAAAGGACAGGCACCGCCTCCAATCATACAAGCTTCAACCATTAAAAGCATCCAATTGTCTCCAAAGGATGCCATTCTCAGGACCTAGGAATGCACCGACAGAGATGATACTTTTGCAGAATCATAAAAAACTCAGTCAAAGCCATCGAATAAACTGCTGATTGAAAAAGTTGTATCCATTACCACTTTTTTAAAAAAAGAAGAAAAAAAATAAGTGCTCTCCCTGGTTCCTAAAGAATATCAGGAAATTTAATTAAACTTTAGATGCACTAAAGTATGACTCGACGGGTTTCCCGTACATTTCCAGAATAACTATTCATAACTTTTTCACTGCCCCTTCTTTTGACTTGGTAACTTGGATAATTGCAAAGTGGCAAACAAACTGTAGCAGATGAGGTTCCAGAAGCAGAGAAATTACAAGAATCACAACTGACAATTTAAGGATTGATCGACAATAAAGAATCTACTTATAGGGTCCGCATATTTTCATCATTTTTTTACTGGTCAAGAAACACAAACTAACCAATCACTGCCAATATACGAAAGAAAGAAGCAAACACCGAGTGGGAATAGATTCTCAAACGTAATAACCGAGCTGAGGAATCCGAGGAAAAAGATAACATGTTGAAAAAGACACAAAACGAACTAAAAAGGAAGATAGAAAAAGTTGAAATAGAGAAACACCCATCTCAAGCAAAGAATCGCCTTTGAATTCCTCAAACTCAACACCTAATCCACCAAAAGCTTCAACAGAAAAATGGAGAGAAAAACCCACTACATCAGTAGAAGTACTCCCAAATTCAAAAAGCTGAGAAAGACACTGTAATTAAACCAAAATCATACCCACCTTAAGAAAAATCAATCAAAATTTTACTCAGAAGGAAAATTTTAAATATATTACCGACAAAAGTTCCCGATTTTGAACAATTTTAATTTTTGATTTTACCAAGAAAATTCCATGGTTGGCTAAAATCTCATATATATATATTATATATATAGCAACCACAGTATGTTGTTTCACCACTAGCATAGTCACATGTAAAATTCTCCTAAGCATCGCTAAAAAGAAAAGATAATAAAATTACAGAGAAAAGGGATCACGGAAATATATACTTCTCGTCTTGGACAGCGAGATTGAGGAGAGCGAGAAGAGCAGACTCGTGGGACTCGTTGGAGCCATGGACTCGGAGCATGTAAACAAGCGGCTTTACAGCTTCAGAAAGCTGCCGCCGACACCTTTGTGAAGTTTTGGTGAGGCGCCGAATTTCCCTGGTGGCTTCCAGCTTCTCATCCACGTTCTCGGATCGGATGAGGCGAAGCGCTCGTTGTATGGCGGCGTCGGGAGAGGTAAAGGACGATGGGGGGGCTTGGGAAGAAGAAGTCTCCATTAAAAATTTAACAAAAAGAAAAGGAAGGGTAAAAAGAAAAAAGGACAGTGCAAGGAAGGGTTGAAGTACAAGTGGACAGAGACACAGAAGGAAAGGTGTGGTATGAGTGAAGAAGGGTTGCGTGAGAGGTGGCGTTAAGCAACTTTATGGAAGAACAAGTTCAGAGGAGCTTCTGCTTTTCTTATTTTCTTCACTCGTGTTGCTTCCTTGAGTCGTGTTTTATTAATTATTATTAGTTGATTAGGATTCTTAGATTAGTTTTTTCAACCTGACACTTGAAAATTGAGAGCAGGCGGTGGTTTGGTTTGGTTTGGTTGGTTCAGTCATTCTTCCTTCTGCTGTCTGCTTGTCTTTTCATTTTAATTTTCCGAATTGATGTATAACTGGTTTTGAGTCACACGATCATCACGTGTCAAGGGAGACAATTTAACGTGCGAAAATGTGCCTGTCATGTGACTTTAACTCGAGTCCAGATCTTCTGTCTAATATTACTCTGTCTTATTCTGTCTCATGAAATCTCAACCATTTATTTTGCGGGATCCACGCAGAACCTACATAAATAAATGGCTGAGATTTATTAGACACAATAAGATACCATAATATTGAACAGAGAATCTGAACTCCCTTAACTCCCTCATGTTCTTCTGCTACAAATGGTTAATCTTAAAACGGAACGAAACAAAAATTTAGAGATAAAACAGAACAAAAATTAAAGATAATGAAGTGTTTAATTGTGATAGATAAAATAGATAAAACTGTATTCGTTTAGAGAACAAAAATGTATTTAATTGCAGTTAAGAGAACATAAAAAACAGTGTTAATAACTAAAATACTCCTGCAGCATAATATGATCGCAAATATGTAATTCATTAATTATTTTAAAAAGAATGATTTGTATTAGTAATTTAATTGTATCTATAAATAAATAATTTAAAAAATGAGTAACATAAAATTTAATGAAATGAGTGTAATATCTCATTACCCATATTAAGGCTAAAATTGTGAATTGCGAGAAATTACAGAGAAAATAATTAATATATAATAATTTTATAAGAGATATTAATTATTATATATAATATAATTATTATAATAAATATATATTATTATATATAATTATTATATATAATAGTTATTATATATAATTAGGGGACGATATTTCTGAAAGTTATTTTTGTGTTTTGTTTCTGTCACAAGATTAAGAAATCTTGTCCTATGGTTTTGAAAAGAACAAAAAATTTATATTTTTTGTGATCTAGAGTCAAAACAAAAGTAAATTAGGTGAATATCAAACACCGTGAAGCACAAAATTTTTGTGTTTTATTATTTATCTCTATTAACGAAGACAGTAACCATATGCGGCGTTTTAAGTGTGGCATGATAAGAGGCATATGCTAAGAGTCTTTGGTGATTCTTCTCATTCTAATTTAAGTTATGAATGAAATTAAGGATACAGGAAATAAATTATTTCTGTAAAATTGTTGGTTATTTTCATTTTTAATTCTTTTTCTATGATGTGATTTGTTTAAGGTCAGACCACGCATGACAACTTATTTTTCTATATGAAAAAACTATATTATGAAAAGGAAAATGTGGAATCTGCATTAGATTTTTTGGTTTTCTTCTGTGAAACCCAAAACAAAAAATAGGAAACATTCTCTATGAAGACGGATGAATTTATGTAGCTGACGTATGACGTTTGATATCTTCATTGGATTGAAGCTCTTTTGTCTTTTGATATGGGAGATAATCATATAATTTCACGCCATTTATAAAGAACATTTTATAATATAAACAACATTGTCGGATTAAATAAGATAGAGGTGAACTCAGTATTTAACTCTCACAATTATTTAGAAAATATAAAAATTGATTGAAATTTTTTTAAAAGCCACCGAATTAAAAAAATAAATAAAATACAGAAGAGCTAAATATAAACAAAATGAAACTCTGTGGCTGAATATTCTTAAATCCTATTAAATAAATTATAAGAGACCAAACTGTAATTAAAATTATCCAAATGCCAAAACGTGCTCAAGTCTCAACTATAAAGTACTGAAAAGTTAAAAGACTATCATGATTCATGACTTATCTCAACCATAACATAAATTCCTTAAGCCATTACACTTGAGATAATCACGAGGGCGATGATCAAAAGCAGCGCAACAAAAACTGGGCTCAATCCATCCAGCCGCATTTGCCAATAGCCGGTCCACAACTTGAACTCCCTTGCCATTTGTCGTGGACCTGATCATAGATATCATCGACAAAGAAGTGGGCGTGATGATTTAATTGGCATGCAGACTCAAAGGATGCTGGTTGGTCCAGAAAGGACTCCCTTTCATACCCCAATATGTTGTATGTCCCCTTCTACGGTAAAATATATAAATGAATTCCTAAGGTTGTTACGAAATTTTAGATTTTAGATTTTATAACTTTAACTCAATATAAAATTTCGTTGCAGAATAATAAGCTTCTTAATATTTTATTAAATATATGAATAATTTTTTATCTTTATCGCACAATATTGAAATAATAAATTTCATTTATAAAAATTATTCTGAAAACATGTGTTAAAATTCTTATTTGAAAAATTATAAAAATATTCAAGATAAATTCTTACATTTAGCTCTATTCCTCATAAAAGCTTAGTATTTGATTCTGTTAAAATTTTATTATGGGTAGCTTATATAGTAATTTCATATATTCATTAAGGCATTTAAAATTAAAATAAATCTTATATTAAATAGACATGAACCCAATATATACATAAATAAACTATGTTAAAAATGGAATAAGAAATGAATACTTTGATAAATACTTCTCGATATTCAGCAAACCTTTCTTTATAATTTTTGATAGCTAGAATAAAGCTAGTGGGAAATTCTAAAAGGGTGTTTAAAGTGGTAAGATTAGATGGTGTCTATGAGGCCACTTTGGCAGAAGAGATAAGTGGTTAAAGGATCTGCATCACGAAAGATGATTGCTTTAGAGTCATATCTATCTTTATTTTGTGGATAATAACGAAAGATTTTTTGGGCTTCGATCTATTCATTGAGAGCTTGAAAACATTCATAAAATCCTTTGGAAGTTAGTTTCTTTACTTCTTTAAATGCTCGAGTAGGAACAACGTTAATTTTGTCAAGGTTGATAGGATTTCCTAAAGACTTAATGTTTGAAATGGTGGGTTGTTTTTCAAGTGCTTGCTTATACTAGGGCTTTAAAGAAGGTTCTCTAAAGTCGGATAAAGCTTTTCCAGCTTTGAACCGGGTTGAATAGCTTCGATGAATAATCGATGGTTTGTTTGTAATGTGAATAATGGCTTTATGCCATTCATTGCAGATGTCTGCCATTAGTCCATTGAATATGACATACATCTTGTCTTCTTTATTGTCTTGTTTATGAAGGGTTGGTTTCTAAAGAGTGTGAAATAGATTTTTGGGTGATTTGTTAAGGAGTGATAGGTAGAATAATGGGGGTTGGATCGACAAAAAACTTATGTTTTTCTAAAAGAGTAATGGTACATTGTAATTGATTTATTTTTTTAGTGACAATACTTACTTATTGTTGCAAATTTACCAGTTCTGCTTCCTTTTCCCAAGTGATTCCTTAAGGCTTGCTATAGCTACTTCCATTCTCTTGTTAGGATATCTGCAAGACTATTATTAGAGGATTTTATATAATGAATTTGAAATGTATACTAGCTTAATTCAAGCTGCCATCTAATCAATCTGCCTTGATTATAACTCGCTTTAATATTGTATTTTGTAAATTCACATAAATAATTTGAATCAGTTTGTACTTGAAATTCAATAGGTAATAAATCAACTCTCCATTTTCATAGAGTTTTGATGCATACAAGTTTTTCCTTCTCATGAATAGGATATTTACTTTCAGTAGGACTAAAAGTCCCATTGATATATTTGCATAAAAGGTGTGTCCTTGAACTGGGTGGTTATGCCAAAAGATAACCTGCTCATGTATCTATACTTGCATCAAATGGAATTTTATTTTTTACAAACCTACTAATATTGTATTAAATTTTTTTATTAAATAATGAAGTAATAAAACTCTTTGTCAAACATAAAACTCATTGTTGGGAGCCATCCTTGGCTATTAGTTGGGGATTTTAACACCATTCTGTTTTCTCATGAAGCTGAACCTCTAAGCTCCTCGGCTATTATTGGATTGTCAGATTTTAGGAAGTGTGTAGAAGATTGTGGGCTGTATGATCTTAATTCTAGTGGACCTAATTTTACATGGACCAATAAACAATTAGGCGATTTCCACATAGCTAGGAAACTTGATAAAGCCCTTATAAACTTGCAGTGGAGTTATCAATTCCCTAGGTTCTTTGGTAAGATCCTTAACCCAAATATATTCGACCACTCCCCTATTGTGATTAGGAATTCTGCTCACCCTTCATATTCTCTAACTTCCTCGCCTCTCAACCTTTCTTCTTGCAAACAGTCAAAAAGGCTTGGAATTCTCCAATCCGAGGGGCCCTTATGTTCTGTGTTGTGTCAAAGCTTAAATTAGAAAAACATGCCCTTAAATCCCTAAATTCAGATCAGGTAAGAAATATAAATGACAAAGTCGAGGCTTGTCAAACTGCTTTGAATAACATCCAAGACCAAATGAGGTCATTGCCTAATCCTTTCCTATTAGCTGTTGAAGAGCAAAAGGCTATGAACAATCTGTTTAATGCTTTAAATGATCAAAAATCTTTCTACAAACAGGCTTCCCATATCAAATGGATTCGGGAGGGGGATTGGAACATTAGGTTTTTCCATCAGTCCATTTTATCTAATCGGAACAGAAACACAATCCATTCACTTCTAGAAGGAAATGGCCAAAGAATTTCTGACACAGGGGACATTCAAAACTCTTTTCTGAATTTCTTCAAAAACACTTTTAGTAAAAAGGAAGCCCTAGACTCGGCCAAGGAGTATGTAACTCCTCTCTTTCCCCACCCCATCCCAGAGGACCTTAGAAACAACCTTGTACCTGAAGTTACCTCCTAGGAGATTCGAGAAGCTTTCTTTTCTTTCAATCCAAACAAGGCCCCTGGCCCAGATGGTTTCAATGAGTTCTTTTTAAAACATTCTTGGCCTATTATTGGAAATGAGATTACTAGGGCAATCCAGGATTTTTTTCAACATGAGAAGCTCCTCAAAGAGATTAATTCAACCTTTATTTCTCTTGTTCCTAAGAGCATCCACCCTTCCACCATGTTGGACTATAGACCTATTTCTTGCTGTAACATGATCTATAAGGTGATCACCAAAATCATGTCTAATAGACTTAGACAAATTCTACTCCTTGTCATCAGTCCCAACCACAGTGCTTTCGTTAAAAATCACCGCATAGGGGACAACATCCTCTTAGCTCAAGAGATCTTCAAGAACTATCACCTTTCAAATAGTCATAAGCGATGTGCTTTTAAAATTAACTTGGAAAAAGCCTATGATTCTATTCAGTGGAATTTTCTCCTCAAGGTGCTTCTAGCAGTAGGTCTTCCTCCCATG
>JAOSBP010000002.1:16328893-16344556 GCA_027563825.1 Erythroxylum mucronatum | reverse complement strand
TTGTATTATTCCAAATAACATATTTCACATATTCTTATATTATTTAAATGCCACAATGCATTTTTTGTTTTTTGTTTATTGTTTATTTCTTGTTTATATGAAGCTATATCTTTATCAATAAATATGTTATAGATTTCATTAGTTACTACTTGAAAAGCTTTTATAAGCTCAATTGCATTATGAAAGTCAGCGGTATTTTTTTTTTTGGTGCAGCTTTTTATTCGTACTTTATTGTCTAGTAAAAAGTTTAGTACTATTCTAGTGATTTTATAGGGTTATAAAATTCCATAAGGTGCAACTCACAAGTGCCCGCTTTGCCCTACCAGTTAAAAAACAAACAATAATGACAACTTCATAGAAGCAATTATTGAAGACTAGTCATTATGCACTAAAGGAAATTACCTCTTGTTTTTGTACATAATGTAAGCCAACTGTGGATAATAATAAGCCAGGAATATGCTTTTTCTTTATTTCCTTTTACTTTAATTTATATTACATCATAAATAGATAATTGGACCTATCAAGTACTAATATAACATTATAAATAATTTTTTAAAACATTAAGCAAAAGCGTAAATTTCACTCTTAACATTTTAGAAATTATCTAAATAAGCCTATAGTGTTATTTTTGTTACCACTTTTAGGTAATATAACGAGTATTATTTTATACATTTCACTGTCACCTTTCGTTTTATCCATTTCGCTAATGCTTCTTCAAACTAGACAGAGCATCACCCTCACAATATTTGAGACCATATTTGAAATAAGCTAATATTTTACATTTGATATGTTATATTTCACTTATAAATAGTATTATACGATTAATAAAAATTTAAATATTATTTAATTTTGTCATTAAATTTAATATTGAATGAATTCTACATTATGTCAATGTTGGTGTATCATTTTTTTAATTTTTTTTCTCTTTTTAAATCAATTTTGCTGGATAAAATTTAATTTTAAAAAGTAGAGCTTTGGTTGAGTTCATTCTTCTCAAATTTTAATAATTAGGTTTATTATATGAAAATAATTTAATTAAGTTAAATTTAGGAACATTACCTTTAATTAGGTCAATTAAATTTATTTAATTATGTTTTGAATATTAGTTAATTATAATTAGGACGAAATTCTTAGATTTTTTTTTTTAGATAATGAAAAGCTTAAGATTAAAAGTTAAAAAGGGCATAATTGAAATTGAAAAGAAAATCGAAGATCATAGACTGTGCGTTTACTGTCGCTTCTCTCTCATGGAAAAGCTGGCCGACACTTCTCACAAAGGAAAACCCTAGGTCTTTCATAGATCGTCCCTGCCGTCCCTTTTTCTCTTCCGCCATTCTCTAATATATCGAATCCTTCTCCTAGCTCGTCATTTTACCATCCCTTTTCACTAGTTTCGGTGCGCCTATTGCCTCTTTTTTTTCCTTTTAAAATTCAAATCAACTTTCTCCTTCAGCCTTTTGAGCTTTTGTTTGCTCCACAAACAGAAATCATCCCTTACCCACCTTACTTGCTTCTATTTTGCCAAGCCTAGCGTCTCCTAGGCATCCCGAACTAGATTTTCCTTCTGTGGGTTTGAGTTATTCTTGATCTTGCTTATTATGTTGAGGGAAAATCCCTTAGTTAATCTTGTGGTCATCTTTTGTTTTTACGGGGACGAAAACGGCTATTAGTTGAAGAAATTGACAGGGGAGTTGGACCAATAACGAAGAAAGTGGAAACGTCGGTCCACACGCCTTCCCAAGAGAAGGGAACACTCCACGCGCATCAAAGGCTTGCTCCCCTCTTTTTTTTAATGTCCTCGTGTTCTGATCTTGTGTTTCTATGGTATGTTCTCCATCGTATTATTATTTTCCCCACCATTTTTCTTGCTGTTTTCCAGGTGATATTTGAATTGTTTTAAATTTCGTGTTTCTGGGGTCTTTGTTTTGTCAGTCGACTCTCTTCCCTTTTGCTTCCTAGCGTCACAGCTTAAAGATTGCAGTTGATTCTTTTCATATCCATGTCATCCATGATTGATACTTGCTTGACGTCATATTTCTGTTTATGTTGGTATAAAGTAAGCCCTCGGTTACTTATCCTAGCATTGGTTTTGAAATCAATCTGTTAAGCTAAAAGGGAATAGGTAAAATGATTAAAAGAGTCTTAATATTGGTTTTGAAATCAATTTCGTTATCATTTAAGGCTCATATTTATTACTATGTGGAATTGTATTTGTCAATTACTTAAAATTAATTGTTGCATACCTGAAGATAAAATGACCACGTTCATACAATTCCCTAATTTCTGTATTTTGTGCATGCATGTTAATATATTATTCCCCTTTTTATATTATTAGTTTGTATTTTGGCTGAATAAGAATGAAAAAAATTTCCCTTAAAGAGTTCTTAACAGTTTTTGGCTCTAAAACTAGATGATGATGATGGAGAACTTGGAGCAACCTGTGCAAGCAAATCAAGTCAATGGTGACATTATCACAAAGATGAGAAAAGAACCAAAACGTTTTGTGAAAAACCAAATTCCAGATTCAATTCTCAATGATCCATCCTTAAATTCTGTCATCTCGCTGCTGCCTTCTAACTATAATTTTGAGATACACAAGTGTGTGTGGCGCATTCGCTCTACTGGGGCGAAACGTGTGGCTTTACAACTTCCTGAGGGACTACTCATGTATTCCCTTATCCTTTCAGACATATTCACTGCCTTTGCTGATGTTGCCCATTGCTTCATCCTTGGTGACGTAACCTATGGTGCTTGTTGTGTGGATGACATCTCTGCCTTGGCGTTGGGTGCTGATCTTTTGATCCATTATGGCCATAGCTGCTTGGTTCCTATCGATGTTACTAAAATTCCATGTCTTTATGTTTTTGTGGATATCAGAATTGATGTTGACTGCCTAATTAACACAATCAAACTAAATTTGAGTGACAACAATGTTATCCTTGCTGGGACAATTCAGTTTGCATCTGCCATTAGAGAAGCAAAACCTGAATTGGAGAAACTTGGGCTGAGGGTTTTGATTCCTCAGTCAAAACCATTATCTGCAGGAGAGGTGTTAGGTTGTACAGCACCAAAAATTTCTCCTAGTACGATGGCTGATTTTGGTTCTAGTGAGACTGTCCTTGTATTTGTGGCTGATGGGAGATTTCACTTGGAGGCCTTTATGATAGCCAATCCCAGTATTAGGGCGTTTAGGTATGACCCATATCTTGGAAAATTGTTTTTGGAAGAATATGGTCATAGAGAAATGAAGGATACTCGGAAGGGGGTAATAGAGTGTGCAAGGAAGGCAAAGAATTGGGGTATCATCTTAGGGACGTTAGGTCGGCAAGGCAATCCGAGGATTTTAGAGAGATTGGAGAAGAAAATGAGAGAAAAGGGACTTGATTATGTGGTTGTCCTGATGTCTGAAATTAGTCCGGTCAAGATTGCTCTGTTTGAGGAATCTGTGGATGCCTGGATTCAGATTGCATGCCCTAGACTCTCTATTGATTGGGGGAATGCATTTGGAAAACCACTTTTAACTCCATTTGAGGCTGACATTGCTTTCGGAGATTTACTAGGCTGGTGGGAGAAGAGTTTTATTTGTAGTGAAAATTCATGTCATGATTGTGGCGATGGAAATGCAAAACGGATGCAAGAAGCGTCTTCTGGAGATTATCCAATGGATTATTATGCCCAAGATGGTGGAGAATGGAACTCTTCATATGTAAAGAAAGTTAATCGTGTTACTAAAAAAAATCTTTATCCTCAGTCAGTATGATTTTTTTTTTACCAAGTATTGTTTGTCTTTCATAATGTGAAATGAATAATTTGAGCAATGATGATAATTCTTTTTTGAGAAAGTTAATAGCTTGAGACATTCACTTGTGAACTTGTATATGTGAATGTACGGCCCATAGTTGGCATTGATAGCTATTTTAACACTTTATACACTAGAGTTGTATGCATCAAGACAATTATAGTGACATATTTCCGCAGCTGATCAACAAGCCGCTGCTTAGTCGTTGGTGTACTATGAACTATTTTCCACATAGTAATAATTCTTTTTCAGTAGGGATTCGATTTAAAGCAATAATTTAATTCTTTTTCAGTAAGGATTCGAATTAAAACAATAATTTTGGCAGCTCAAAAATTATTAATTACTGCAAACTGCCGTTTAGTTCCGGAAAGAAAAAAAAGCGCATATAGTCGGTTGCGTAAATTGTTTAATTGGTTTTCCTTTATATTTGTTTTGAGAAATTAAAAATTCATTTAAGATTATGGGGTTTAACATATAGAAGAGGTTTATCACATGCGATAAGACCCTTTAATACACTGAAGCATCTAGATTATTAACAAAATGTCGACGTTAAGATCAAAGATGAAAGAATATTGTCATTTTACAATTAGGGTATAACTAATTGTTCCTTTCTCAAAGAGTACAGAAGCTTCTCGACTCGGGAGGTGAGAGGCGAAACTCTGATGGCGAGGATAGCAGCCGGATTTTTCAGTTCTTCTTCTCCTTCTTTCTTCGCACATGACAGATCTTATTTGAGGTAAATCTTAACTTCAGAAACACAACGATTCTTTGTGTTTTAGGGCATAATGTATCATTTGTTCTCTACTCTTCAGACATGGCTTACCAATGGAGTGAAGGATGCGGTCTTAGTATTGGAATCAGCAGTGAAGGACAGAGAGATCTCACTCAGGTAAGTGTCTCCGATTGGTTTGGCCCCTTTTTTGCTATTGTTACAACTCATAAAGTGACTCTTCAATCTGACAATTTGACAGGAGAGATTGAGGAGTTCTTTTAACCAAGACTGAGGAGGGAGCAACTACTGAAAAGGACTTTGCTTTCCAACAGATGAGTCTATATCTCCTCTACCCTTGTATTTTCCATAAGTAGAGGCCTGATTAGGCGTTAGTATTCACGAAATTCTGTGCATGAGGCCCTTGATGTTTGATCTGTAGTGAGACTAAACTCTGGTCATGAATTTCATTGAGTAAGATGGATCGGGGACTAGATTCTCCAAGTGAGAGCTATTCCTCTACTACAGTTAGAGTTCAACTGATTATAAATTATTTGTTCTCTTATGCTAGCTATGGTGAGCTCTATAAGAGAGAGTAGGAAAACATACTTCTTTTCAAACCTTATGTTGTTCCTCTTCTTCCAAATTGCTTGAGTGCACGTAGCAACCAAGATTAGTATAACAACTCTATCATATTTAGAAACATGGAGATGAGGTAGTCCAGTAGGATGTCATAGAGTCTATTCGAATTAGGATCAACATCACATAATCTAGAGATTTTTGCCCAAATTTCTTTAGAAAAATCACACTCAAAGAAAAGATGGCCTCTAGATTCTTCCCTTAGATTACATAGAATACATGTCTTTGAGGAGGGCAGAAATTGCATCCTATCTAAAGTGTTGAGTCTATTCAACATTACTAGCCAGAGAAGAAAGCTAGTTTTAGGTCTAAGAACCTTGTTCCAAACCACAGAGTACCATTTCACTCTTCCCGCAATTTTTTAGTTTCTTTTATAGTTATTTCTGAAACTGGAATCCCTTTCCATAAATAAGTATCCCTCTCTCTAAGGCTTGAATGGACAAAAGTCCAATTTCATCCATTGATAATCACCAGCTTCCATTTGTAACTATTTCATTGAGCTTAGTATTCTTAGGGAACCTCACCAATAGGGTTTTTGCCAACTGATTTTGAAATAAAGCTCCTTGCCCTGTCCAATTATCATACCATAGGAAAAATCTTTCCCCAACCCCTATTTGACAAGATATGTTCTGTTGAACTTCATCCTTCATTTACTGAATTTGGTTAAAGAACCAAGTGTAACTGTCTTTGGGTCTTAGAGCCCAAAAGCTCCCATCTTTTAATATGTAAATGTGAATCCATTTGATCCACATTGACTGTTTATCACTTAGGATTCTCCAAATCCTCTTAGTCATAAGTAATATGTTCTTCTTGGTTATTGACTCCAGTCCTAATCCCCTCTCTTATTTCGGTTGACAGATACTCTTCCAGCTGACTTTTGCTTTCCCTTTCTCACCATTCCTTTTCCTCCCATAGGAACTGCTTCATCATTCTTTCAATTATTTTGGTAAGCCCTTTAGAGAGAAATAGGTAGGAACACTAGTAAGTTTACATTTACTTCAAGAGCTGAAGTTTCCTTCCATAGGATAGGGCTCTATTAGTCCATCAACTCAATCTTTTCTAAATTTTTTAATTAAAGGAATACATTCACAAAAACTTAGTCTTCTAGATGAGATAGGAATGCCCAGATAAAAGAGAGGAGGCTCTTTTAATTCCATTCCTGTTGCTAGAGTCAAGGCATTAGAGAGGTGAGAAGCACATTTTGAAAGCATTAAGTAACTCTTTTAAAGATTAACACTCAAACCCGACATCTCTTTGAAAGAATTGGGAGTGCTCATCAATAGAGAGACTGAGTGGACATTTGCCTTGCTTAGGAGTATGAGATCATCTGCAAAACATAAGCTAGTTAGTGAACTCTTCTTACATTTGGAATGATATTTGAATCTTATATCCTTAAAAGAGTTATGCTTCAGCATTTGGGTAAGAACCTCCATACAAATTAGGAATAGGTAGGGGGATAGAGGATCTTGTTGCCTAAGTCCTTTTTTGCCTTTAAACATCTTCGTAGGGCCCCCATTTATCATAATTTCATAGGAGGCAGTTGTAATGCATTCCTGAATCCACCTTAGGAACCTATGAGGAAATTCCATAACCTCTATTATTTGTAGCAACCTCTATTATTTGTAGCAAAAAGCTCCAGTTTACACTATCGAAAGCTTTATGTAGATCCACTTTGATAGTACAGTTATGAGGACTTTTCCTACAGTTATACCCTTTCAATAGCTCCTGGACTTGAAGAATATTGTCCCCAATATCCCTATTGTTCATAAAGCTCCTTGATTCTCACTGATGAGATAATGCAGAACCTCCTTCAACCTGTTTGCCAAAATCTTTGCAATAATCTTATAGAGAATGTTTGTGCAAGAAATAGGTTTGAATTCACTCTAATAGGACATATTTGATCTTTTAGGGACTAAACAGAGGAAGGTCTTGTTAATCTCCTTTAGCAGTACCCCTCTTTGAAAGAACTCATGCACAACCTCCTTTACTAAACCCCCACAATACTCCAATTTTTTTTATAGAAGAAACCAGTCAAACCATCAGGGCCCGAAGCTTTAAAGCAATTATGACAAACACCACCCTCTCTATTTCTTGGTCTGTAACTGACCTAATTAATAAGGAGACCATATGTTCAGGAATTATTACTATAACAAACTTTCTAAGATCATCTTCTATGTCTGGAGAGGAAGCTACTGAACCTTGAAGGTTCTTGTAAAAGTTCATTGCTTCCTTATCTATTCCTTTTTGTCTAACCATGACCTCTCCATCTTCAGTTTTAATGGAGCTGATTCTTTTTACATTCTTCCTAGTTTACACTGCGTTAAAGAAGAACTTTGCACATCTGTCCCCATCCTTTAGCCGGTTAACTCTGGATCTCTGCTTCAATAATAAGCTTTGGTTATCCACCAGTTGCAAATAGTTCTTTAGAGCTTCCTTTTCATCTGAGGCTAAAGAAACATCTGTAGGATTATCTGCTAATGAAGTCTGAATACCTAACAATTTATCTCTAGTTTTTTCAATTTCCTTCGAGAGATTCTGTCCTCTTTCTGAATTTAGAGATTTTAGTTCTTATTTGATAAACTTGAGCTTTTGGAGGAAAATGAATTGTTTTGTCCCAAAGAACTCATACTTTAAGCCCTTCAATATTGCCTCTTGAAAACCCTCTATATTTGCCAAGAAATTGTTAAATCTGAAAGGATGAAGGGTTCTGACAAAGTTAAACAAGTTGGCAATCCTTATAGGAGTATGGTTAGAAATTCCAAGGTTTAGGAATTTTGTTGAACTTCTTGAAAAAGAATTTAGCCAATCCACATTTACCAAAGCCCTATCCAACTTTTTCTTGATATGCTAAATTAAACTTTGTTTGTTAGACCAGGTGAATCTATGGCCTTCAAATTTCAAGTTTGTGAGCTCCACCTCCTGTATACAATCATACATATCTGAAGAATAATTGTGTAAATTACAATTTCCATCTGCTTCAAATCCGAAGAAAGTGGTGTTAAAGTCACTACACACTAACCATGGAGAATTTACAGAGGCCTTTAATCTTCTTATAGAATTCCAGAGTTCAGTCCTTTGAAACCCGAGCTTAAAACCATAAACAAAAGTAGCTAAAACACTAGAGTTTTCCATCTTGAAGTAGATCTTAGTGTAAATAAACTGCTAATTTGTTTCCAGAACATTCACCTTCAAGAAATCACCATCATAAGCAATAATAATCCTACCATAGGCATGGCTTTGGTGGTTTGTAAAAACTGCCATTTCCTACCCATACAACAAAGATTATTCAGATTTGCTTCCCTAATTTTAGTTTCCGAAAGACAAAAACCCCGAGGCTTCTCCTTTAGGACAAAATCCCTTATCGTATTAAGCTTGGAAGGGTTAGTTATTCCACGTACATTCCATACTATCACAATCATAGGAGATTGCTTTTACTTTTGGAGCCTTTCCTAGTGCTCTTATTACATTTCCTAGGAGTCACCTGTTCAAACTGCTCCTCTTGAAGCCCACCATTCGACAGATCAACCTTTTGTAGGCTTTGTTCATTTTGTTGGGAATCAGAAACTCCTTCATCTAGGTTAGTTTCACTAATTTTCAGCCCATTCACCTCCTTATCCATTAGAGTATTATTTTAATCAACCAATGATATTTCACCAGATCCTTCCTTTTTGTTTGAAGCTAGTCTATTTCTTTCATGAAAGCTCCCCCCAATTTTAAGAGAATCTTTTTCCAACTGAATTGATTCAGGAATTTTAGCAACTTGTTCAGCCTCCTCACCATCTTTCTTTTCTTCCGAAACATACTTTTCTGTACCCATCACCTCCCAATAGCCTCCTCTAGTGAAGATTTGTCCAATAGGTTTCCATTCTTTACCTTGAGCTTCAAGACACAGTTTCCATTGGTATGTTACCATAACTCTATTCTCTCTAAGAGAATGCTCATTTTCCAACTTTAAGATAGGAATGCAATCTTTCATTTCTTTAAAAATGTCCATACTCACACACAATATAGCAAACCCGACCCTTTTTCTCAAAGCAATGTTTTCATCCACATATATAGGTTTCCCCAAATAGCTAGCTAGCATACTAAACCCTTTGGTAGCCTAATATTCTAAAGGAATATTGTGAATGTTCACCCATAAAAGAATGTTCTTCATTTTGATTTTTTCTAGTTCCATTCTCAATTGCCAATTTTGAAGAAATAAGGGGAGTTAAGAGATGTGCCAAGGGCCTTCTTCAATTACTTTTTGTGCTTCTGATTTTGAAGAGAAAGTGAAGATTATGTTATCCTCCTCATTAAGCATTACTTCCTTTAAACCCCTTCCTTTCCAATTACTCTAAGCCCAAGCTTGTATCACTGGAAAAGTAGGTCTTTTGTCCATAAAAATACTAACTAGAGTAGTCTCCTATGTCCTAGCTCCTTCCTGTAGAATATCAAGGCTAGGAGCGACCATTAATTTCCCTTCAATCTCTACAGGAGGACTAAAAATCAAAGAAGAATCAGAATTATCTCCCATTACCTATTTCCATGTCTTCCTAGTTCCTCTAATATAATCTCCTTCTGTTGGAACTATCATTTTAGGAGGAAAATATAAGGTAGAGGGAGGGGTTTTTTTAGAGGGGTGGAGAGGAAAAATGGGTTGTAGAAGATTGGGAGGGGGAGGAGGGTGTAGCATGTAGGTTAGCAGTTTTTAGAGAAGAAGATAATGAAGGAAAATCCGTCTCCATTTTATATGGAACCCTAATCTGTTGGTATTTGAATGCAGGTCATCCAATAGAGGAGCAACTAGAAAGAGGCCAAGAGCAGGTTTTCGAAATGAAGGGAGGTGGGTATTTTGTGAAATAATAAAGGTAGCAAGGAAAAATAATAATGACTAAGGTATTCAGATGAAAGAAAGAGGAGTTCAATTCTAGGTTAGGATTTGGTGGGTTGAAAGAGGTTTGGGAGAAGATAGAGTTTCTATGAAGCTTAGCTCATTAAAGGAAGGAGCAAAAAAACAGCAAAAGAGCGGGTATTCAGATTTGAGAAGGAAGGAATAGACGACTGGGATAGGGTTTGGTGGATGGAATGACTAGTTATAGTATATTAGCTGATCATTACAGACTATTAATCGTCCAATGTCCATTTATTCCATAAAAATCTATTAGTTGAAATATTGATCGACCAATTTGTCAACTAATATCACTATATAGTTTTAACACACAAAATTTTTATAACTTTAACGTACATTGGTTGACCACTAACCTATATCGGTCGACCAATGTACCTAAAATCTTAATTATCACATCTTTAAATTATCTAACTTATTTTTCTTGATGAAAACTTGACTCAAACACTTCTCAATATATGCCGCAATTTCTCACAACTATCTTTTATTGTGAAGTTGTTGCACTTGAAGGTACATAATAGGTAGAGTAACAAATCTTTTAATATGTTGATTGACTTACTCAAAGATATATTATCGGTTGGCTACAAATTGTCCAAATCTTATTGTGAAGCCAAAAAATTATTAAGGAACCTAGGCTTTTGATATATATCAATAAATATGTGTAAGTATGATTATGATATATTTCATAAGGAGTTTAACAATCTTTAAGAAGGTCCAATTTGTGGTACATCCAGGTGGCTAGTGGATAATAAAAAAGGAAAAAGATAACCCATAAAGTCTTGAGATATTTCCCTTTTAAACCATGACTACAAAGGTTATTTATGTCAATAAAAGTTGTCATCTATGTAAGGTGGCATAATTAAAAACAATTGATGATAATTTCTTATATCATAGGAAAATACTTTTATGGAAAGTTTTCATGGTTTGCAGAAGATTGTCATAATGTCCGACTTAGTTTGCCTCTAATAAATTTAATCTATTTAGTAATATAAGTGATGTTTATAGCATGTAGGTCTTAATTCTTGTGCCATATAATTTACCCCTATGAAAGTGCAAGAATGAGTTTTTTTTCTTATTGACTTTACTTATTCCAATGCCTAGTACTCCTAGTAAATATGTACAACCATTAATTGATGATTCAAAAGATCTTTAGGAAGTTAGGTTAGAAATTATGATGCTATAGAAGGTGAAAATTTTAAAATGCTTATGGTTGTTTTATAGACTATAAATGATTTTTTTTTTTGATACAATGGACAAAAACATCAGCACAAGCTAGTTAGTGCATCTAGTGGCGGTACAAAGACCGCGCTGATCGCTACGAAGCTGAAGCCTGAGAAGATGCGGAGGTGCTTGCAGGATATGCAGGCCTGGTGGGGAGAGCATTGCGAGGGATGCCAGACTGTCCGCACAATAGTTTGTTTAGATGATTTTTCAATCTATAGCAATTTGTTTAGATGGAGTACTAGAGGGTATGTGGCATGTTGTGTGTGTAATCTTCAAACTCATTTTATGAGGCTATGAAGTCAATTATGTTATTTATGACATTCTTATTACTTGGCACATACTATGACAAAAAGGGCTTTAGGCAGTGTTATAGTTGTAACAATTTAAAATGTGATGGTAAAAATTAATATAACACAATAGTTTTTAAAGTATTGCCTTTCATAATATTAAAAGGCAACAATAATAATAACTTGTTGCTGCATACAAAAAAACATCAAAATTAAAAAATAGTAGCAATAAAGTCTTATATATGCAACATCAAAAATTGTTACTATAGTTTCAGCAATTTATTCCTCACAATCTTAAAAGAAAAAAAAAGGAAATTACTGAAGGATGTTAGCTCAAGGTTTAGGATTATCGATTTTGATGATAACTGTGTAATATTTCAAAATTCAAATTAGATTTATTTCGTTGTACAATTAACGGTATAATTCTCAAAAGGAAATAAAATCATAAAAAATTACTTCCTTTCTTGTAAGAACCTTCTTAGTAAACTTTCCTTATTAACATTCAGAAGGATCTTACCTTTTCGAACAATTAGCTTCGAAAATTTTTGTTCAATTAGAGATGATATTGAAAATCCAAAGTCAACTCAGAATTAAGATGAAGCAATAACTAGTTGAAGAAATTGACTATTTAAAGAAGATCAACAACACTTGTGAAGTAACGAACATACTCAGATTTTCGAAACATTTGAGCAACATTTACATTCTTGAGAGTTATATCATTCTTATTGTGCTTCAGAAAGTGAAATAACTCTATCAAAAGATAAATTGTTATTTGAGAACTTATTTTTTATTTTACATTTTATTTTTCTGTAATTTTTTAGAAGCTTGTTATATACTTCGAGTGTGGAAGGTTAGAAAATCTTGAAAAATATATACTTGTAAGCTAGGAGAGGCTCATCAAATTTAATACTCAGATTCTTATAGTGAAATACTCAAGTTAGATATTTGGGGAATAGACGCAGGCTTGGTTGTTAGCTGAACCAATATAAATCAACTGCGTCCTTTTCTCTCTCTCTTTAACTTTTAAAATTTTGAAGTATATTGTGTGTGTGTGTTCTTTTTAGCAAGAGGCTCATTCTATTTTCAACTTGCAATAGGTTCCTTTCAGTTTTAACAGGTGCCTTCTGTTTTTAAATTGTTTTAACAGGATTTATTGTTCAGCAGGCTCCTATCTCACAAAAGGTTCCTATCGCCTAACAGACTCCTGTCATTTAAAAGGCTTTATCGTTTGATAGGGTCCTATTGTTTTTATTTGTTAACTAGGATTTGCTTATTATACGAATAGAAAGAACTTGTTAATTTTTTTTCACTGACAATTCACCCTCCCTCTTGCGTATATTTGCTTTATCATTTGATATCAAAGCGAGGTTTCATATTTTTGTGCTTTACAACACGTGATAGATCATGACAAACAATATGAGAAATTTTGAAGGACTATCCGTCTCAAAGCCTCCGTACTTCAATGAAAACAACTACTCATGCTGGAAAAAGAGAATGACAATTTATCTCCAATCTGTAGAATTATTGTGCTATTAAATTACATGTCTAGGAAAATTCTATCTAAGAAGTTGAGTTTTAAGTGAAACTATTTGTGACCCCTCTAGTCTTTCCTAAGAATTTACCTGTTGTGATTTTTCAGTACAATTATTCACACTTTATTCAAGTAATAGTACTCAAGATGAATTTATTATTATTAATAGAAATTAACCCGAGTTTCCACAACAACAGGAAAATGTCAAAAGCATGAAATTCTAGTCTAATAGCACAAAGGTATACGAATCAGTTTCCCTAATTAAAACTTCTGAACTTCAAGATAAAACGACTTTTATCTAATTATTTTTAATATTTTTGGGTACTTCTTTCAAAAAGGGCGCATCTCATATCTGATGTAGCAACTTCCTGCTGCAGCTTGACCACCAATTTTACCGTCAGCATTTGCCAAAACCAATTTTAATACAAACTTAAGGCATTTCTTGCAGTCATTTCCAGTACGAAGATCGTTTGTGCATTGAGCAAACCCAAAAAGCTTGTCATGTTTGTTTATCCTAGTCTCTCCACTTGCTGCGAAGTTGTGGCCCAGCGAAGCCTCATTGATCAACTGTTCTAAAAACTTGTTTCTTTCAGCATTGAATCGCTCTGGTCTGCTTGCACTCTTGCGGTTGAACGCAACGTAGTAGTTACGGAAGTCGATTTTCCCAAAGAAGTACTCTGTTGAGTATTTTAACAGACAATCGTCATACCAAATGACTGCTGTACTTTCCGACTTACACTTTGTGTCGTATATCAGAGCTTGCCAGATTGATACATGTCTGGCAATTGCTGCTTGCGATGTTAGCCTTACAATGAGCAAGCCCTTGTACATTGTCATGCGAAACTAACGAAAAACCTTTAACAGGAGTCGATGTATTGAGATATTTCAAGACCAGTTTCAGGTTAGTTTCAAATTTGCTTTTGCTATTGCGAATAGGGTTTGAACATGAATGACTGACGGGGTCAAGTCCGACAACAGCTTCAAGAACAAGTACTAGTGAAAACAGATAAAAGGTAGAGGCAAATTTTGGAGAAGACATGTCTGCAATTTTGTGGTTTTGCTCACTAACCTGTCATATTTATACTGACAATTGTAGTATGCTCCCATTAATGAAATTTCCATTGGATTCTAACATTTGTTTATCATTAAATCTGGTCGGGTCGGTTGTGCTGGGCCTGGACTCAGTCGCAACGACCCGTGGGCCGATCAGTCCATTCATCAAAGACATTGAACCCAGGCCCGATCCATACGTTCCACAGCCCATCAGCAGTAAACAACTTTCCATGCAGAGGTAGAAGTCTACGTAAAGACCTAAACCTAGATATCGTTCCATATATAAGGTATGATCTCAGCGTGATAGAGGTACGCAATCACAAACCTAGCTCTCTAGTTCTTACGGCAACCCTACCTTCACCAAAAGACTGACTTGATCGTCGGAGGGGCTGATCGAGACACAACCCCCGACGTGCCTTCCTTTGTTTTGCAGGTATTTTCACGTCGAGTTCATCGCAGAGGATAATCAATTCATGGATCCAAACGGTAACGCACAGCTCAGCCATAACCTGGCTGAACCACTTATGAATAGCTCTTTGGCAAGGCTCTTAACTACTATTTTCTTAAACCTTTTGGCTATGTTAGTTTTGTTCATTTAGAACCCCGTGAGTATAATAAACTATAACCTCGTGCTTGTTTCTGTTGCTTTCTTAAGTATGGGATTAAACATAAAGGTTATCGTTGTTGAGATTCGATTTCTAACAAAATTCGTATTTCATGACAGGTTACATTTTGGGAAGACACCCCATTTACCTTATTGTCCAAATTTCATTCATTTCATATCAAGCCTTCTAAATTCTTTACTGACAGCTTTGTGGCGTTATTTCCAAGCTCTGAAATAGATTTGTCTCCTGCATCCAACCATCCTCTGCCCCCTAATCATACACTTGTGGAGTCTGCCTCGTCTGTTAAAGCTGTGCCAACTTCCACTATTCTGCTTCGACAATCTTCCTGGGTAAGGAAAACCCCTTCTTATTTACAAGATTATTATTGTTTTTTTTTGCTATTGTCAATCTGTATGAACCTAAATCTTATCAAGAAGCTAGATCTAACTTTCATCGGCAATAAGCTATGAACGAAGAACTTCAGACTATTGAGAAAACTCACACTTGGGACCTAGTTGATCTTCCTTCAGGCAAAACTGCAATTGGACTTAAATGGGTTTATAAAATCAAAACCCGATCAAATGGTTTTATTGAGCAGTATAAGGTTCGTCTAGTGGCTAAAAGCTACACCCAAGATTATTGGAAAGATTATAAAGAAACTTTTACCCCAGTTGCTCGTATCACTTATTTACATCTTTTAGCCACTGATGTTGTCAAAGGATCGAAATTTCTTCAAATGGATGTGAAAATACATTTCTTAATGGGGACCTACAAGAGAAAGTTTATATGTTGCCTCCACTTGGTTACTCTCGTCCTATACATAAGGTCTGTAAGCTTGGTGATGCTGTCGTCTGCAACCAAATATAAAAGAATTCACTTCCGTTAAAACAAATTAATGTAGTAGCGGTAAGCGGATATCGTTCCCACG
>JAOSBP010000002.1:16276380-16290075 GCA_027563825.1 Erythroxylum mucronatum | reverse complement strand
AAATGCTTAAGATACTCACTTTAATTCATATATGATTTTAGGTACAATTTGGAAGCAAAGAAATTAAAGTGAGTCGAGAGCACGACACGTGGGCCATTTTTTGAAGATTAATTTTTAATTGTCTTCATGGAGCAAGAAGAAGAAAATTAAAATACAAGAAAAAAACACAAAAGAAGACAACCAAGAAGCTATGAAATAAAACAACACAGCAGCTGGAATGAAACAAAAACGGTAGCAGTCCATGAAGAAAATGCTAGCATTTGGACAAGCCAGGAGAACCAAGGAACGACAGCATTTTAGTGTGCTAGGCCAAAGAACTCAGCATATTAAATTGCCAAGTCTAGCTATAGTGCCACAGAAGAGTTGTGTGTGTTTTACGTTGCGTTGTGCGCAAAGCGCAGGTGTTGACGTTGTGCGTTATGAGATGTATTGTGCGTTAAACGCATAACACGTCTGCATTCCAAAGAGAAAAGGTGGTGTTCTATTAAGAGGGCAGCTTATTAATTCGTTTAATCAGCAACAGTGGTGGGCGTGAGGAGTGCAGCGTAAGCGAGGAGGTGTAGCAAGTGGCTGGCGGCTTGGACGCCGGCGTGAAAGCTGGCAGTTGTGGCTTAGAGGAGCTCCAGCTC
Organism: Erythroxylum mucronatum; assembly: GCA_027563825.1. Lineage (NCBI taxonomy): Eukaryota > Viridiplantae > Streptophyta > Magnoliopsida > Malpighiales > Erythroxylaceae > Erythroxylum > Erythroxylum mucronatum. Next base: position 16,289,446 of record JAOSBP010000002.1, on the reverse strand, counting down.
AGGAGTGGTGTGAGAGCAGACGAGGAGCTTGTGAGCTGGGAGAAGGATTTGTGCGTGAACAGTGGCGTGAAGAATATAAACCCCTAACCTTATTCGTTCAATCAATGAACAGTGGGCAAGCTATAGTGAACAGTGAGAGGAGAAGAGCTGCACTAGAGAGGGAGGTAATGAAGGGGTCTTCGATGGGTGATATAATATAGGGACTGAAGCATTTTTTTAGGAAAAGACCCATGAAGGGCTAGGCATCTCGATGCTGGTTCGAAGGCGACATCGACATCGATGACCCGGGTTAAGTATTTTTTAATTATTTTGTTGTTTATTTCTCTTATTAGGAATTGATTGTGTTATCCTATGTTAATTGAATTGGATATTGTGTATGGATAATTGGATTTTGGTTATTATTTGGTTATTTGTGTATGAACCGATTAGGTATTGTGAGATGATGATTTTAATGCATTCATTGAGTCGTTAATTGCAAACCCATTGCTAGAATTTCGATATAATCCGTAATTGTTATATTGAAATTCATATGTAGCAACAAATGATTCGTAATCATTAAGGATAACATGACCTAGATTAAATGATGCACCGTATGTGGTGGTTGCCTTGATTAATCGGTTTTCCTAATTCGTAATGCTACTGCCTAATTAAATCTAGAGATCGTATTCTACGTTGTTCAGTGTCTAGGTTTAATTAACAATCGTATTTGATTAAACAAAACCTAAGTGAAATCTCGGGTTAAATATTAACCCACGATTAATAATTGCTAGGAGAGGTTAAAAAACAACAAATTAATGAAATATGCTTAACTAAGGTATAGGCCGAGATTGAACCAAAGAATCGGGTCTCTATCGAATTCTCCACTTTTATCATTTTTTTGCATGTTTTCTTTAATTTGTTTTTATTAGTTAGTTTCATTTTATTTTCTTCTTTGAAAAATCCAAAACCTGCCATTAATTGTAAACACTGGTTAATTCATTTCATAAACTTCACACACTCTCTCTGTGGGATCGACCTAGACTCACCACTACTATATTAGTAGTCTGGTTATTTTATTTTGACTAGCGTAATGACACGCGGTTAAATTTTGGCGTCGTTGCCGGGGAGTGCGTTGTTTTAGTTTTTGCTTGTGAGTTAATTGGTTTTTTGTATATATTTGTTCGTAATTGATTGCTTTCCTATTATTTTGTCATATTTTTCATTTTTTGTTTAGTGTGAAATTTTTTTTCGATATGAACGGAGGTAATTTCTTTTATAGCTCATATTCTCAATCCTATAACAATTTTTGGACTGATCAACCTAACTTTTGTTGTGGATGGAATAATCATCAAAATAGCTTCCATGATAGTTTGCAAGACGCACAACAATTCTTGTACAGACCAGAAGCTTCATATCATAACTCTGGTCCATCTCTAGAAGAGTTGAGTAATATTGTGCAAAAATTGCAGGAGAATACTCTACAATTTCAAAAGGATGGAGGGAAATTTCCAAAAAAACACATGGTCTAGCACCCAAGCTCCGGAGAGCCAACATGGTTTAGGTGCATCTTTAGAAGAAATTGTTAACAAACTTGTTGCTAACAATTTGCAATTTCAACAGGATACAAAAGCAAGGCAACAGAGTATGGAACACCTAATGGGTCAGATGGCAATAAGTCTTGATCGCCTAGAATCGTAAAACGAAGAGGAGCAGCCATATCAACCCGAGGTGTACCTAAGTGACGTTTATGCAAAAAATTTGCAAAGTGATGAGGAGCTTGAGAATTTTGAGGTCAACCCTCAAGGAATTGTTTGTGTCGAAGAAGTGGAGAAGGAGCTCGAAGCTGAAAAGGACTCATCTTTTAGCTCGGAGGTAACTACTGAGTCTATGATTATTCTAGAAACTAACTCTTTACTTTTACATAACAAATTGGAGGAGTTAAATGATGAAGAAAAAGGTGAAGAGACGTTCGAAATATTTCCAGAATGTATAGACTCAGTTGGAATTGAGAAGCTAAGGATAGGGAAGACGCTGAAGGAGGATGATGATCAACTAAGGCCCTATCTGGAACTATCTAACGTCGAGGAGCAACATGTAATACCTGAAGATTACAATTTTGTCACGTGAAGAGAAAAAGGAGTCGAGCCAGCGACCCTAAACAAAGGCGCTTCTTAGGAGGCAACCCAAAGGAAGTAAATTTCTTTTCCTTTACATTTCCGCAATACTTTTTTTATGCATGTGTGTTTTTGACTTTTTTATTTTACTTGTTTTTAAGTTTTCAATCAAAATGAGAGTATGAATAAAACAAATGAAACAAACATTTTCTCGTTTTATATTGCTTATAGGATTCTATAATCATGATTAGAGTGTGATTGACTAGAGAATCTCATAGCAACTCTAGCATGTACTTTTGCTCTTGAGATTGATCGATATGCATTATCTTTAGAATAGTAGTGACTAATGGTAGACAAAGCCGGTGAGATTTTGAGCCTTAATTGACTGACACATTCATATCAGTCTCATTGCCTTTTGATAATATGTGACCTTTATGACATGTACATCCTAATTTTGCATTGAATTTCTATTCGAGACCACATCTTTATCACATGCATTAACATGGATACGATTAGCATTCTTTTTTTCATAAACTACATTAGCCAAATAACCTATCCTATTGACATAATTTTTCCCTTGATAAACCCCTTTGAGCTTTAACCTTTCTTTTTGTATAAACCACATTTTATGCTTTTAAATTTAACCAAATGTCCTACCCAAGTTATAAAGCTAGTGGAACATTTATGATTGTTGAGTTTATAGTTATATAAATTTCTAAGTGTGGGGGTGTACATATGTGAGAGTTGGTTATAATGTTGGGATTTAATTTTAGGTATTATCATTGAAATTCCCATGTTGATGCAGTTTATTTCAATTTTTTATGAGGAAAAGAAAAAAAGAAAAAAAGGGAAAAAGAAAAGAAAAAGAAAAAAAGAATGAATGAAAAAAAATTGTTTAAAATAAATGTTCCAAGGAAGAATTACATTTGTGTTGAAAAGTTGTTTATAGTTTATGCATCTTCCTAGAGTTGTAATGGATGTGTTATTTGAGTATGTTAAAGATGAGGTAAAGGTTGGCTTGGAAGGTTCACTCTTATGATTTCATTGGCATAAATTGTATGAGTGATTCCTTCGGATTAATATATGCCTCATATGGTTTGTGTGTGAGAGTTAAATAGGGTTGTGAAATATAAATGTTGCATTCGTCATAACTGACAGTACCCAGTTTTTGAATAAGTGTTACTTTGTTTCACTAGCTTTGATGACTTTCATTCTACTTGACCCAAATATATCTCACCTCACCTTTGCCCACATTACAACCTTGAAAAGTTCTTTGATTCATGATTTTGCATGTGACCATTAGTGGTGAAGAATTGAAATAATATGGAAAGTTGTGGATTGTCATGATCGTGAATGGTGTTGAGTGTACCCGTGGATATATTTTAGTTAAACACATTTTCGGAGTCTACCATTAGATTGCTCAGTTTTTGAAGATGATGAATGTTAATTGATCATGAGTAAAAGCTTGGAATGTTGATTGATCATAAGTAAAAGCTTGGAATGTTGACATCTTGTTATGATTTTTGAAAGTCACTCATCTTTGCTTGTGATTGTATATTCTTAGAAAATATAGAAATTGAGTAAATATTTCGGGTCTTTAAGCTTAATTTTGATGTTTTGCCCGAGGACGGTCAAAAGCTAAGTGTAGTGGAAATTGATATGTGCTTAATTGTTGATATTTTTAATCATTTACACTTAGTGATTAATGATATGAAAATACTTAAGATACTCACTTTAATTCATATATTATTTTAGGTACAATTTGGAAGTAAAAAAAATTAAAGTGACTCGAAAGCACCACAGATGGGCCATTTTTTGAATATTTATTTTTGCTTGTCTTTATGGAGAAAAAAATAACAAAAAGGCAAGAAAAATGGAAAATAAAGAAGCATGCATCAGAAAATGCAAAACGACACAAGCAGGTGTGGACAGAAGAACAAAACGCAAGCGTGAACTGTTGCACTTAACGCAGCGTCCGAGAGCACAGAAGACACATAAGAGGGCTGCAACTTAAATTTTCCCATCAAGGGAACAGGGCGGCGTAGCAATAAATCAAGAAGCTACAGAGAGGGAAACAACAGTGGCGTGAAAAGAGGGCTGCGACATGCCAGCTACGGACGGCTTAGTAGCTGCGGCTCGGTGAGGCTTACGTGAGGAGAGCTGGCGCTGGTGTAGAGAAGCTACAGGTGTGGACCAATCGTGGAATAAACGAGAGGATTCTAATGAAGAGAAACATTTATTGGTTCAATCATCAATAGTAGAGGACTTGAAGCAGACAATAGGACGGTGCAGTGAAATTGTGATGGAGAGTGGGCAGTGAATAATAAACATGGATTTTTTTCTAAGGATTAAGATGGGGCTGAAGCAATTTTTTGAAAAATACCTATCAAGGGCTAGGCATCCCGACGCCGACTCGGAGGTGACATCGACGCCAATGACCCGAGTTAAGTAATTTTATTATTATTTTGTAGTTTCTTTCTCTCATTAAGAATTGATTGTGTTATTTTATGTTAATTAATTTGGGTATTGTGTATGGATAATTAGATTTTCGTTATTATTTGGTTATTTATGTATGAACCTATTGGGTATTATGAGTGATGATTTTAATACGTTCATTAAATTGTTAATTTCAAACCCATTGCTAGAATTTCGATATAATCCATAATTGTTGTGTTGAAATTCATGTGTAGCGACTAATGATTCGAAATCATTAGGGATAACATGACCCAGGTTAAATGACGCATTGTATGTGGTTATTACCTTGATTATTTGGTTTTTCTAATTCACAATGCTACTGCCTAATTAAATCTAGAGATCGTATCCTAGGTTGTGTTGGTGGTTAGGTTTAATTAATAATCATATCTTGATTAAACAAAACATAAGGGAAAATTCGGGTTAATTTTTAACTCACGATTAATAGTTGCTAGGAGAGGTTAAAGAACAACAAATTAATGAAATATGCTTAATTTGGGTGTAGGCTGAGAATGAACCAAAGAACAGGGTCCCTATCGAATTCCCCACTTTTACCTTTTTTTACATGTTTTCTTTAATTTGTTTTTATGAGTTATTTTCATTTTATTTTCTTCTTTAAAAAATCCAAAACCCTGCGTTAAGTGTAAACACCGGTTAATTTCATTTCATAAACTTCACACACGCTCTCTGTAGGATCGACCTAGACTCGCCACTGCTATAGTAGTAGTCTAGTTATTTTATTTTGACTAGCGTAATGACGCACAGTCAAATTTTGGTGTCGTTGCCAAGTAGTACGTTGTTTTAGTTTTTGTTTGTGAGTTAATTGGTGTTTTGTATATATTTGTTCGTAATTGATTATTATTATTATTATTATTATTATTATTATTATTATTATTATTATTATTATTTGATTGTCATCAAAATTAATTGTGAAGTGAAGGCTTCTTTACTTAACAGATATATGTCGATGACATGCTCATTGCTTCTCGTGACAAGTCTTTAATCAATAATTTGAAATCTCAACTTAGTAAGGAGTTTGAGATGAAAGAACTTGGTGCAACAAAAAATTTTCTAAACATCACGATACAAAGGGATCAATCTAGGAAGTTGTTTCAGTTTCAAAAGAACTATATCCAGAAAATTCTTGATAGATTTAACATGGACTCTTATAAGCTCATCTCGAGGCCTCTCACTACTAATTTCAAGTTATCATCTGATCTTTGTTCAAAGATGGAGGATGAAATGGAATGTATATCAAACATTCCATATTCTAATGTTGTTGGTAGTCTCATGTATGCCATGGTTTGCACTAGACCTGATTTGGTATATGTAGTCCATGTGGTTAGTCATTTTATGCATAATCCTGGTAAGGATCATTGCTTTTGATCTTGGCTTAGTGTTTGATAGGAGCAAGGGAACATCTATAATGATGTCGGTTTTGTGGACTTTGATTACAGTGGTGACCTCAATAGATAGAGATCTCTCTCTGGTTACATTTTCACTTTGTGTTCCGGTCTTATCAGTTGGAAAGCATGATTATAATATAACAACATTGTTTACTACGGAGGTAAAGTACATTGCAACTACAGAAGGTGTGAAGGAGGCTACATGGTTGCGTGGTCTTATTATTGAGCTTGGTGTCACACAGGATAATACTATTGTGTTTTTAGATTGCCAAAGTGTTATTCGTCTTACTAAGAATGATACATATCACTCCAAAACTAAGCATATTAGAGTAAAATATCACTACATTAAAGAAACTGTTATTGCTGGAGAAATTGTTGTGAAGAAAGTTCACACGTATGATAATTTTATAGATATGTTGACCAAGCCACTACCTATTGCTAAGCTCAACAATTGCTTAGACTTAGTCAGTGTTCGCAAAATCTGATTACCCTTCAGGGTTTTATATGGTGATGTACTCATCAAATTTCAGCCAAGATGGAGATTGTTGAGCAAATGACCCAAATTCTTCCACATCAATAATAAATTTGTGGCTACAAATGTTGGCTTATTTGCTAAAGGATTTAAAATCAAACTTCTTAAGCTAAGTCATATGCATATTTTGGCAGCTGACTTTGTAAACAAATTGGCTTATGGTGCAAGGCAAAGGCGATGAGAGGTTGAGCATTATAAATACATCTTGAGCCCCTCTATCTTTCATGCATGCAAAGTTAAGACATTTAACAAAATTTGAGAGTTTATTTTCACCAATATTAGCTCAAATTAGTATTTACTTTTATTTTAGGAGAGAGTTTTGTTTTGTGAGATTATGCACAAAAAATTATATCCTCATTATGTTTAGAGGATTTAATTTGTACTATTCTCCGTTATAGTCAATTTTTCACTCATTGTCATATGTGGAAGTAGGCCAACTTGGGTGAACCACGTAAATCCTTCTATCTCATTTTTACTACTCTTCTTACCTAAATTTATTTTATTTCTTACTCATGATCTCGATCCTACTTCCACTATCGCCTTATATCATAACACTACCTTAAGTCTATCTCTATTTATGGAGCATAATTAGGTAGTCCATCCGGTATATGATGTGTTTTGTGTATATTGTTGACAAAATTTTCTTTCTATGACGTAGTTTCCTTAAGGCCTTGCATATATAATATATAGCCAAAAACACAAAAAGTCGTAACGCATAGAAAGTAACACAAAAACATATACAATTTTGTACGATATATGCACAAACTATAAGTTAGTAGGACTTATGAAATTGATAGTATGTATATGACATTATTATAAATAAATCAGGAGATTATGATATTTGAATTATTGAAGTACAATATTGAGCCTTGATGATGTTATCACGTAACATTTAATTTCAAGAGTAGTTAATACATCTAATTCTATTTATGTTTCACTTTTTAAATTAAAAGTGCAAATGCTCCACTCGTATTTGAATTTTAATGGAGCCTTAATATTGATGAGTATTGCTACCTTTATAAAATATTAAGCTAGCGAACTGATAATTGATAGTTGTAGGTTGCATGATATTTTACTAGGCGTTTTAGTATGTTTTTAGTTATTAATTAATTGATTCATGCATGTTTAGGTTTAAAATTGTGTTGGTTGTTTAGATATTTATGGATTAAATGGGTTAAAGCATACTACTGAGCTTTAATTTTATGTGTTTTAAGTGCTTTGATGTGTTTGTAAGTGTTTGAGATTACATATCAAAGGACAGAGAAGATTTGGAGAAAGCTCGGCAGAGCGAGGCCCAGGGCCATTTAGGCCATGATCGTGGCAGAAGCTTGTGGGACTGCCACGATCATGCATGTTTAGGTTTAAAATTGTGTTAGCTGTTTAGATATTTATGTTTTAAGTGTTATGTGGGTTAAAGCATATTACTGAGCTTTAATTTTATGTGTTTTAGGTGCTTTGATACGTTTGTTAGTGTTTGAGATCAAATATCAAAGAATGGAGAAGAATCGGAGAAAGCTCAACGGAGCAAGGCCTAGGACCACTTAGGCCATGATTATGGTAGAAGCTTGTGGGACTACCAGCCATGATCGTGACAGAGAGCAAAATTAAATGCCACAATCATGGCTTGCGTGATAGTAGATGCTCACCAGCTTCTAAAATGCAACTTTTTGAGGGATATTTCAAACTTTTTGGCTTGATTAAACCTTAATGTTTAGCCTAAATGGAAAAGATATAAATAGAAAAGAAAGAAGACCTAAAAGAGAGCTCCATTTCTACCACTTTAGGAAAAAGCCAAGGAAGAAGAAGAAGAGAGAGAAGAAGGGGATCTATCTTGGGTGCTTCCACTTCCAATCCTTCAAGCTGTATTTTCTTCTTTCCATCTCTTATTTATTTCATATGATGTATAAGATAGGATTGATGATGATGAACCTTGATTAAAAGATGTTCTAACTCTTCTTTAGGGATTTAGATTTGATTCAATGTTAATCTAGTTGTTTTGTGTTAATTACTTTATGTATGGTGATTATTTGTTGTAATTGCATGCTTCGGTAATAAATCGAGAGAGGAAACTGAATGAAAAATGATTGGGTTAGTTAATGAGAGTTAAATGACCTAATAAACCACGCAAATAATCAAATAGTTAATTATGCAGAGAGAGATATCCTGTGAGGACCGAGTTGTTTATTAGAACACTTAAGAACTAATTAGGTTATGGGTTAATTGCTAATCGAGAGATTACATGTTTGGTAACTCAACTTAATTAGGGTTTATTAATTAGGGCTTAGTGATTATAACTCGAGAGAGAGTAATCTACCCTTATATATTCTAGAACCGACACCACATTAATATAAAAATGACTAGGTTAACATTGATGATAGGATAAATCCCCTTCTCATAATTTGGTAATTTTTATTGTGTGATTTCCCATTATTAATTTGTTGGTTCTCAATTTGATTCCTTATGTGTTAATTTTACAATTTAATTTTCAATCAATCCAGATTTACGATGCTAATTTTCTATTTAGTTTTTATTTTCCTTTTAATAATCCTATTAGGCCTTAGATAACTTAGAATTAGATTAGTTCACCAACTCCTCGAGGGATCGACACCTTATATACTGCATTCACGACCCGTGCACTTGCGGTATATTGAGGGTTTTATAAGATTAAAACTTGCTCAACAAGTTTTTGATGACGTTGTTAGGGAGTTGGTAGAATTAGTTGAATTCGTTTAGTATAAGGAATTTTCACCATTTCTTATGATTGTGGTAACCAATCAGAAGAAATTAATTAAAAACGAAAAAAATAAAGAAAGAAAAGAGGGAAGTTTAGGCATAAAATAGAAAACACATCAATTTGGACATCACAAGGCAATAATGAGGAATCTACAAAATTAAATGCCAAAAAGAGATAAAGAGAAAGATGGTGGAGGAAATACATCAAGAAGAGCAAAGGACCCTTGTGGACTTTAATGAAGCACAATTTGGTCGAGGAATTCATCATCCTTATTTGAACAAGTACCATCCGGGGTGATAGAAAAACCCAAATTTCTGTTGGTCTAACAATGTAAGGGCTTACATGGGACATCAAGACTATTAGGATTTCAGCAAGATGTGTCCAGTTCATGGGATTCTAAATTAGACAAGATCATAAATAAGCTGATGAACATGGAAGAGCCCCAGAAGAGACTGGAAGAGAAGTTTGAGCAAGTAACGGTAGACCATGCCTCTTTTATTCACAACCTAAAGCTTCAAATGAGACAACTTTCCCCTGAATTTTGTAAGAGGAATGTAGAAAAGTATCTAAGCAATATTGAAGTATATCCAAGAGAATAGTGTAAGGTTATCACAGTTAGGAGTGGGAAAAAGCTAGAAACACCAATGGAAAAACAAGTTGAATCCTACTTTGTAGAAGACCAAGAGAAGAAGAAGGAGGGTGGCTCATTCAAATGATGTGGTTGAGCAGGAAGAAGAAAAACAAATGACAATGGACATAGATCTTAAACCAGATATGATGGTCTCTGTTCATGAAGTGAAAAAAGAAGAAGAGATGAGGGTGACTAAAAAGGAACAAGAACATATCACCCTCTTATAGGAAAAACTTCTGAATTCATTAAAAGATTCAGGGAATTTTATTATTCCTTATTTTATTGACAGTTTGTTAGTAAAAAGTATATTGCTGAACTTAATTAGTTATCTTAATCTTATCAACATTGTCCTTCTAATCATCTTCCAACATGTAGCTTGTTTACAAGCTAAAAAGTTGAAATTGGGCAACACAGGTGGAAACAAGCCACTCATAATTGACCCCAGCTAAGTTTCAAAAGATGCAAAGTCAAGCTAATGACCATAACTTAGCACATTTAGTAGTTAGATTTAAATTGTTGTACAGTTAGATTTGTTTTAAATTCTATAAATAAATCTTAATGATTGGAATGGGTTGGAGTAGTAATTCTCTTAATCTCTTTAAATCAATTATAAGATATGAAAGCAATCTCATTGTTAAGCGGAATTGTTTTCAACACCATTATCATCACCACCTCAAGCACCATGACGAGTCTTTATGCTTTAACCCTTATCTTTTCATTTATTATGTTTTCATATCATTTTAAATTGATTCCCACTTTGTATGTTATTTGTCCTTCTCACATTAAGGACAATGTGTTGTCCAAGTGTGGGGAGGGTTGTGTTATATGCATCATATGTTTTATTTTAATTATGAATTTTACATATTATATGTTAGTTTTGATTAGATTTGCATGATGTGACTCGTGTGAATATGGAAATGGCTAGGACCTAACGAAATCGATTAAGCTTTGAACATAGTCTTTTGGGTTGCTAGGATTTATTAGCTTGTGAAATTAATGTTTGAGGTTGCTTTAGTTAAATACGTATGTCAATTAGGATATGATGTTTGTTCGCTCACCCTAGGAATTTGACACATTCTTTTGTAATTTTAGGTCAATCGAATAAGTAGCATTGTTAGTATCTTTTCATGAGAATGATTAACTACAAAAAAGAGGTAGGTAAGAAAATATTTAAAAAAAGTGTGTTTTTGTTTAACAAATAACTATTCCCCTAGCCCTTTTTGAAAAAAAAAATATGTTATGAATAGAGCTAGTAGCCAATTGAGAATGTGATGTAGCTGAGTAATCGAGGGACATTCATTATAAATGTTTACTTTCACATCAAAAGACTATAATGATATTCCAACTAAGTTGTTTAAAAACATGACTAGTTGAGTAATCGGGGGACATTCATCATAAATATTTGCCTTTGCGTCAAAAGGCTAGGTTTATGTTAATGAAAATTAACAAAAATAGTGTGTTTTTTAATAAATTCTATAGATCTTTGTGAATAGCTTGATTTTTCATGAAAAGCTACTTAGGGATAGTTACAATTTTGATTGACCGAATAATTATCAATATGTGTGTGCAATTGATGGGAGTGAATGAGTTTGACCTCAAGGTCTTAATTGGTATGTATATTTATTCCGAAGTGCATAGACATAGATTTCATAGGTTAACAAGTTAGAATAACTTGAAGGATTGTGTTTGTAGTTAAATTTATTCCTTAAAGTTCAATGTCATTATATCATTATTGCATATGTGTATGTTGTTGTTTGGTGTGTTTGTGTTTTGTTTGTTTTGATTTTTCTTAAGGACAAACAAAAGTTCAATTGTTGTTATATTGATAGTTATAAGTTTCTTGATGTTTTAGTAGGCAATTAGTATATTTTTAGTTGTTCATTAATTGATTCATGCATGTTTAAGTTTAGAATTGTGTTAGTTGGTCAGATATTTGTGTTTTTTTTGTGTTATGTGGGTTAGAGCATGCTATTGAGCTTTAATTTTATTTTTTTTAGGTGCTTTGATGTGTTTGAGATCAGATATCAAAGAATGGAGAAGATTTGGAGAAAGCTCAATGGAGCAAGGCCCAGGGCCACGATCATAACAGCAGACGTGGATCAACTTTTAAAAAGCAACTTTTTTAGGGATATTTTAGACTTTTGGGCCCTAATAAACCCTAATGTTTGCTTTTAATGAAAAAGATATAAATATAAAAGACGGAAGACCGAAGAGAGGGCTCCATTTATGCCACTTTGGGAAAGATTCAAGGAAGAAGAAGAGCGAAGAGAAGAAGGGGATTTACCTTGGGTGCTTCCACTTCCAAATATTCAAGTTGCGTTTTCTTCTTTACATCTCTTATTTCTTTCATATGATGTATTAGATAGGATTGATGATTATGACCCTTGATTCAAGGATGTTCTAACTCTTCTTTAGGGATTTAGAATTGATTCGATGTTAATCTAGTTGTTTTTGTGTTAATTACTTTGGGTATGGTGATTATTTGTTGTAATTGCATATTTCGGTAATAAATCAAGGAAGTGAACTGAATGCAAAATGATTACGTTGGCTAATGAGAGTTAAATCACCTAATATATAATACCCCACTCCCGCAGGACCCGAACCCGACATTGTTAAGTCAAAATTGACTTTACGCATTGAATAATTTTGATGACAAACAAAAAGCATACAAATGAAAAGTAGATGAAATATACCTTATCAAAAAATAGACGAAGCAGAAAAATAGACGAAGCAGAAAAAAAACAAAGCAGAAAAAATAGACGAAGCAGAAAACAGACGAAGCAGAAAACAGACGAAGCAGAAAAACAGACGAAGCAGAAAAACATACGAAGCAGAAAACAGATGAAGCAAAAAGCTATTCGAAGAAAAGCAGACGAAGACGAAAAAGCAGACGAAGCAAAAAGCAAACGAAGCAAAAAGCAGAAAATACAATAATCAGACGAAAGCGTAAAGAAGTCGGAAGTATCAGTTTGAGTTAGTTACAGAGCTCAACTGACTAATCATTTCTTTAAAGATTCAAGAAGCAATTATTCAAGAAGCAGTTGAAGACTCGACTATAAATATGAGTCGAGATAGAAGACTAAAATTATTATTGAATTTTAGATTTATCAGACTATTGAATTCACAAGAGAGATTGCTGTGCGAACATTGCTAAGAGCAATATTTTTCTGTAACAAGCTCTATACACTATTCAAGTTT
>JAOSBP010000002.1:16250266-16268941 GCA_027563825.1 Erythroxylum mucronatum | reverse complement strand
ATAATCTATATAAAAGATTTGGTTAGATATATTTTTATTTATGTTTCATATGATTTAAAATTATATAATAATTAATATATTGTGATTTGCATATTGTTTAATATACTTTAAATAATACTTATATGCATAAATAATTTTTATTACAAAATAAAATATAGTTAAATTTAAAGGTACTTTTTATTTTTATGTCTGTACGAAGCCCTTTCAAAAAAGCTCTTTTCAAATGACAGTCAAATAGTCAACTGATTTCTTAACAAAGTTCTTCTCAGAAAAGATCTACATAAAAAGCTTTACTGATAAAAACTTTACTGATATAAGCTCAACCAAACAGAGGCTTAGTTCCAGTCTAATTACAAATCAAGATCATGCAATGTTATTATTAATTTTGAAGGAAATTTTGAAGTAATTAGTAAAGTTATTTTTTTACTAATCAAATATTGTTTACATGACAGTACAATATATCTCTTAAATTTAAATCGAACTAATTAAATATAACACAAATTAATAATTTATTATAATATATATAATAAATTATTAATTTGTGTTATATTTAATTAGTTCAAGTCAAGTATAAATGTTAACTTATTTTATTATTGACATTTGATTCACTTACGTCTAATATTTATATTAAGCTTATTTCATCATTATTGTTTAACTGAAATTTAAGAAAATAAATTTTTAAAATTTTGAAATTAAAAAATTAAAAAAATTAAAGATTAAGGGTATGTTTGGATGTGGGTGGAAGGATGGAAGGGAGTGGAATTGAATGACCCAAATGATTCAGGCCATTATTTGAGAGTCTATTTTGAAACAAGATGGAATGACAATTAATGGCTTTAGAAGCCATTCTTTGTCATCCAAAATTTAATATTTTGTGACCTCTCAAACTGGGGGGTCGGGGATGGAATGACATGACTTGCCTTTCAAATCCTATTTTAATGACAAAAATACTCTCAAAAAATTAATGAAATTACAACACTAGTCCAGCAAATACCTACGCGGCTACATGTTACTACGTCCATTGTGTTTTTCCTTCAACTGGCTTCTTCCATTGACGAACGTTTTCCTCCACAGCTACTAGGGTCATCTGTCTTCGTTCTATCAGGTAAGCATCGACTATTCTTCTGTGTTCATCTTCTTGACACTTTTTGTATGTGAAGAAATCAGAAATTTTTATTGATGTTGGTATCTTCTTTGTTCATCGATAGACGTGCGCTTATTATGTGTTATATATTTCATGGCAACTATGCATATTTTATTACAAGGGTAATTTTGAAAAAAATATTACAAGTCATTCCATTCCATTCATTTTTAGTATCACTTCCAAATAATGATCAAAGGAGTCCCGCTCTTATTTTATTTAAACTTCCAAACAATGGAGTGACTCATTTCATTCCATTCCATTCCACTCCATTCCATTCCGTTCTATTAATTGTCATTCCATTCCATCCTAAATTCCCAAACATACCCTTAATCATATTGTACTTGTTTGCTTAATAACCAGGACTACGTTGATTAACAATGGATCAGGTTAAATGACTAAAATTTGGATATAATCTTGATTGAATATCTTCATTCTAACCTACTCAAATGAAACCCACTACCCTCCTCAACCTCCACCACGAAGCACGTGACAATTACAGTTCTAGTCGAAGACTTAACTGAAGAAAGAACTGAAAGAGAAATTGAGATTCTAATCATAACTGGATACACAGACAAGAATAAATACTAAGATAGGCATCCATCTAAAGCTATAGATACCAGAGTTAGCAGCTTGGAGGCACAAAACTCATCCCATTCATGTATCTAATCCCAGATGAGCAAAGAGAGTTTGCCTTCCATATTTCCCAAAAGTTTCATGAACAAAAGACCCACAGGACTACTAGAAGAAGCCATTGCCAATCTACTGCCAGCTGTGGATGTACTCTAGACTCGAAAGAAGCGAATGAAAGCCATCATTGCTCTTTCCATATACGCCCAGTCACCCTAAGCTTCAATTCTTTCCGGTCACCACCAGAGAAGAAAAGAGCCATATTGCGCTGGATAATAAGTCCATCAAAACTATCACGAACCTTCCGATGGCTGTCTCTTATGCTCCTAGGCACTCCTTGCCATATCATCTTCCTCCCATTTCCACCAACCTCAAGACTGTAGCTATAGTTCTTTGCCTCGTTGTCATCACCCATGAACCGCAAGAATGCTATGTATACTGGTGCCATTCCAAGTTGAAAAGCCTCAAAATGCAGGCAAAAGTATTGACCAAAGCAGCTAAATACCTAGAAATCAGAAGAAAGATGCATTAACAAATCCACTTAACAACCCTTAAAGAAAGAATCTTATGGTAAAGGCTTTTCAACAAAACAGTAAGCAATGTCAAAGTGGAAAGGCGTTAGCATGACTTAATCCCTTCACATCTAAATGTGGGCTATAATGAAATCTTAAAGTTTTCTAGGCTATTAAAGGCAAGGAGTAATATATCACTGAATCTATTGATACTTAAAGAAGAATTCGCATTAAATAAAATCTCCACAAAAATTAAGATTAATTAGTGTTCTTCTAGTAAGATAAAGTGAACCCGACAGGACAATTGCAGATAAATTTTGAGAATCAGAAGAATACCGTCAGCATCCATGTAGCATTCTCAACTTCATGAGGATTTGATTTGACATATCGGTGGTTAAAAGTGCTGCCATTGTGCATGTCAACTTTGTGATCATCTTTCAAATGAGCAACCAAAAAAGGTATATCACCAATAACTGTGCATTCTGATCCAGCATATGGGCAATTATATGGTGCATAGGCACAATGCGATTCATGCTTTAGTTTGCTGTAGTAAGGGTATATGCCGAGGCACCCAAAAGCCTGATATTTACATGGAAGTTCAAGAGACGCAGCAACTTTCTCCAAAGCAAGGCATCTAATATTACCAAGCTCATGCCTGCAAGTGGGACAGCGGTTATGGACCCTGGGTTTGCAGCCAGAACACAATGTGTGACCATTTGAACACTGAAACAAGTGAGAAAACCAAGAGGCGAGCATTTAAGTGAAGCTCTAAGAAATAATTTAACTCGCAAACTTTTGTGAGGAGAGAATGAATTGAAAATATTACACAGGCATCCTATGCTAATCAATACAAAACTATTTCACAACGAACCTGATGAATTGGAGGATACATAGCATTTAAGCATACAGGGCACTCCAATAATTCACGAACACTACTTGAAACAACAACATTAGGTTTCGAAGCCATCTGACTGGGCTCATTCACATTTCCATCAATTTCCACGACGTCTTCACTCTGCGGAGGATCGATAACCTCGGGTTTGCTCCGCATGTCATCGAAAAAGGGTTTGCCGGATGCCATGCTAGAAGAGCCACTCTATGAGCAAAAACATTAAAATGAAAAAAGTAAATTATAAAGAAACTAAGCTAGTATGGGAGAATCTATGAAGTCAATTTGACTTGTGTCAAAAAGAATGTATTGAGATGGAATGAACAACATGCCCTAAACACTTGTATCAAGCAGATCATAACCAAAACCAAAAGAGAAGGGATAACCCTAATTAATACAACATATAAATCGTATACAACAAGAGATCTAGAATATTCATTTCAAAAGGAAACTTAATTAACCCAAGAACAACAGAACAGAGCTGGAAGAACTAACATAACTAAGAAAAAGAAGGTGTACCTTGGATCAGGGAGATTTGGAGTTCTTGGAATTGCCAATAAATAAACCAGAAAAGAATATTAGAGATAAGGGTCAGGGGAAAGAGGGACTACGATGGAGTGGCCGTCAATTGAATTGAATGCGAAAAACAACCAAATGCGCGTAAATTGAGAGAGAGACAGAGCGACAGGATTTCAAATTAGAGAGAGAGAGATTTCTCGAGAAAATACAAAAAGGAAAGTTTTATAAGTTGTAGTGGGGCCAAATACCGGGTCTTGTCTTTGTCTTTCTTTCTCCAGTCGTAGTTTTCTTTTCTGTATAAAAATGTTCTTAACGGCTTTCTGAAATTTGTTACGATATTCCTTAATCTGATCTGTAATTGTAAACTTCCAAACTTACAAAGTTTGCGCTCGTCGGAGAATTGGAATGGAGTGGTTACTGGGAACCAGTCGGCCGCATCTCGAAGGCCCACAAGCATTAGGGTTTAATCGAAAGGCACAAACAGAAGATCTTTATCCAAAGGCCGAAAAAACATCATCAACATCAAAGCCCAAACCCAGAAGAGCTTATAGGCCCACTAGCATCTCTCATCACCGTCTTACACCTGCAGCACTTCTTTTTCTTTTCCTGCCTATTGCCTTTGCCTCAGCTGTCCTGTTATTGATGGATTCAGCTTCTCTTTCCAATTCTCTTTTTAAGGTTTTGCAAGATGGCTTTTCTTTAATATATATGTATGTATGTATGTATTCCCATTGTAGTATAATTGAATGGAGACATGAGGAAGGAAGAAAATGAAATGCGAGTTCAAGAAGCCAACTTTCGCCCGTTCTTTCAGAAATTAAACAACAGAAAGAAGTGTTAGAGAGTGACTGTAAACTGCACCATGCCCGACGTTCAACCTCTTGTCAGTGATTTTCTAAACAAGCTTAAAAAACGGTGAGTTCAAAATTTTCTTTTTAATGGAAATTCTTTATGTTCCGTCTGTTTGAAGACAAATTTGACCTTACTTTGGATTATTTTCTTTGGTCTTGGGGTACATGGCGGAAGACAAGTTGAGGGCTCGCAGGCCACCGCAAAGCATACAGCGGAATTGCTACGCTTAGTGATCCCGCAGAGTCGAGTGCCTTGCACCAATCAGGCTGGAGCTTTAATTGATGCTGTTAAGGCTGTTGGAGAACAGCTAGTCGCTGCTAACCCTGTTGGTGCGCGCGGTTCTTCTTAATTTTGTGTTCCTAGAAGTTGAGAAGCTTTGCTTTCTTCATACATCTATTGCCGTCCCATTTTCTGCTAGCTTATAAGTTTTTGGGACTAGGAATAAGCGGCCATATTTATCATCTAATGATGAAGTTTTAGACTCTTGTTTTACTGCCAAATCTGCGTTGGCATTAGTTAATTGTAACTCTTGGTTGGACACCACGAAAGTGTATGAATCTATTGCTAGACAAATATAGCTTCCACTTTCAAATTGCAGATGTGCACCCGGCATTTTAAGTGGTCTGGAATTATTTCTTGTTGAGGTGGATGGCTTTTCTGATGATGATCTTATTTTTATGTTTTCTTGTTGCAGAGCTTGCTGTAGGTAACATTGTGAGGCGTGTTTTGCGAGGATATATCACTAACTACAGCTGCTATTGGGGGATTGAATTTATCTGCTGTGAGTGATGATGATGATGATGATGATGGGTACAGAGATGATCAGCGAAATCTCTCAGCTGCTGCTGCAAGAAGCACATTACGCCCACCTTCCTTGCAAACTCTTTTGGAGGATACTCCTGTTTCAGCAGCTATTCATCATACTTCCTCGTCTGGTGGTGATTCTGAAGGAAAAAGCAAATGTACATTGCTAATTCCATATTCAAACCCTTTTTTTACCATTTCATTCTTAATGAGATTATCTCTGTAATTTACCTTCGGAAATATAACCATCAAATCAATATTCTTTAGTTTATTTGGCTGTCTTCATTGTTTTAATGCAAGAGATCACTTAGTGTATCTTCAATCTTGTGCTTGTAAAAACGATAAAGTTTCATGTTTTATTTAACAATGATATCATTGTTTCTCTAATTGATTAAATGTTGTAAACACTTATTTGTCAGTAGATAGCGCACATCTCTTGATACCTTGGCAGTTTGATATTTAAAGATTCTCTTTTTCCCCTATAACAGCTGCTGATAAAAGTTCAAGAGGTATGAAGCTGAAGCATCATGTCATCGAAGCAGTTAATGAACTTATTCAAGTAATAACAACTTCTCATGAAGTGATTGCTGAGCAAGCAGTTGAGCATATTCATCAGAAGTAATCTTCCCCTTTTGACCTTTGGTCTATTGAATTGCTTATGTGCATAAACCTTCTTCTAGATATTAACATATGCTTGTCACAATTATGGACCCTTTTTTACAGTCTTTGGCTCTATAAAAGTTTTCTGATACAGCTTCTCTTGTAACTTAACTGCTTAGATGAGCAACTCTTCATATTAGCATTAGTTTATTGGTATATCTGCTAACAAATTGCTAAATTTATGTTCAGTGAGGTGATTTTAACTTTATTATATCTCTAACTGATTTTATGATGGTCTAATACTAATTGAATCTTTTAAACCTTAAACTTCTTATCTTATTAACATCTGGTCCAATTTTTAAAACATTGTTTATCAATATAGGGATTGGATTTGTGTTTCATCCACCAACTTCCCTCTCATTCAAATTTCATCCACTTCCAACCCCATCACATGCATTTACCAACAACAATAACCCACAGAAAGTTTTGTTGAAATGTAAAGTTCAGAGAGATTTAGTAATATACAACCTTATCTCTAACTAGTAGAGAGACTGTTTCTAAGTCATATGTCTGCATTCACCGGTTTTCTTATACTCGTGTGACTTTCACATGCTTCTCTTCATTCTTTATTTTTCATTATAAAAGAAAACTCAGCCATTTTTACATCTCTATGTGTTAAGAGTTCAATCTTGACACAAAACTGTACAAATATTACCCACTTCGAAACACTGATGTTAAAAAAGCTTCCCCTTCAATACGTAAAGGCTTCTTTTACCTTTTTTTTAGTATATTATGTTACAAAAGAGAAAATGTATCAATATATATAAGAATAAACATACCCGAATTCAAAAAGAAAACCACTGTAACAAATTGATTTTCTCCGCTTGAGTTAGAGCTTGTGGAGAGTCTATTAAGTCCAACTTTAAGCATAAATCACGATGTAATTAATTAATGATATAGCACATATGTTTATATAATTTATAATTAATTACTTTTTATTTGATATAAATTATACTTAATTGATAAAATCTAATTGAATTATTGTTGATAAGTTTTATATGAAAACTTTCAATATCACAAGTATACGGATTGTAACTTGTAGTACAAAAAGTATTGTTCTCACGAGGACTAATTAGACATCTAACAACTTGAATAAAACTTTATTTAAGATATTAAAAGATTGATTGAATTAAAATAAACTACTGAAAACGAAATAACTAATAAAACAAAAATTAAATAATTGAGCTAACAATAAGAATGAATGTGATCAAAGCTAGAAACTTAAGAATGATTCTATCCTTATTTTGTTTTCCTTTATCTTGTTGATTCAATTTATGCTTGATTCTAGATATCCTAAGATTTTGATTACCCTCTCTCGAGATCTAATCAAGTAATCCTAATTGAAATCGATTACAGTAGAATTGTAACTTCTCAATTCACAAGACTAATTCTAACTATTCAATTGAATTTGAAACAATTCTAAGGATAATTAATTTCACAATTAAGATATTTTTTCAATTGTTAATTATTCTGATAATTGCAAGTCTATTAAGCTATGAACTTTCGTTGCATACCTTACCACATGTAACTTGATTCACTATTTTGATTTATTATGAAGTATAAGAATAACAATTATCACAAAGCATTCATATATGTATTGAATTCGTCATGAATAAAGTTCAACATAACAATTCAAGAATAATCCCTAATATGAATTTGGAAACCCATAATCATGTTAAACATCCTAAAAATCCAGTAAACATTCAAGAAAATGAAATAAATAAAGGGAAAAGGAATTAAAACTAGTTGGAGTCTTATCTAGAAATCTGAAATTTTCTAAAGGTCTCTTGATATCTCCTTTTGATCTTCTTTTGATCTAGTGGTTGCTACCTTTTTTGTGGTTTTTCTTATTTTTTAAATAGTGCTTAAGGCTTTTAGGGTTGTTTCTAGCATTTTCCCACTTAATTCAATTCAAAAAATTGTCCCAAAACTTCAAAACTTAAAAATTCTTGCAAGGTGGAAACACTTTTGTCACGATTGTGACCTGCATGGATTGTCCCTCTCTGTCACGATCGTGCATGATGTCACAATCGTGATAGAGGATCCCTACCGATTAACCATCTTCCCTTGTCATAATCATAAGGACGTCGTGATCATGACATGGCTGCATGCATCCCATATCTTCTTTTTCCTTCACATTCTTATTTTCATACACTCACAAACACATCAAAAACCTCTTAAAATATAAAATTAAAATCAAATTCTTGCTCTAAACCAATCAAACACTTAGAACATATACAAACATTAACAAGAACACAATTATAAGTCTATACACATGATAATCATCTAAGAAAATACTTAAAAACACACTTAAACACTTAGAAAAATACACTATAATCTACACCTATTAACATCTCCACATTCAAACCTTTTCTTGTCCTTAAGAAAAACTAAAAACACAAACAAAACAAAGCATAAAACCACATAATCACACAATTATGCAACTACAATAATGTTGCAATGGCATCAACTATCCAATTATGTATTTAGATAGTTTATCTTAATTATGATGATAATTAAGATGAAAGTTGTAAGATTTAAACAAGTGCTCATTATAGAACATCTTATAGAATTCTCTCACTAAACCACTGTCTCAATAGTAGTAGCAGAATCTTCATATAGAGATATGGTATAAGATACTTAAACGATTGACTTAGTACAAATGAGAGATCGTTAGTTTATGTTATACAGTTAATAGATTAGTTATAGTTTAGTGACATAATTATTTAAATGCATTCTTTATCTTGTACATATTTAGATGTATATGAGCCCGTGTGATAAATATATATCGTAAATGAAATTATAATGGTATTCATATTGTATTTACGTATTATCCATAAATAGTTCCTAGTTATTATTCTATTAAAACTAAACATTAATAGTGTAAAAAAATAGCACATATTATGTTTTTTGTTATGAAGGAACTAGCTAATCTTATATATTAAAGTATAGAGACACTTAAACAAATATATGGGTGCTTGTTAGAGAATAAGTTTATTAAACTGACCTTATATGAGAATTTTATTTGAAACATTACGTGTATGTCTGTACAAATTTTTATTATGATGATTATATAAGTGATCTTTTGACCTGAAATCTCCAAAGTTATCTTATATAAGGATTGGTATGTTTGATACTACTTATGACTTATCATAGCCGAGGATAGCTCAGGCGGTAATCATTAGATATAGTATAAACCATATAAAGGTAGTTGGGTGATCAATATAGGATTGATTATGCTAAAGTAATTAAGGAGAATGCTTTGTTGTTCTCAATTAGTATTAATTTGAGAAATCTTTAGCCAAGGTTAAATGATACTTTGAAAAAAAAATTCAAATATCATTAATTGAGTCAATTATTAATGGTGAGAATTAATATGATTGGACTCAAATAAAATAGATATTAATTTCATGTTCTATATCTAATTGAAACTGTTAAGTGTGGAGACTAAGAGAAGAGGAGTGGTGGGGCCCAAGGCCCACTTTATTTAGTTTCCTTCTTTTTGATGTATTGGCTAACAATAAAAACACCAACAAAAAAAAATCTTCTTCGAGGGTTAATGTGAGGCAACCCACTTACATGGGAGATCTATATTATAGCCATAGTGAGAGAACATACTCGCAGACCTTAACTCCACATTCAAACCCAAAACCTTAAGACATTAGGTTTATATGTCATTTCTATTTATATGTCCCTCATTAGTTCCATCTCTTTCTAATGTGGGATTCCTACACATACTTGAAATCTCAACAGAAATATTGCATTCTGAAAAATTGTGCAAAAAAAATCATGCACGAAAAAGTTAGTCAAATCACTTTGACATTCCTAAATATTTGGATGGTTATGATGTATTGCTAGAAGTCAATCTTGATCTATAAATACAAATTGTTTAATTAGATAATTAAAGGAATTTAATTTATTTAATCCTAAATATGATTTATAGATATAATTTATACATATTGTCAATATATTTAGAAACTTAATGAGTAACATATAAAGAATGAGTTGAAGAGAGAAAAGGTGTTTCAATCAAGTTTGAAAAAAAATCAATATAAAATATTGAGCCTACTCATTCCCTTGAAATTTGAGCATATTTGTAATAGATTTAGGCCATTTTAATAATTTAGTTAAAATTAAATTCTAATTTTAATTAAAAATACAATTAAATCTAATTAACAACTTTTTTTTGAAAATTGAATTTTTTTATTTACTATAGTAAAACTATATACAACATTACTGTGTTGTCTCCACTGGAGAAGTCAAAAGTATAGTACAATGCCAATGCACAAAAGTTATGACAGTTTGAAAAACAAAACAAATAGGTTATAAGTTCCAGCTCAATCTCATGCTATCTGTCAGGTTTTGGACTGTATCGTTTTGATATTACAAGTGTTTTCGGATCTGATTGATGATGTTTGCTACTAGTTGATAAAGACAAGTGTGCTCATTTATGTATATTTTGTGTTAAACATGTTATGTTATAGAATTTAAAATAATCTTATCTCTTTGAAATATCATGTTAGAAAGGCCTAATTTACCTCCAAAAGCTAGTTCAAGAGGGGGAGGTTTGCACACTATTATAAATTGTTGAATGCTCTCATAGTTGTCCGGTGTGGGATTCCTGACACATCCCTCTCAGTCAAGAGCAAGACTGGACATCTGATGGACATATTGGACAAAGGGACATAACTGGGCACCGCCCCAAACTATCGAGACAAACTGGCTCTGATACCATGTTAGAAAGTGCCTAACTCATCCCTAAAAGCTAGCTTAAAGGGGGAGGTTTGCACACTATTATAAATTGTTAAATACTTTCATAGTTGTTCGATGTTGAATTCCTGACACTTATCCCACGTTGGACAACTATGAAAGCTTTCAACAATTTATAATAATATACAAACTTTCTCCTCTTGAGCTAGTTTTTGGAAATGAGTTAGGCACTTCTAACAACAACTAGTACGTGCTTCCTTTCTTTTCTGATCTACTATCTTTTATCTTTTTCTTTCAGACACTAAGAGGCATGCTTTTGTTTATTAGGAACATAGCCACAAAATTATTACAGATTTGTATTAGCTTCCTACCACAACTAGTTCAAATACTTGAATAGTTATGGATATTATATTTATGGTCTTTGCTTAGAAGCCTCTCCATTTCTTTCTTTAGACCTAAAACAAGCAAAGGTAAGAACGCTTCCATTTAGAACTTCTTTGGCGCCATAGACTATGTGTAATACTTGATGGTTGACTAATAACAGACCACAGCAGGTCACTGCCCCAACGTTCAAGTCATGAATCTGACCGTAATATACACGGTGAAGCCCACTTGGCGAATGTCAGTTGTAGCCCACTTGTAGCCAGTTGGTGAATGTCATGTCAGCATCCGTTGGGGACCACCCATTCTCTCACGTCATCTCAGGGGAATGACTCGTAGACTTAATTAGTAGAGTCCGTTTCACGATATGAAATATTTCTTCTTGCAGGAAATAGCTATAATTCTCTATTCCTCAATCAATCTTCCTGATCTCTGGTTGATTCAGTACTCATCAGTGCCATGGCCAGGCCCCTCTTAAACCTCTCGAGCTCCACGTACAAGTTTCCAAGCCTAATTAGTCCTATCTTCCTTTTGGTTTCTCTAGCAACAGTATTAAGTCTGTTTTCCATTGTTACGTTTCTGTGTGCTTCTCATAACTCTAAAAGATCTCACCGAAGAGACAAGGAAAGCAGTAAGTTAGGGTCAAATGATAACAAAAAGCTTCTCTCCAAGTTAAGCAGTAACATTAATGAGAAGGCTCATGTGATGGTAAAGATGATATCTTGGAGGAAAGTGCAAGCTGGGGAAGAAGATGATGGTAACAGTGAAGAAGCAATATGGAGGAGGACAGTCATGTTAGGTGAAAGGTGCCGTCCACTCGATTTTTCCGGGAAGATTGAATATGACTCGGAAGGTAATCTTTTAACGGAACCATCATCTCTCAGTACGATGGCTCCTTCCAGAAAATTCTGAGCTCTCTTGCTCAAGTGAGTCGAGGGCCATCATAGTTTTCCAGCTCCAAACTATTCTACTCCGACCACAGATATCTGGGGGGTCATTTGTATTTTTCATTTGTTTTCTCTGCGTCTGTGTAGTTTGTCTATTTCATCTCTGTGTTGAAAACACTGGTCTCTAGATTGGTTGATGTGACTAAGTTGTATAAAAGAAGGAAACTGTTGTCGATTGCTGTGTTGGATGAAGGTTTTTAACACAGATTTCTCCCAACTCAATCGTTTGTGACTTCAATCGAGAAAATAGAATTATATATTTTTCAATCGATGTTCTTCAGACATCGGTGGTAATTCCTATTTTAGACACTGATACAACTCTTTGTTGGTAAAGGACACTAAGCCCTATCGTATTTTGATGTTTTCTTTACAAATTAATTGTATGCACAGTCTGGAATGACAATTAATTTTTTATATATAAATAAAATAGGATTAATTGATAAATAATGGAAAGAATTACAGGGAAGACAAACCCTTAACACTCCTTACACTAAGGTACAAGGAATAAAAACAACATATAATTAGTTAAAAAGGGGAAGGAAGCAGTCGTTCCTATATCAGCTGAACATGTTGGTGAAGGTTCTTTACTATCAGTATTTAACGAATTTATCAAATTATATCTAACTGAATGGATTCCTAGGTTGAACAATGATTAGCAAATCTTCGTTAATTACGTTCCTGCCATAATGTATACACATATGTTCCCAAGACTAGGATGAAAAGACGTTGACTATGTTCTGTACGAGTTGTTCCAGCTAATAAATTATGTATGATATCCAGTACACTGCAACTAGGGGCGTTCCATCTACAAAGTCGTGTAATCATTTCCTATATGCAAGTGTTGAACGAGCAAGTGAACAAAGAGATGATCATGAATTTCAGCTTAGAGTTGACATATAGAACAGACACAATTGATTTGTATATAAAGAAATCGAGCTGAAGTAGGTAGTTTGTTTTAGATAGCCATCCAAAGGTTAAAGGATATTCGAGGGGTGAGTGCTTTGTTCCAAATAATTTTGTGCCAGTCCATTACTAGGCGTCTTCTTCGCAGGAGCTCCTTGGTGGTTTTTGTTGCTAAAGGACTAGATAGGGTGGCCTTTCGATTGGAGGATGACAACAGAAGTAGGGTCATTACCTGGGGAGCTAGTGATGTCATCTTTAACCATATCTCGCAAGGTGAGTAGACGGTTGAGAACATGAGAATAGGAGCAACTTTTATTCAATTGCCAGATGCTTAGATCTTGAAGAAAATAAAAATTTCTCCATTGTATCCATAATGAGCATTTATTTAGAAAAATCCACCATAGTTGCTTAAGAATCAATACTAGATTATTGACTTTGATAAATGATATATCCATACCTCCTTCTTCCTTGGGTAGGCATATGTCAGTGCATCAAACCTTTGCTACACCTTTAGAGCCATCCGGATGGGATTACGAGAAACTCTTAAACAATATTTTGATAGCCTTAATGATACTTTGAGAAAGAAAAATATGGGAGCTCCAATATATATGCAAAGAGTTTAGCACGGATTGAATGAGTTGTAGTTTACCCACGTATGATAGCTTTTTATTTACCCATTAGGAGAGTCTTCTCTTAATACGTTCTATAAGGGATAAACTTTCCTGATAGTTTAGGTACTTGGTGGTTATTGGAAGGCCTAGATACATAATTGGAGGGCTGGTGCAGTTCATACCTGTGGCTTGTGCGATAAGAGGATGAAGGCCTAAAGTAGCTTTGGAGGGAATAAATAGACTCTTGTTAAGATTGATATGCAATCCAGAATAGCCCTTGAAGATATATAGTGCCTTCATGAGGGTGTTGATGGAGCTCATATGGGTTCTACAGGAAAGAAGAAGGTCATCAGCGAACCCAAGGTTAAGAAGAGAAATCTTCTTACATTTAGAGCGGTACCTAAAATTTAAGTTGAGTTGCACTTTATGTTTAATGATGGAACTAAGAATTTCCATGCATAAGATGAAAATATAAGGGGACAGAGGATATCCCTGTCAAAGCCCCCTAGCTGCCTTAAAAAATTTGGTCGGTCTTCTATTAATGAGCACAGCTAAGGAAGCGAAAGTGATGCATTACTTTAACCAATTGATGAACATAGTTGGAAATCCGAAGGTTTAGAGCATGATCCATATGAAATCCCAACTGATGTTGACAAGGCTTTACAAAAATCAATTTTTATTGTACAATTGGGAGCATAATTGGAACGAGAGTATCCTTTAAGAAGTTCTTGACAATAAGTATATTATCACCAATATGTCGATCCTGCATAAAAGCTCCTTGGTTCTCACTTATCAAGGGAGATAAGACCCTCTTCAATCGTGCTCCGAGTATCTTGGAAATAAGTTTATATAGAAAGTTGGTGCTTGCAATAGGTCGAAAGTCTCTAAATATAGAAGGGTTGAGACCTTTAGGGATCAAGCATAAAAAAGTTCAGTTGATTTCCTTAAAGAGAATCTCTTTAGTGAAGAATTCCTGAACTGCTTGTTTCACAAAAAGACTTGTGATATGCCATGATTTTTGGCAAAAATGGCGGTTAAAGCCATCGGGTCTAGGTGCCTTCGAACCATCCATATCAAAGACTACTCTTTCAATTTTGTTATCATCAATAGATTGGGTGAGAAGCTCACAATCAACAGAAGAAATTTGTTGCAAATTCAGTAACCTGAGCTCATCAATGGAGATAGTCAAGTAGCCAGGTGATCCCAGAAGAGAAGCAAAATAACTTATAGCTTCATCTCAAATTTCTTAAGGATTCAATAGTAGTGCACTTGTTGTAGATGTGATAGAGTGGATTTTGTTGAGAGTGTTCCTTGCTAGGATGGATTTAAAGAAAAAATGGTACATTGGTCACCATCCTTAAGCTAGTGTACTTTTCCTTTCTTTTGAAGCAGAGAATGGTGATTGCTTACGGGTTGCAAATAATTGGCAAGTGCTAGCTTTTCCTTATCCATAAGATTCGGATCGGTAGGATGCAATGCAAGTACTAATTGAATAGCCTTTAGGTCTGATCTTCTCAAGTGGATAGCAGAGATAATGGAGTCTTGTACAAATTTCAAGAGTGTAAGCTCCTGCTTGATACATTTCAACTTTTGGACCCAACGATATTGCAATACCTACACAACTAAAATCTGCACCCTTCCTGCACTCATCGAGAAAGCCAATATCATACACAAGATAGTTGTTAGATTTGAAGGGAAAATGAGAAAAATTTTCTAAAACAAGCTTTCGACTATAATTGGAGAATGATTTGAGAATAAAGGTCTTTGAAATTAGCAAAACTATTTGGAAAGGCAGTCAGCCAAGCATTATTCACCATTGCACGATCGAGTTTTTTTTCTTATATGCCAAGATGAGGATTGTTTTTTGGACCAAGTAAATGTATTTCCAATGAATTTCAAATCAGTAATGCCTATGTCATGAGCACATTTCTTGAAATCCTTTGGATGGTTTTTAAGATTAAAATGGACTTGAGCTTCCAAAGGGAAGAGGGTAAAATTAAAATCATCACAGATCAACATTAGTAGGGTAATACAACTGTTGAAGGTTCGGAGATTGCTCTAAAAACTTCTTCTCTGAAATGAGTAACTACTCGCATAGATAAAATAGATGTTTATATCAACATTTGCCAGCAGAAAAGTTAAATGGAGATGCATAGCTTGTTCAGTGGAGTCCAACAAGTCAACTTTGAGTTCATCCTTGTTATAACAAAGTATGATTCTACCAAAAGCATGATGTTGATGATTAGAAAGTATACACCAATGGGGACCAAGAAGATGTAACTTGCATAGGCTCTGTAGTTTTATTTTGGTTTCAAGAAGAGTAATGAACTAAGGTTTTCCATGTAAAACAAAGTCCTTTAGAGCCAAAAGCTTAAAGGGGTTATTTATTCCACATATATTCCATCTTATGATTGACATAAAAGGGGTGAACTTGTGGGGCTTTATTTTTTTTCCCTATTTTGAACGTCTTCTCTCCACGATGTGGAAGGTCTGTCCATTCACAGCTACTTTGGTACAAGGATCTTCTACTTGAATGTTGACAGCTGATAGGGTCAAAAAAGAATCATATTTGTCTGGAGAAAACAGGTAGCACTAGGAGTGCCAAAAATCCCATCAATTACGCTTGAATCTTGTGGTATGTCCCTAATATCATGCTCCTGAATGTCACAGCTATTTGGCAAAAATTTTGTGGTACCATCTGTGGTTGTTTCGGAGTATCAGAAGAGTTTTGTTGGCTAGTTGTTAAAATAGTCATATTATGAGTTGAGGACGATTCAAGAACGATGTCCTGTGGTGTATTTTGCTTCATTGCATTTTTTCCCTACTCCATTGGAGCTGAAAGTGGCATGGAGGCCAAGGGAGGGACAGTCGGTTATTGTTCAGATTCTTCAAATCCCATCAGCTTTTGATAACTACTAGTAGTGAATTTCTTCCCTGTAGCTTTCCATACTTTCCCGTACAATTTGGAAGGTGGTCTTATTGGTAAGATATGGCAATGGTGTCTTTCCATAATTTATAGTCTTCTGCCAACCTTATTATAGGAATCTCATTTGGTAGTTCCTTAGAGAGCTCAATGCTGACACAAAGCCGGGCGTACCCAACTCTTCTCTTCATTGCAGTATGTTCATCCATACATAATGGTTTACCAACATAGCTAGCCAAGGAACTTAACCCCTGGGTGGTCCAATATTCCAAGGAAACATTGTAAAAATTAATCCACGTAGGGAAATGTTGAAACTTAATAGTATCATAAGCTAGGTTGCCACACTTGTAAAAAGATGGCTTGGTTCCTAAGATTCCATGGACCATCTTCAAGGATTCTTTGAGCCTCAGAAACAGATGAGAGAATGAAGAGAATGAAGTTATCCTCAATGAGTAAAACATCAATTAAACCTCTTGCTTTCCATGTTTTAGTGGCCCGTCGGTGTATGAGAGGGAAGGCTGGCCATTTGTCAAAGAAAAACTAACAAGAGTTAATTCCCAGCTCTTAGCTCCCTCTCGGAGAGTTGAAATGTCTGGACACGCCATAAGCTTACCATATAAATCTTGAGGTGGAGTGAAGGTAAGGGTCAAGGATGGTTTATCCCCATCCACCTGCTTCTATATTTTCAGGGGAGGGTGTGCAGAAGATGACTAAGGTGATGATTTATAGACAGGTTGTATTGATAATAAGGACAGGGATAAAGGCTGGGGTCGTTGTTCAAGGAAGTAGGAGGAAGATGGTTTGGCTGGGAGGGGCAATGGGGAAAGTCAAAGACCTGCAGGGTAGAGTTGGTAATCATGTTGCTAAATATAAGAGGTGGCGTTGTTAGAAGGTAGTCTATCAAGAAAGCTTAAGAGAAAAAACAGTAAGTGGCTCTGGTAAGAAGAAAGAGTTTTAAAGGGAAAGACAAGAATTGTAACACCTCATTTTCAACTGACATATGCACGTGTGTCCATCGGGTACATGTGTACATGCCTATTAGAAATGACATGTTAACTATCTGACCCTCACTGTACATAACATGGCATCATACACTAAACCATCAATCACACATTTTTTTTAAAACTCAAAATGTTATCACATTAGTCAAACTCCATAATTTAAATCCATAATTTACATCGTTTCATACAACACAATACCATCCAAGGTTTACAACATTATCCTATGAGCTTAAAAAACTCAATACACACCAAATACAATAAATATGAAAACAAAAGCTAAGTCCTCAACTCAACTGACCGACCTCTGAGCCACTTCTGATTGTAACAGTTGCACAAAATGTGCTTTTACGGAGTCTTAGAAGCTAGGTCGTCTCACTCTCGAACCTGAAAAGCAACGGTACAATTTTGATGATTTTTGCGAACTCAGTAGAGTAACCATCCTCGATAGTTCACTCATGACATAAAACGAGATCAATTATAGCATGTAATCATACAGCTCAACTCCATTAAACAAGTATCAAATACTATCACAGATAAATCATTTCCCAGATACACAGTTCAATCATATAACTAAATTCACGCAACTTTGCAAATCATTCAATAAATTCAAATTTTATGCGAATGCGACATATATGAGACTGACATTCATTTTTATTTTGTTGTAACTGTGTGCTTTTATAGTATCCAAATTATCAAGCTCAGTCAGTCAGTCTGTGACTCATTGATCACAACGAGCTATAGGCTCGAACCACATATGCGGGAGCTTAAAGCTCATATCAGTAACAGTATCAATAGCCACATCAGTCACAACTCCTTTATATTACATGCATTGGAATGAAGTGCATGCCATAATTCAGTCATCAATTCAATCACTTTCATTTGCATGTAATATAACAGTATATCAGTCACAGTATCAATTACAGTAACAACAGTGGTCATCAGACTAGGTCCGACATTCAACCTTTCAGTTGAGAATCAGAAAGTCATTTAGGCAGATGCATTCACATTCAAGTAGGCACTTCTAATATCATTCTCATTCATCAAAACGCCTCGGACAAATATTGTCCGGAATCCAGTACACAATCAACACAATTCAGTACAATTCAATAAGATCGCAATACAGTTCAATAATGTACAAAACAATATGGTGAGACCATCTTAGGTTACTCACAATATGCTCCAAACAGTTATT
>JAOSBP010000002.1:16230943-16243578 GCA_027563825.1 Erythroxylum mucronatum | reverse complement strand
CACAGATGCATGTTTGCAAAGCTCTGTTCACTTTAAGAAAACGAAAAGGATGTAATGATTATCCATGTAGAAAAGATGTTAACAGATAGTGGGGTTATTGAGCTGCGAAATTACATAATTAGACAAAAACTGGGGTTTCAAGAATCCATTTCAGAGATGATTATATTCCCAATCCAGTATAACGATATGCAATGCAAGGTAAAAGTCTATCTAAAATCAAGAAATGGTTGAAACCAATCAGCGCAAGCTTGAAAAATTTCAAAAGAAACGACTCTAGCAAATCAAAGTAACTGCTTTGAGCACCAAAAATGCTCAAGCTTCAAACTTTTTGGCTCCAGTTCCAGTCCTACTCTCTCCAGCAAGCAAACATGAAAATTGGAAGTACTAAAAGACAATTAAAAACCAAGAAGAATAGCCATTCAAAATTCCATTGAATTACCCAGAAAGAAAAAATAAAAAAAGTAGCCACATTTTACAATTAAGAACAGATCGAAGAGCAGATAAGAACCAGCAGAAGACGACAGGGAATGGATCAAAAAAGCAAATGCATTACATAATATCAACATTCAATCCTAACCCACATTACAGGCATTTGCAAGACAGGAAACAGATCCACATAGAGAGAAGTATAATGCTTCTTCTTTCTGAAAAAAAAACTCACCAGCTCTTCAGATCGACAAGAAAAACTGGGAAAAGGGACTGAAGGAGGTACTTTTGGGTGTCGATCAACAGCGCAGCAATAACGATCACGAAAAAAAAGAACACAAAGTTCACAACAGGGAGGAGTCCAGAAAGGAAAAAGCTACGAACTTGAAAGTTGACGGTGGAGAAAGTGTGGGTGAAGAGTAAACAGAAGAAGGGAATGAAGAAGCCCAGAAAGAAGTGAGGTCTTTAATGACGAGGGATTAGGGAAAAATAGATACAGACCCATCACTCACATAGTATTGTCTAGGTATCTCCATATATCCTCTCAAGGTTTACTTTCCTTCTCTTGCCTCTTCTCTCTCTCTAGTATTGCTCTTGATTTCTGGATTTACCCAAAGTAACCAGCGTGTTTAAGGAAGAATTGAGAGAGGTTTATAAGTGAAGAGAGAAGTCTTGACTTCACAGACCCAGAAAATTTCATCACATGTATGTGCAGAAGGAAAAGCGTAACAGAAAATATATAAATTGCAAAGCACAAACCAGAACAGAGGATTTACCTTAAACCATGATCAGAATCCGAAATGCTCATCTAATGGAGGGAAATGGAAAGAGGTAGGAATGGTCAAAGTAAACATAATTCTAAAAGCTTTTAATGCTATTGTGAGAAGCATTAAAAGAAGTGATAAAGTATTGAAATATAAAGCATCGAATTTTTTTTGGATTAACGGAGGGAAATGGAGAGGAGGTAGGAATGGTCAACGTAAATAATGATTCTAAAAGCCGTAAATGCTATTGTGAGAAGCAATAAAAAAAGTGATAAAGTGTTGAAACTTTTTAGAAGGAAATGAGAGGGTAAGGATTGAGTTTTGGAGGGAAATGAGAGGGTAAGGATTGAGTTTTAAGTTATTAAGTAGATTTTACAAAAGAAAGAAATGAGATTTCAGCTCATCTGTTATTGTTTGGTCACTATTGTTTAATTCCTCTTTTTCTAGTCTCTAGTCATGTCATTTATGCTTTAAGGGAACTTTTTTGGCATTTTTATTTCCTTAATTAGCCTTTTCTCTTTGCTATTTTCCATCTTAGTCCTCACCATTTTGTAGTTTAGTCCTTTTTCTTCCATTATTAAGTCAAGAATTTTCCTAATCTCAAATTCTAAAACCAAATTTAATTATTCCTCTAAATTGAACCAAAACTCTTAAAACAAAAATAATGCTTAAGAAAAACAAACAAAGCTCGTCAAAAATTAACTATGTATGAAAATAAGACTAATTAAAAATGAATTAACTGAAATGAAATTTACATAAAAGCTTTAAAACACAAAAAGAAAAATAATTTAATGTCAAAAAAGAGGAATGAAAGTAAAAACTAAAAAAGCATTTTTGTTAATAATCATATTATCTTTTATTTTTTTTATGTTTTTATAAACAAAAATTATAAATTTAATAAAATAAGATGAGACAAAATTAAGAGTAGATACAAATACTTTGCATGCTTTGCAAGGATGGATTAGGCATGCTTATCTGAGCAACCCACAACAAGGATAACAAAATATAAAAGAGGAAGGGCACGACGCTATGAGAGACTCAACTAATCTAGAAAGCAACTTATATTATTCTTTTTGTTTACATTAATTTGGATCTCTATCAAAGGTGCCAAGGCTTCTACTTCCTAATTTGTCATTTCTAAGGGAAAAGGAAAGAGGGTTAACTTTAAACTAGAGATGTTTTCTCTAAAGTGTGATACTAAGGCAAACGAATTTATCTTTGACAAGGATATGGTTAAAGTAAAAGTTTATTGAGCCCTTGTTTTGTATAAGGATAAGAGGATGTTAGAGAAGACCTCTTTGGAGATGTGTTGAAAAATTAAGGTCAACTTTACCAAGGTAAGACATTTAAATTTCTTTGGTGTGTCAGTACAAATAAATTTTTGAAACCTTGTGCTCTTATGGCTGTGGAGGTCTGTACAAATAAGTCCAAACATACATAAAAGGGTTATTTAGACTTAGAATAAAATGACCAAGAAGCATAAGCTCAAGGACTAGAACAAAGACTTTGAGACCCTTGATGGTAAGGTTTGTAATATGACTACAAATTACAAAAAAAGAACTTAACCTAAAAGCTCATGGTGAATATCTCATAGGGAAAAAAATTATAGGATGGTTGTACATGACAACTTCTTAAAGAGTAAGTCTTTCAAGACTTGGGATCACAACGTGGTTACATATTTTATGAAAGTCTTTAAATGTAAAAAGCCTATTAAGTCTAGGAATCTAGAACTAGAAATGATGACTTAAGTGTCATCAATTTTCACACCCTAGAATTTGCTCATAAGCTTAAGACCATGGTAGAAGGCTTTTTTTCATCTTAAATAACTTACGAGGAGACTCTGAAGATCTAAGGCAACTCCTTTAAAGTGATTATTTGCAACCATGTTTTCTAGTATTTAAGTCTAAAGTCCTCCCCCTAAATTAAAAGGCTCAATATTTTTATTCTTCGATACAATTATTGCCTTATAGTTATATGAATTATCCTTTTTTCCTAATTTGCCTACTTTACAGCTTTCTTTCTTATACATTATGTGATTGTCTAGTTATTTGTTTTGATTTGTTTCAACTTAATATTTTGAGCCTAATCATGATGTGCTTCGTAGTTGTATTTTATTTAATGTATTTTTTCTTAGTAAAACTCATGATTTCTATATAAGGTATGTCTAAATATATTTGTGCATTTGATCTTCATAAATGTAGATGTACATCTTTGGCTATATATTTTTCCTTTAGAGAAATTTCTTATTGCATGTATGCTTTACCTCTAGTAAATTTATTGCATATTGTTTGAAAGATGTGAAACTTTACTCTCTTTTTTTTCCATTGTTAAGTATAAGATTTCCCTTAACAACAATATTAACTACCCCACTATTAGCCAAGAAAAGTCTCCCTAAGATTATAGGAACCCCAACGTTGTGCTTAATATCTATTATAAGAAATTCACTTGAAAAGATGAATTTTCCTACTTCCACAGATAGTTCTTCTAATCTCAACAGGATACTTGATGGAATGATCCATTAGCTAGAGTGACACATTTATCACCTTAAGGTGTCATATACCTAGCTTCTCAAAAATAGACAGGAATTATATTTATACTGACACTAAAGTCACACAAACATTTAATTGGTTTTGCATCACCAAATTCGCAAAGGAAAGTGAAAGTTTAATCATTCATATCACATAACTACGTCCACAATCAATTTTCGAAAAGGGATATGTATCTTATAGATAAGCCTTATTGAGGTTGATAAAGTGGATGCATATCTGCCGCTTCTTACTTTCATTCTTTACCATTACCACATTTGGAAGCCATTCAAATAATCACACTTCTAATATAAACTAACCCCACAACAACTTGTATACCTCCTCCTATATGACAAGCTACCTCTCTAAGTTAAATATTCTTTGCATTTTGTTTATCATGTTTAAATATGAGTTAAATTTTAATTTGTGAATTTCTACCTACAGATCAATCCCCCTTACATCTTCATGTCGACAAGCAAAGATGTCCTTATACTCCATTAATAAAGTCTCAATAGATGCCCCTCAAATTTCTCTCCTTTCGTCACCATCTTCATAATTCATGAATTCTTTATATCTAAGTCTACTACCTCTCATACCAATTCCATTCTTTACTCCTTCCTTAGCTATTATTAACCAATCTAATAGATGTCACCACTTTTATCACCCTTTAAGGACGTGATGTAATACTGACAAACTTCTTATAAGTTCCCATATACCTCATCTGTTCCACTGTTTGTTTAAAACTTCATTAAAAATTGATAGGGTGATAGAATAGAGTTAAAGGAACATAAAAAAGGTCTTTCCAAGATAGAATTGTAGGCTAAAGGCATATCCATAATAGGAAACTCTATAAATATAATAGTCTTTTATATTCCTAGATTTATTAGTAGGATATCTTCTCTATTATATGGGCTTTATCCTCCTCTAAACTGCAATAAAGGTGCCATGCAAGTCCCACTTGTGCGTTATTAAACCCTAGAGTCATGAAAGCATAATAATAAAAAGATGTTGACAAAGGTGCCATTATTTATAAAAGCGTTCTCACTTCATAATTGGTTAGGGTTTTTATAATTACCATCACATCAATATAAAAGTAGCCAGCTCAAGATCTTCATCCTCAAAACTAATTCTATCAGCTTATGCTTTCTCTTTATTTCATTCACGTTATTTAAAAAAATATCTAGCTTGTGTTATAGCTTCTTCATCTAGTTTTACTCACCTTTAAGTCCTATACCTAATATTAACCAAGACCTAGTATCACATAACCTTATAGTCCCATCATTGTAATTTTCATCAATAAATTGCTAAATCTAACTTCTCTTCAATAATGAATCGATGAGCTTCAGTAAATCTTATCATTAATTAGTCTCGTGTCTATAATCTTTTTGAAAGTGGAAAAACTTGCTTGATTAGGGTTGCTCAACCAAAGCTTTCAGGAACTTATGACATTCTTGCTTCTGATGCAATTGATTATATTGCTTAAAGAGGTGTTTAACTACAGTAATGATGCACTTTCAAGTTTACTCATTTTCTTACTTTCTTCTATATGATATTTTCCTTAATCATCTCCTACAAGATGGTTGCAATATAATCTCTCTTCCTTCCTTATCTCTTAGTCCTCTAAATATTCTCTCTATTAACTTAGGATCCTTCCTTATCCCATAGTCCTATAAAAAATCTCTTTGTTCACTCTAGGGAACATTATGTTTCCTCTAAAGCACTAAACCTTTTATGTGCCCTTTCACTTTCTCAAAGATATATACCTTGTTCATCAAAAGATACTTCTATATGTTTTGGTGGTGGTACAAATATTTTTCAACTTTATATTCAAATTCAAATATAACATTTAAATGGCCTTTATAATAAATTTGTGAGTATACTGTCTAACATTTTCTCTTTGTCCCTTCACCACACTAAAAAGAGTATAGGAGTCATTGTGTCTCCTATCGTTGCTAATGAAGTAAGCCTCAAACTTAGACTTGAGCTACCTAAAACTTGATATTGAGTCCCTCAAGATGGCTTAGTACCAATTCTTGACTACTCTTGCCAAAACATAAGAAAATCCTATACACTTCAACACCTTTTGAAGCTCCTTAGATATCCATTATCTCTCGATACTTTATGACATAATCAATGGGATTTGTAATGCTACTATAGTTTGAAAGAATGACACCAAATATTACTGTCAAATCTCATAAAGTTTCTTCTCAATATAACAAACATGTTTGAAATTCAAACTCTTACAGCTTGTTTGCTTCATTTTTATTTTTGTTTTCAAATTCATTTTAAAAAAACATGTTTATTTGAGTTTCTTTGGTTATTTCTTTTGGTTTTCATTTCTTCCTATTTTCAAAAATTATGAAAACCATAAAAATAGTTTTTGTTTTCTATTTCTATTTTTTAAAATCTGATTTACTATCAACTAAATATATATTATTTAATCATTTAATATATTAGTTACTAATAAGAACTATGAATAATTTAATTTAATATTATATATTTAAGTAACTAAAAATAATTATTAATATGAATTATGAATAATTTAAATTTACTTAATAATTTTTTTAGTTGCTATGATTAAATTAAATAAATTTAATTAATAATTATAATTAAATTTAAATATCTTCAAAATATATAAAATTTAAATAAAATTATATTTAATAATTAAAATATATTTAAAATAAATATTAATTTTAGATAAAAGGTAATTTTAAATTATTTTGATAAAATAAAATATTTTTATTTATAATTTATTAATAAATTTTATTTAAGAGATGAAAATAAATTTATTTAACTAAAAATAATTTATCTTTAAGTTTTATCTAATATATAATTATTATTAGTGATAAAAATATAATTACATTAATATTAACAGCTCAACAAATTTTAAAATTTATTTAAAAGTTAAAATTTAAAATTTAAAGACTACAAAAGAATAACAGGAATAGAAGCCACTTATGGAAACACCTTTTTTTCAGGGTTGGAGCACCCTGTTCCGGTGTTCCAACCTTGTTCCACTTAATCTGATTTATATATTTGTATGACCCTACATAAATAGACTTAAATTTGTGTCCTACCAGTGTTCAACTTGAATGTTTGAAATAGACTTAGATTGAAGTTTCGTTTTCAAATTTAGATCGACATTGATTCTGCAAGTGGATAAAATCTGTTATCAAACAGAGTAGGACCACCCATTCGATAGGTCATATTGCTAGATTTGTCATTATCCGGTGAACCCATTCCCTGTGATCGGATTCCTTTATCTCTTGTCAATTTCTGGATACTTTTTCAAATTCCTGAACATGTATCAGTGATCACTAAATCAATACTGATGCGATCCTAAATTCATCTTTTTCATCATCAATACCCAAGTAATTTTCTTTTCTCCATGGCCTATCGATCTGTCAAGCCAATACTTCTGTCAGTTACATTGCCAAGAAGAAGAGAATATTGATGGCAGAGAATTCAACATAAAAGCATCCCGGAATTAATGCCGAAATTGAATTGCATAAATTTTTGTGCCGCATGCCTGAGATCACAAGTAATAGTTTGCCGCTGGGTAAGCCAATGTGATGAAGTACTATACTTGTGCTACACTGGAACTACTGGTTTCTATATCTTACAAAGAGAATCTAGAGCTAAAAATTACCGTGTAGTGATTCCAAACCGTAACAACTTATAAAATCCTGTACACTACTGCTATTTATCACTTCTTGACTGATAACGAGAGTCCGCAGCTAGATGAATTCCATCATCATCTGGAACAAAGCTCACTCGCTTCTGCATTTCAATTGAAGAAATAAAACATTCAGTGCTTTATTTGATGATAAAAAATATCAGAACACCAATTAATATTATCTAATATCAACTCCCACGCATGAACCTTCACTTGTACAAGAAACAGTAGTACCAAACAGAAATGGTATGGCCTACCAGATAACAAAAATGGTGGCACTAATTATGATTCTAAACCATAGAGCAAAGCTTCCTTTCAGTTAAGTCGTCACAAAATAGCAGATGGTAGTTGTAACGGCAGAGAAAAAAAGGGTATTTTACAGTGAATGTGACCCACTAGAGCCAACAATACATGAAAATGGTCAATAATTAGATCTAAGTGCAGAAGTTAGGAAGCACGTCATTTTCATTTCAGTTTGCGCTCTTACCTACGAACAATATTGGCTAATTCCTGCCCGGAATGGTTTCTAGTTTAAGGTCTGAAACAAAGAAAGCTGCTAAAAATTTGCTGAGGATAGACCTGACCTAACCATTTACTTTGTTCAAAGAAGCAAAACCAGTTGTTAAAACAATAATCTGTTGATCAATTTGAAGATAATTCAATATCCAGAAAGCATGGTAGTTATTCTTGATTTGGGCGGTAGTTGAACACTCGACAACGATTTGCCGTACCCTTACACGATAAAATAAGTTATTTAATTATTTATCCTGGTTTCGGCGACAAGTCGTAGAGCCAGTTCATATAAATAACCGTAAAAGGGATGATCGCTCCAAATGGAAGCTTATCCCTTACTTGACTCCGTCGTATTACATTATTTGAGCCCCTCATGTTACGTCTAAAGATTTCCTCGAATAGAATTATAAAATTTAAAAAACAATAGATAAGAATACTGCAAATAAAGTAAGGAGATATTTCTCCCGTCCCGTCCGGAAGCTACTTTACTGACTTTCAATCATGTCAACACATACCAAATTGTTAATTGATTCCACAAAATCTGTAGCTAGATCTGATGAACACATACATCCTACCAACAGATATATCATGCAGAAATTGAACACAGATCTCAAGAAAGACATACCTTATGAGGCTTAAAATTCTCCGCTATGCCACCATTCTCTGGTTTCCACTGCCCACCACCAGCAACTTGATCGGAACTCTCCATGAAAAGATCAATGATCTTCTCAGCCACTTCTCCGTCATCTTTGCTCTCTTCCACCAACTTCATCACTTGCCCTCTAGGTAGCCGTATTTTCACCCGCACCGGTCCGGCGGCGCTTTCATCATTTGGCCCACTGTGGACCGTCGGACCTGACGGTGGTCTAATAACCGAAAGGTCTGATACTGTTCTTCTGGAGAGCATCAGGCATTCGAGCCTGTCTTTAGCACTCATGTGAATACCTGACCTAACCCTTCTCGTTCTGGGCTCCTTCGCTTCAGGAAACTTGGGCAATTCAACAAGGAAGTATATTTTCTTGCGCTTCAATTCCTGTTCTGGCTCTAAAGGTTTAGCCCGAATGCCAAAATGCTTGACGGCATCGGAATCTAGCAGAACATAACCTGGATAGTCCTTAACTACGTCTAACACCCTCGCCGGAGTCTTTACCTTGAATGTTTCGCCATTAATCTTCATGACCTTGGGTCTCTTTCCTCCTCCAATGCTGTTTCCCATTGTGTATCTTCAGTAACTTTGCCAATAGGATGTATAAGAATGTATCATCCTTTATATAAGGTGGCTGAAATAGGTGGGGTATCAAGGAGTTCACAACAGTAACAGTTGGAAAAGTATTTGTGCGGTGTGAATCCGAGGAGATTCTGTTTTTTTGTAAATTTTCAAGAAAGTCATAATGGACAGCGTGAAAATAAAAGTTCTTAGATGGGGATAACTCGAATTCATTACGGAAAACTCTCTTGGTGATGGAAAAAAAAAGGATCATTTCATAAAAAACATTCCAATTCGGCAAAAAGGAAATGCTAGTGCACCTTTTGATCTTCAATTATGATTCTTTACCCATCTTTTCGTGCAAAAGCAGGACATGGGTGGGGACTAACCTTAGTCATGCAGTGTTGGATCACTTTCGAAACGGATAAGGCTAAGGTCTTACGCGTAAGCTACTTACGCGTAAGCTACTGTAAGGCGTGTGCAATATACGTTTCCCTTAGGAACGATTAATGATAATATACTATAGTAGTATTCTCAAAATCACAGGTTAATTACACCGACGGCCACCACCACAAAATGGATGGTCGATTAAAGCAAGAGTATACGACCACGTGGGGTATTTCAATTTATGAAAAATCTCATATAATCTAAATTTATTTTAAACATAGTATAAATAACAAAGGTACTTGTGTTATATCATAGATTTTATAGAAAATACTAATATCACAATTTAAAAAGTCATACCATTGACAAAATATATTCAAAAAAACAAATCAAATGAATGCTTAGTTACTAAAAGATATGACAGAATCTTTTGTTGGTTAACTGTAAATTAATGATGATTAAGGTCTCATGGTAATTTATTTCAATTAAATAACATAATATCTACTAAATAATCACTGTTTGTGATTATTTTCAAATTATTATTCCATATAGTAGATAGAACTTTCCTGATATTTATTTTTACGATTTCAGAAATATACCCTCTCAAAATCATGACTTAATTTGAAAATATTGCTATTATAAAATTAATACATGTTTCTAAGCTTAATGTAAATTAATCAGGTCAAATTTTTTCTTGGCAGTAAGACTAGACACTCGGAGGCATCAGCAGTTAACGTTCCTTAGAGAATCGGCACAATTCTTCTATTTTTTTTAATATATTTGGTCGTATTTTGACAGGGTAAATTTGAATTTTTGAAATAAAAAAATAACAACAAAGTTAACTTAAGAGATCTAGTTAGGGTTTTAGGTATCAATTTAGACGTTAACTCAATTATGGTATTAGACCAATTTAATTTATGTTATTGATATTAATTTTTTTGTTTTTTTTGGGTAAATTATTAATATAAAATTTTAAGTAACAAAGAAACACTCCGATATTCACAGTTAGAACTAAACTTGTACGTCTAAGAGAGTCCAACAAATTATTTCGTATAAAACCATCAGAACTTTGGAGTAAATCATGATGGTGCATTTGGGATGTATATATAGAGCGTACAAATATAGTTACTTCTGGATTTGGATTGTTAAGAGAAGAAATGTGAAAGGTATCTCCTAAAAGAAAAGATGGTAATGTCAAAACAAATCCATTAACAATCACAAGCGGCGGAAATGACGGCAACAAAGTCTACGACACTCCTGCGACTCGATTGTCAAAATATTGAATTGTATAGTCTATATTACACGCTATTGGAATAAGTTGCTTCTTTTGGTAATATCATAGATTATTTTCAATGTAATGAAGGAAACAACGAGAAAGAATGGATCAACTTCTTTCGAAATTTTTG
This sequence comes from Erythroxylum mucronatum, assembly GCA_027563825.1. Classification (NCBI taxonomy): domain Eukaryota; kingdom Viridiplantae; phylum Streptophyta; class Magnoliopsida; order Malpighiales; family Erythroxylaceae; genus Erythroxylum; species Erythroxylum mucronatum. Next base: position 16,232,677 of record JAOSBP010000002.1, on the reverse strand, counting down.
TTACGCGGAATATTAAAGATTCTGTTGCCCAATAATACTATCAGTTATATCTAGTTAATGTGTTTTCTTTAATAAACTATTCCACATTTGAAATATAAATTATATGAAAAATCAAAAAATATTTTTATTGTTACAGAAAAATGTTGCAGGGCAGCATTTATTTAGAATTCAAACAAGTGAGCTATAGTCAATTATAGATAAGCCGAATTGTTAGTGATTTGAGTAGATTTATATTCGATGCAGGAATGTATGTTTATGTATTTGTGCCTGTTTCATCTTCCCCTGAAATCAACATTATATTACTAGCAAGACCTCTAAAGAATATTCTAAAATAAAACCAGAATTCATTCCTTAAGAATATATAAGTAGCATTAACATTTTTTAAGTTGAAAAAAAGATTAATTGGTATCAAAAGAGTTGTCGACAGGCCCACACTACCATCCTCCACTGCGCGCTACCCATACATGCAAGGACAATCGCTATCTTCACCAACTGTAAATAATCATGACAAAATAAGTAGTTAGTTAGATGAGAGAGAACATTCCTGTATATAAGCGTTTTACGATCATTCAATAAACATACAATTCTCTTCCTTTATGAAGAGTAATATAGTATCAGAGCGGGTTGCTCGTATGTTAGTCGTTAACACCTTGAAATGATAGATTATGTCATATGTTAGACCCACACATGAGGGGGGTGTGTTGAAATATAAGAGTGGAAGTTTATCCCACATTGGAGAAAGAGAGGAAAGAAGACCAACATATAAGTCTAGTGGGCTATTCCACCTATCACCAATTGGTTTTAGAATAGAACCTCACTTAGACTTGTATGTGGTCTAACTTTCCTTCTCGTGTGAGTCTGTAGGCCCATTGTAAATTCTAACATGGTATCAAAGCAGTGTTTCTGCCTTACCCTGTAAAACGTACACCCTGCAAACTCCGAAAATGGAGATGGAAGACAATACGGAAGCAGTCTTCGATGAGGAAGCTTATAGCATTACTGCGGCAGATAACCCAAGAAATCTACTCGTCAACACACCCCTCGAAGGAGCAAATTACTTATCATGGAGTCGGTCGATGATCATCTCACTAAAAGCTAAGGGAAAGCTGGGTTTCGTGAAAGGTGAGCTACAGCCACCTGTTGTCAACGACAAACTCATGAAGAAATGGAAAAAGGCAGACAATATGGTTATAACCTGGATTATCAACTCATTGTCAAAGGAAATCTCCAATTCTTTCTTAGTGGTGACAACAGCGAGAGACCTCTGGGATGAATTGAAGGGATGCTATGGAGAAAGCAGCGGGCCTCACCTGTATGAAATCATACAAAAGTAAGTAACTTAACACAAGGTAACAGCACCGTGACTGTCTATTTTAAAAAACTAAAGGGGCTATGGAACGACCTGGATTCTTTGATGCCGATGAGTATGTGCAGTTGTGAAAACGCCGGAAAGAACTTGGGAGTCTTTAACACCAACCGATTGATGCAATTTCTGCTGGGTCTAAGGGAAGAGTATGTTACCGTGGTAAGCCAAATCATGTTGCTTGAACCTTTATCGCAGGTAAACAAAGCATATTCTATGATATTAACGATAGAAAAACAAAAAAGCGTGAACGCTAACAATACGATTCAGATGGGAGTGGCACTCATGGCCACCCCTAACAACGCCAAAAGACAGGGGAACAGGGATCCTATTGGAAAACGTTTCGAAAATAGAAAAGATGAAAAGTTTTG
>JAOSBP010000002.1:16188203-16212134 GCA_027563825.1 Erythroxylum mucronatum | reverse complement strand
TGTGTAATGTTTGATTTTGTTTGTCCTGTCTTGGGTGGCATCCATGTATCCTCCCAGGGGGTATTTGGGTGTTACATTTTAGACCTAACAATAGTTATGTTAGTATATGAAGATTCAGATTTAACATCAAGCAATTTGGTGTGTAGATTAAGGTTGGATTTTAATTACCTATGGATACCTTATGACATTGTGGACATATTTCTTCCAACAGGAAGTAAGTAGAGGTAGTGGTATAAAGCTGATATATGTTAGAAAATTGAGAATGTTATAGCACATAAAGGTTTTCAAAAGGATGAGAGGTCATTGAACTAGAACTTGCATCATCATCTTCTTCTTCATCGCTGTGACCACCACTACCAGAACCAGTAGCGAGAATCAAGAACAAAAGACATGAGCTTGCAAGGATCAGACCATCAAAACTAAGCCAAAGATGAGGAGAAGTGGACTTGGAAGTGACAAAGTATTAGTTATAGCAAATATATTTAATGGCGAAGAATGCAAAAGAGAGGCCTTGTGAGAGTTAGACTCCACGAACAACAGGGAGAGGAAGGAATTTGTAAAGAAATGACATGAGGTTTGTAGCACCGAGGATGAGGAGAGTGGAGGCATTTCTTTACATCTTTTCCACTTAAACAACCCCATGAATAATAATGGAAGTCTAAAGTAAGAGTAACTTATCACACACAAGAGAAGTGAAAGAAAACAAAAATAACAAAGAATTTGAATTACCAATTTATTTTCAATTATGCTACATCAACAATATATTTATTTTCAATTATGATATAGTAAATGTGAGATTCTTTAAAGGAGTTCGTTAAATGGTTGTTTTAGGAGATGAAGATGATTGGAAGAGAAGGCAGTGAAGGTAGTAGGTTTTTCGTTGATCTCTAGTTACAGAGAAATCTTTGGAGGCAAGTAACAAGAATAACCTAAAAGAAAATGAAGCATAAAATATTAAAACAAACAAGAAAAGTTTATACTTAGAGAAATCTAAGCACAGAAGACACAGGAGATGCTGAAAATGCTAAAGGCGGTCCAAAGAAACCATATTTGATATTGTTTTTCTGAACAAAAAATACCTATTTTAAAAATGTACAAAAATGTGATTTTTATGTTTTCGTAAACTTGTTGTGGTTTTCTTATTTTTAAAAACAAAAAATGGAAACAAGTCATAACCAAACATGTTTTAAGCATCTTTTTCTTTTTTTACGAAACAACAAAAAACCAAAGAAAAAAAACCAAACAACCCTTAAAATTAGATTTCTTTTTCATTCCCAATCATGCTTTTAATATAGTTTTTAATTTTATCCTTTAATATCTTGTCATGATATATTTAGGTTTCTATAAAGTATTTGATATGAGTATTTTAATATAATTATGAAAATATTGATTTTTTATCATTGTGACTGAATGAAAATTTTCAACACCTATATAGGAGATCTATGGTAAGTATAATTACCATACGCTTGTTGGGCTTGAAACAAGTTTGTTTAACCTACATAAATAATATGAAAACACATATAATTACTACTATTTCATGTCTATCTCGGAATTGCTAACATATAATATTTGTTACGAAAACCTTCTAAAGTAACATCAATATGTTCGTTATACTTATTTGGCCAATTGTAAAAGATTAGATTGTTTTATCCTAAAGTTTTATTCCAAGCAATTGAGATCAATTTTCTCTTGAGTTTCCTATTCAGTCATAACTATTATGATTGATGCTTCTGCTATGTACTTCAAAATCCATTATGACAATCCATAGTTGCATTTTCTCATACATCAATAGTTGCATTTTCTCATACTTATCTATATTAGTTTATATTCTATAGTCAATCGATTTATTGTGTATATAATTATTTAAAGTCAATCTTTATTTTATATATATTTAGATGTATATGATAAAGTCCATAGGATAAATGTACAATGTAAATGAAATTATAATGAGATCATAATTATGAGATTTATATTACGTTTATGTTTTATTCCTAAATTTCTCTTAGTAAATGTTCTATTAATATTGGACACTAATAAAGTGTAAAAAACTAGCACATATTATATTTCTTCTTTATGAAGGAAGTAGTCAATCTTATAGACTAAAGTATGAAGATACTTAAACAAACATGTGGGTACTTATTAGACAATAAGTTATTTGGAACATTACTTGTATGTCTATAAAAATTCTCATTGTGATGATTGTATAAGTGATCTTTTGACTTAAGATCTCTAAAGTATCTCATATAGGGATTGTTATGTTTTGATGCTATATATGACTTATTCTAGTCAAGAGTAGTTCAATCGATAATTATTAGATATAACATAAACTATATAGAGATAATTGAGTGATCAATATAAGATTCATTGCCCTAAAGTGATTAAGAAGAATGCTCCATTTTTTCTTGATCAATATAATTTAGGAAATCCTTGTCCAAGATGGAATGACACTTTATAAAATAATTTACAAATGCCATTAATTAGATTCAATTACTAATAGTAGAGAACTATTATGATTAGACTCAAATAGAATAGACATCATTTTCAGGTTCTATGTCTAAGCAAAACATTGTATAATGAAAAAATTGAATTATACGAAAAAATATGCACAAAAAGGTTAGTAAAAACTATAACTTTCCTAAATATTTAGGTGGTTATGATTCGTTGCTAAACACCAATCTTGATTTATGGATATAAATTATTTAATTAAAGAAATAAAGATAAATTAAAGGAGTTTAATTTATCGAATTCTAAATATAATTTAAGGTTATAATTTATATCCATTACCATTAAAGGACCTAATAGGTCACACACAAAGAATGAGTTGAACAGAGAAAAGATGCTTCAAATTGGACTTGATTATAAAATTTAAGAAACTTTATAATCAAATATTAAATTTTTAATAAATAAGGACCAATATAAGATATTTAATCTTTATTGAGCAAAATTAGTATTTAATTAGAATTAATTTTAATTCTAATTAAAGTTTAATTGAAATTAGAATTTGTTTCAATTAAATTACTAAAAGGTCAAAGCCCCATTATAAAGATGTTTAGACTCCAACATAGCTAACACTTTTTGCCTAACTCTCTTTACAATAGTTGTAGAGTTCTCTCAACATGTTTTGTAGATACCACTAGAGGTCAGATTTGTGTACCACCAAGTTGATTTTAGAAACTGTTTGAAGGAAATTACAAAAAAACTAAAAAAGCTTCATAATAATGTACAAAGTGTAATTCATTCTTTATTATATTTTATGTTTTAATCATTTTATAGAATTTTAAGTTATCTAACCTTTCAGAATGGCCTAATTGTTAAATTTTAAAAAAAATGGAGTTCCTCTAAATTAGAATAAGTAAGAAATATAATTTTTTGAAAATTGTTTTCAATTAAATTTCAATTAAAAGAGTCTACATAATTGGAACTAGTTTCTAATTGAAATTAAATTTCTATCTAAAATAGAAATTTAATTTATTTAGTAATCGACGGGCTTAATCTAATTTAATTATCCAAGGAGTTGAAAATATTATTTTATATTATGAAGATCAATAACTATAATCAAACAAGGCTTGATGTTTTTATGCACATAATTTGATTATATGTGCGCAAATGCATGTGTTAATATATGTTTGATATATTATGTATGTTGCATTGCATGTTTTATATGTATGATTTTATTATATATACTTTTTTATTTGATGAGACGAATAAAATTAAATCTCTCTTTAAATTATTAAGTATAAGTTTTGAACATTATGGTTTCCTTCCATTGTTATAGGAATAAACTAGAGTTCTATTTCTTTTAAGCTTATTGAGCAACTTAAGATCACTTTAACTTGAATATGTTTAGTTTTATTTAACTGAATCTATGTGAATTCGATGAGTAAAAATTATGATCATGTGAATTTAGAGGCTAGGATAGGAACAATATATAACATATGTTTACGAAAAAATTTATCACCTGGTGGATCTAGGAGTCATATGAGATATGAATGATAAAGTCATTATCTACCCAATTTAAGTTTAGTTAGTTTGTTGAGCAAACTTAAGATCAACTAAATTTAAATTAGATCCTAGTTTACTAGAGAGATTTAAGTAATCTTTTTGAATTGTAGTAACTACTATTATTTTGAACAAATAGTGGGAGTAACTAAATACATGATTAAAGTCATAATCTTATTCAGTAGTAATGACATATAACCAATACTCATTTTTCTTACATTTATATTTTATTTTAAGTAAAAACTACCCTTGGTTAGTATAATTGATACTAAGTTAATGAACTTAATTTCTTGGACATATGTTTGGTTTAAAAAGAGCTATCAAAGATAGAAAAGTTGTATATCCATTATGTGATTTTGTTATTATCCCAATTGAAGATTTATGAAGTTATAGAGATATTTCAATATCATATAGATGAAAAAATATAATGAAATTTAAGTTGACTAATATCTTATAAACTTTAATGACAACATGTAAGATATATGTATAATGCAAGAGGTTGTATAAAGTAGAGTTGAAAGATATAGTATGTTGATGAAATTGTTTCGTTTAATTTAATATACTAAAAGCATGAATGTAGACTACAATTAAAGGCTTTTCTATATTATGACAATATTTATCATAAGAAAAAAATGATTGCATAATTTTTCTTGCCAATATGTGATATGATAAAGCTCATGTATATATTTATAATTCATGCGTTTAAGCATACAATACTAAAATTGTATTTAACATTACTGTAATGTTCAAGGAATGACAAGAAACAAATTATTAAGTAAAAGTAACTGATCCAAGTTTATATAAATAATTTGTATATGTTGGACAAAAGGAGACTTATACTTAATATGAGTGGCAAGAATTCAAAGTTGGATAATCGAGACTCTTTTTTTATTCCATGTTGGTTAAATCAATATGATGAGAACCGTAAAGTTATATAAAAGAATATATGTATCTTTTTGATTATGAATCATATATAACTTGTGAAACTTGTTAAATGAACGAATAACTAAATCAACCTTTAGTGAAAGAATGATGATGGTATTAAATATTTAAATCTTATACATGTGATGTGATGGATGTAATAATAATTCATATAAGGATGATACTTGTATTTTATTATATTACTAATGACTTTATATGACATAGTTATATTTATTAACTGAAACATTAATTTAAAATTTTGAAAAGTTTAAATTGTTTAAATGTAAATAAAAATTAAGCATTGAGAATGTTAGAATCATTTTGATGAGATAGATATGGTAAGATCCACATTTTTTATTATTTATAGGGAATGAGATCCTTTAGTGAATACCTCTATAACTAAACTCTACGATGTTATGTATTTATGCAAGGAAAAAAATATAATATGAGATATTATAAAACGCATTATTAAATTTTTCTATAGTTATGCCTAGCAGAATAACTTACCTTAAATATTTCTAATTAAATCAATTAGCAATATTCCATATTAGATACATAATAATATGGCTTTGATAGAGACAAAGTTAATAATTTTAGGTGTGATACTTATTTGAAGCATATATTACTCAACAAGCTTAGAACTAATTCAAATTTTTTGAAAGTTATGAGATATTCATAAGGTTGGATATAATCTTTAAAACCCATTGAATAAAATGTTTGTTTCATTGTATACTTATAAGAGAATAGTTCCCAAGATAAGTAGGAGGAGTAACATGAAATTTGAAAGGTTCAAATATGATGAAAATACATCCAATTAGAATGAATGCCTTTATTGATATATTTGATGTATAGTTAAGCGTTATAAGACATGTAAAGATTCACTTTCATAATTAATTCAAACAATTGGTATTGGAGTTGATTGTGAATTTATAATATCTATAAGAAGGTTAAGTATAATTGCCCTCTTTAGTGGGAGTATACAAAAATATATTGCTCATAGAGAAAAATAATTCATATTTTTAATTATTGAACCTATGATTGCCCAAGAACAACTTTTATTGGATTTGAATATATAGCAACTTAATTGTGGGACTTAGATTTATAGAGTTAGCTATTTACCTATTCTAGTCCAAAAGCATAAATAATATACTAAAGGTGTTTAGTATTTGAAGTAGCTGATACTTATAAACTATTAACGATAGCCATTATTCTATATATGAAAAGATATTTGAGTTTAAGGTCTTATGGATATTAACTTTAGAAATAAATCCTAGTTAAGGTATATTTTGCTTAAAAAATGTTGTTTTGAGATTGGAACGATTTCAATGTAGCATTAACTACTAATCAAGCCAAAATATATTTTTCATTTAGTAGAAATGATTATTTGGATCAATAAGTTCTTTAATGAACTTAGTATAGATCATTTCATTATTCAAAAAGTAATTTACTATAGAACATAAGTGCCATTGTGCACGCAAAAGAAACTAAGGTCTCATTAAAGATCGAAGTATGCATTTAGATACTTTCTCTTGATTGTGATAATAATTAAATAAAAGTTGTAAGATCGATATAAGTAAGCGCTTACTATAAGAATATTGTAGAATTCTTTCACTAAACCATTTTCCTAACAGTGGCATGATTGTCATATGGTGATATGTTGTAAGATACTTAAACAATTGGCTTAGCACAAGTGGGAGATTGTTGGTTTATATCGTAGAGCCAATAAGTTTGTTGTAGTTTAGTGATATAATTATTTAAAGGCATTGTTCATCTTGTACATATTTAGATATATATGATAAATTTCATGGAATAAATGTACATTGCAATTATGATGAGATCATAATAATGAGATTCATATTGCATTTATATATTATTCCTAAATTACTTTTAGTTATTTTCTATTAAGATTAGACATTAATAGAGCATTAAAAGACTAGCACATGTTATGTTTCTATCTCATGAAAGAAGTTGTCAATCTTATAAAATGAAGTGCAAAGATACTTAAACAAATATATGGGTGCTTGTTAGAGAACAAGTTTAGTAAACTAACCCCATACGATAATTCTATTTGAAACATTATTGGTAAGTTTGTGAAAATTTTATTGTAATGATTATATAAGTAGCCATTTGACTTAAAATCTCTAAAGTAAATCACAGAAGAGTTGTTATGTTTTGATACTACTTAAAACCTATCATAGGCAAGGATAGTTTAATTGGTAGTCATTGATATGACATAAATTACAAGCAAATAGTTGAGTAATCAATATAAAATTTCTCATCTTAAATTAATTAGGGAGCATATCGTATTGTTTTTTATTAGTATTGATTCGAGAAATTTTTGACCAAGATGAAATGACATTTTATAAAATAGCTTACAAATATTATTAATAGAATCAATTACTGATGATAGAGAACTAATATGATTGCAATTAAATAAGTAGATATTAATTTTATGTTATATATTTAATCGAAATATTATATGATGAATTTATACGAAAAATTATGCATAGAAAATTTACTCAAAACTATTTTGATATTCTTAAATATTTAGATGGTAATGATATGCTGCTAGATGTCAATCTTGATCTATAAATATAAATTGTTTAATTAGATAATTAAAGATAAATTAAATTTTTTTAATTTATTTGATCCTATGATTTTAAGTAATCTTGACTTTCAGAAAATTGAATGAAAAAAATTTTATTCTTATTCCATTGTGTGTCATATCATATTCCGCCAATTTTCTAACAATATATACATTAGAATTTTTTTAGTTTATAAATAATTGTTGATGTTAAGCATTTTCAATAATTTGTTTTATAAAGGGCTTGCTTGTTCTTAAGATTTTTTAAATATTATGTTGCCCTTATCTTTGCTCAAAACTGTAATGTTTTAATTTTGAGAGCATATGAAATAAATGCTCAACATAAGCAAGTTTAGACATATGTCTATGGATACAAATACGAACCAAAAATTAATCTTAGTATCATACTATATTAATCAGTTTGACCCCTAGAGAACACAATATTAGAATGATTTGAATCACCAAAGTCTTTAAATGATGACACCGTCTTCAGCCCACCTTTCAATGTCCTTCTAAGCTGCATCTACCTATCAATTTATACATCTGTGCATAGAAGCACATATTGACCCTGTCTCTACGTATCGAGTAGCCCGGCGTCTCATCTCCTCTACAAATCCATCAAAACTTTGGGTCTTAAAGTATCAACCTATTAATCTATTCCATTGCCCACTTGCAAATGTAGACGAAAATTTTCACTTCATAAATTCATAGTAATCATCTGAATAGAAGAAGGGTTGGCAGTGCTTCATTCTTTACTTCATTGGTTGTCGTCGGTGGCTCCAAAAAGGGTGTCCTGTTTTCAAGAGTGGTGAGTTGATGATGATGATGAGTATATGGAGCTGCAATGGTTAAATCAAGATTAAGATTAGAAGAAACAGCAGAAGTTTCGTCTTCGAGACAACTTGCTGAGTCAGAAATCTTATTATTGTCCTGGTTAGACTTTTTGGATATATAATTACATGCATCTTTCTGTGAGTCAGAAGACGGTGACAATCTCTGCGGTTGAGGATGAGCAAGAATTTGGTTGAGTCGATGATTATTAGGGTCAATTCCCATGGCTATTAGCTTTTTCCTGATATGAGAGTTCCAGTAGTTCTTCACCTCATTATCTGTCCTTCCGGGCAGTCTTCCCGCTATCAATGACCACCTAACAGCCAACCGGCTTAATTTTTTAGCTTAGGAAAATCATAATGTCATTATAAATTATATGTACCAGAATAATGTGACAAACACTAAAGATGATATTCTCATTTTAGTTATCCAGATAACATACTGACTGAATTACTATAATAAATCAATGCCAAACACATATTCACATGCTACATACATATCTATGAACGGTGAAAATGTGAAAGAGATCATAACTTTATTAATTAACTGGAATTGATGGCAAATCAATCACATTCAAGAAAAATATACCTGTTGCCAAGAAGAGCATGGAGCTTAATAATGAGGTCTTCTTCATCTTGACCAAAATTTCCTCGTTTGATGTCGGGTCTAAGATAGTTTATCCATCTTAGCCTGCAACTTTTTCCACAACGGTGCAAACCTGAAATTGTACGTTTAACTAGTCTGATTACTAAGTTGCAAAGTTCATGTACGGCGCACTGATATAAGCAGGAATAATTATACGTATTCTATATGATCGCTAGGCTACCCCAAAATGACGAATACCAATGAGGAGCATTTTAGAGATTAGGGTTTGATTTCTGTTGGTAGTTTACCAGAATTCCTGAAACCTGAAAGCAAAATGCAAACATGGAGGTATATACATACCAGCAGCCTTAGGGAGGGAACGCCAACCACCTTCACCGTGAGCTTTGATGTAGTCGACGAGTTTTTGGTCTTCTTGCTTGGACCAAGCTCCTTTATTGTTTCCTTCTTTGTCACAGCAAGGCTTTCTCATTGTTGTCTTCCCCAGTACTCCTCTCCGATATACAGACAGAAACGGAGATGGTGGTTGATGCTTAGGGGCTTGGAGAGAAGGAGAGAAACAAGGCAATTCGAAGTCCAAGATGATTAAAATTTATACAGACAGGAGTTGAGAGGAAGTTGTGGGCTTTGACTATTGGACTGGTTGTTTTTGGTGTTTAGGTGAGTTGAAAATGCGCCTACAGTTGCAACGGATAAGGTCTTCCCTTTCAACTCTTTCCATTAGCTTACCGTTAAGTAACCATCCCTTTCCTTACCTACATGCGATTTTTCATCACTAATTGCAAGTTTTTTGTCAGGCTTCCTATCTACTGAAATCTGCTTTAAAACCTTTTTTTCGGACGGAAGTTTTTTCAGGTAAAGCTAACCTCATAATGAATTGAATTTAAGTACTATTCCGAATTAACACTTTTGATCAATATCTTTCAGTGATTTTCTCCTATTGATCAAAACTTTAACAAAACTATGAAGTTCACGGCATCTTTGAAATATGTTATAGAACAAACCAATCTCTATTGACAATCAAAATGCTTACGGATCATCCCATGTTTCCATTAACAAACTTATGTCCTTTTTAATGGACAGATGAATCAGAATATCATCACACTAACTCATTAGTACATGAATATCATTAAGCCTCCCGTTTCGTTGCTTGAAATTCGTACCAGGTTCTTATTCACGATTCATAACGACAAATGTAAGTGTTGTCTACGTCCATCTTCCATTCTCGGTTCTTAATCAGCGAAGTTAACGTTCTTCAGGAAGGTTTCTCACGTCTCTTAGCCGTGCAACATGCAGGAAACGTTATTAGGACAAGCTAGCAGGAAATTCCACAAACTAAATTAAAAAAGCTCAACGACCAGATTAGTTAATTAACTTATGATGTGCACGCCTTCAAAGCTAGATGAGGCTTTGCCGCACATCAACAGCTTCTGCTTCATGCAAAAGAGCTCTACTTCCTGTAACAGGATCAAGTTACGGAAACAAAACATTTTAAAAGTTTCTACTCAGATCCTTTCTATTTGATTTCATATGAATTTTATTAATACAACGTATATACAAACAGACACGGAATAGTAACATATTTAAAGTTCCAGTTAGTTCCAGAAAAAGGTTCATTGTCATATACTATTCCGTACATTGCTTCATTGGTTTTCACTTCTGGATCTTAGTTCTTTACCGAAAGGTATTACTTCCAATACCTCTTTTAGAATTTCACGTTCAATCGACAGTAGTTTGAAAGCTTTTGCCATCATCAATGACCCTGTCTCTAGACAATCTCATTTGACTGATCGGTGAATGATATCCTCTAAAGTTCCATCTACCATTCAACCTTCGACAAATTGCAAGCCATTTGGTTATCGAGGAGAAGTGGCTTTATTCGGTTTCTGATGCCCGGTTATGACACAAATCCTGGAAGGAAGCTTATGTTTCATAGTTATTAACTTGTGTAACTAACAACATTTAACTTCTGCGAATATTGATAGTACAAGATGTAACAAACTGGAACTTTGAATCTAGATGTTATAATATTAATGCCCTAAACTGGCATACGAAAGCCAGTGACATTCGTTTCTTGACCAACGGATGGGAACTTGGGATATACCGACCAGTCTATTCCAGGTTAATTATTTCTTGGAAACGTTACAAGTCGCCTTGTCATATGGTCAAACAATGTGTATTACTAAACGTAGTTTGGTTGTGTTGGAAAATGGAGCAATTATGTTAGTGGAGCAATTAATTAAACTTGATTCATTTATTTGGTTAATGTATTTTTTTATGCATGTATCTCTATATTCAAGAACTTGTAAGTTCTAAGAGTTAAGTTGAATAAAATAAGTTCATTGTATCTTATGTATTATGAGATGTCTTATACACCTATAAATACCTCATGTAATAGTACATTTGAAATCAAGTCAAGAAGTGAAGAAATCAAAGTGAATTTACAAAGAGAGTTTGAGTGTTCTACTTTCTCTACTTATCTCCTTGTTTTCCTACAAAGTGGCATCAAGAACTTGGTTGTTTGAAAAATGTCCAGTTCTGTTGTTGCAATTCCCAAACTCACAAAAGAGAATGATGATAATTGGTATGTTCATATGTAGGTAATTCTTAGCTCTCAAGATGAGCGGGAGATGGTAGAGCAAGGCCATGAAGAACCCGCAAATGAAGGAGTATTGAATCAAGCCTAAAGTAAACATGTTGCAAAGTATAGATGCATCATGTGACTTGCTTATACTATGCATTGACCGTATCTTCCAGCTATTAAGATTGTAACAACTGTACATATTATTAGCTAGTAATTAGGGAGATTGTATTTGGTTCAGCCGGATTCTGCTGAGGTTGAACGTTATTGTTCGGATCCATAATTCTGATTGATTTCGGCTACAGAATACCTGCAAAACAATAAAGGCGCGCCGGGGGTTGGTTCCCGGTAGGCCCCTCCGACGTTCAAGTTAGTCTTTTTGTAAGGGTTTCGGCCATTGTAGACTGAGAGAAACAGGGTTTTATGTCTCGTACCTGAATCATGGTAGAATAGTACCTTATATATGGAATAGACGCTAGGTTTAGGTCTTTACGTAGATCTTTGTGTTTGCATGGGAGTCTAACACCTGATGGGCCGAATGGGCCGTGGACGTGTGGAGATGAGCCTGGGCCTAGCACAGCCGACCCAACCAACATGTTTAATATCTTTTTGTTCTAATTCAAGTTCGTATATAAAACAATAGCGAATAAAATTGTATTTATTGTATTATTTGCATCTAATCATGTCTAACTTTGCATCCTCTATTTTTCTTAAAATTTAATCACATCTAATATTTTCTTTATGGTAGTGTTACTAGTTTTTAGATAGCATTTTCTCATATATAACTAGCAATAACTTAACAAAATAATTTATTCTGTTAAAGTATGTTAATATTAATTAACATATAATAAACTTAATGAATATTGAATTATTGTTATATAAAATTAATAAAGATATCATTGATTATTAATAAATTAATATATTAAATATTATTAAAGTAAAATAATATAACATATTAAATATAAAATAATTTAATTTGTCAAAGATTTGGAACATTTGAAATAAATAACGTTTGGCAGAATTTTGAGGTAATTAATATTTTAGAAATTAAGGAATTTTGCAGGAGGGAGCCAAATGTGTTATTTTTTTTTTACCCAAAACGACTTCATTTTAATTATTTTATTGAGAATTTCCAATTTCATAACTTCAGCTGTTCGGAGAAAGAAACCAAATTCCGAATGAAGCAATCCAAAGACCCGTTCGAAGCAGCTTACGACGAGGAGCAAGAGGACTACGACGAAGAAGAGGACGAAGGCACGGCGCCGCAGCAACAGCCACCACCGCAAGGGCCGTCTGATTCCCCAAACCTTCTCCCCGACGACTTCGACCCCCAAATTACTAATGATCTTGTCGGTGTACTCGATCCTCCTCCCCTCCCTCCGGCATCTCAGGACTATGATGACGTCGGCGCCGGCGTCACCTCCACTTCCGGCCACCACTTGAAACCTTCAATTCCCGGATCAGCTAAAAGCAAGGGCAAGAATAAAGATGATGATGAGGATGAAGACGATGATAACATGGAGGTTGAGCTCTCGAAGTTTCCTTCCAGTGCGGATCCCACCAAAATGGCGAAGATGCAGTCAGTTTTCTCTCTACCTCCTCACTTTTTTTATTGAACTAGTCATTATATTGCATTAACCTAGGAAAGTTCCTATTTTTCATAATTAAAATAACTCTTTTAGGGTTTATAGAAACAAGAACTTATATATTTGAGGGTGTCATGAGTTAGGGTTTGATGATAAAACGTCATCACACTGTTTAATTGCGACTGAGAGTGGAATTTTATGTACCCTGAAATTCTGAAGTAGTTGGTATTCAGTGGAGTTAGGAGACATCCTTTGAACTTCGAGTCTGTGTTTTCTGTTTTCAGGGCTATCTTATCGCAGTTTACTGAGCAACAGATGAGTAGGTATGAATCCTTCCGCAGGTCTGCTCTTCAGAAGGCTAACATGAGAAGGGTATGATTGTTCTTTCTCTCAGCCTACGTCGAATAAGTAGGTTGAAGTGCTTTCGTGAATCCCTTTTGGCCTCTTTGAGATATGTACAAGTTGTAAATGTAGGTCATTTTCTGTGTTAAAGTTAGCTTAAACAATTTGCAATTTTGTTTCTGATGTTTCTAATGCAGCTATTAGTAAGCATCACCGGAACCCAGAAAATTTCTTTGCCAATGACGATTGTAGTATGTGGTATAGCAAAAATGTTTGTTGGTGAACTTGTGGAAACAGGTAATTACATGCTTCTCATTTTTTATGCATATAATAGAAATGCTTGTCACTTATACTGAGATAGGTATAGATCTGTTGCTTTTATTTCCATAGCAAAACAAGCGACTTGCAATGGGTACTGATGCCTTTCAAATGTAGTTATGGTAGCAGCATGATTGATCTGTACATGAAATATGGTCATATACTCTTCACCTATGCATTAAAGTATTGAGTGCAGACACATCTATCATAGTAACACCCTATCTGATGATGAAAGTTTATACATAGAAGCATGAGTTTTAATTACAGTCTGAGACTGCAATTGCATCTGCAATATTGCGGTTGCGATCTGGACCGTTACTGCAATTTGCTGCAATTTCAACTGCATTTCCCACAATTACACCCATATCGTTTGCAATCGTTGCAATTGCTCGCAATCGCAGTATGACTTGCAATCCACAAAACCTTGCATAGAGGTATAGCGATGTCAGTTTTCTGTGCATAATTATCTGCTTGGTCTGGTTTGCAGCTAGAATAGTGATGACTGAAAGGAAGGAATCTGGTCCAATCAGGCCTTGCCACATTAGAGAAGCATATAGAAGGCTGAAGCTTGAAGGCAAAGTTCCAAAGAAATCATTGCCGAGGCTTTTTCGATAGATTGACCTGGGTGCAATATTTGTGGGAGCAATCAGGTTCTTGAATAATCTTTTTCAGATATCCAGACCTGCATGTTAGTACTGCTTGGCTTTGTAGCGTACGTGATTCCTGCTTGAAAAGAAAAAATTGAACACCCAATCTTTAGTACTAAGAGATTGACGGACTTATGCGATAAGAAAGGAAAATGAAATTGACTCGTACATTTTAAAAAATATAAGACGATTGTGTTCCTGTTATTTTGAATAGGGTTAGGAGATTTATTTGCGTTGTTGAGCACCTAAGCTTAGAGTAAAATAATTACTAGGTCATGTGAAGATTACTAGAATTGACTGAAGTCATTATTTTTGTGTTTGTTTCTATGTGTACATGGATGAATTTGGCTCCACTTGCAGTTATTTAATCATTTAGACAATTACAGAGGATGAATTGCTCTTAAATTAGAAGCATTAACACTAATCTTTTCTTTTAACAGAGCATCAACTTGAAAGTTTGGTGGCCCAAGATATGCAGTAGACGTGTGATCATTTTTGGTTCTTAATTGGTGTGGGGGTGGAGTGGTAAGGATTATAACTCAGGATTTGTATTTGTTGATATTGAAATGTCTCTTAGTAATACAAAGAGTTTGGGTTACTGGCCTTATCATAATCAAGCTAATTGATTTTAGCATAATGTAGAAGATGAATCCATAGACGATGATTTAAAATTTTTAATTGCGTTGTATGTGATTAAAGGGGGTCAACATTTCTTTAAACAGAAAATTAATAACATGATTTTATCACACACACACACACACACACTTATTTTAATAAAAAAGCTATTTGTATATAATATTGTATTGCATGCAACGTCCTCGTATATTTGACAATACGGTACAATTCCAAATTACAATGGATAAAAATATTTCGGAGAACGTTAAATATTATGTAAATTGAAACAAATGGTATATAGTTTCAATTTATTATAGATTTATTCTATTACTAGAATAGTGTTGGCACTTATTAATGGTAGTTTTTATTTGACAATCTATTTAGTAAAAGTAGATAGTATACTAAATAGATAGTATTTATTAAATTAAATTAATGTTTGTTTAGAGACTGTTTTAATAGAAGTAGAACCTTTAATAAAATGATTGTAATTCATATTAAGAGTTTCGGTTGTAGTAATTCTGCTTAATTATTTACTTTTCCATTTTATAAATTTTAATGTGTTTATATATATATATGAGCGGGCGTATGTTAACTTTAAACATATTTTTATTTAAATAATGATTGCAATAATTATTGTTAATTCTTAATAGCTCCTAGCTATCGACCTTTAGCTGCAAGTAGAGTTTGATCCGTAAATTAATCAGATTCATTCTTTTCAAGATTTTCAAGATGCCAATTCAATGTGACGTAAATGGTATATGGGGATTGATTAGACCTTGACGACGGCCTGTTGGTTCATGTGGCTAAAATAGCTCAACCACGTTAATTCATCAAAAGATGATGTTTCATTTTGCAGCAAGCATTTAAAAATAGGAAAGCTTGGCCTGATATAGTCGGTAACACTTAGCCGGAGAAAGCAGCGTACCCAAAGAGAAATCTGCAAGCTGCATTATGGATGCAATGAATAAATCTTTCATTGGCTCTGTACAATCACACTAAGACGAGAGCAGGATTTCCTGTTCTGACAGAAAGGACAGGAAAACGGTAGAAATGCAGGACTGACTGAATCATATAGAACTAATGGGCCGTTGGACTGACTTAATCGTATAGAACTAATGGGCCGTTGGACCAGGCCTAGAAATGAGAATCGCTAAGTATATGCCTTTTACGGAATGTGGAAATGAGATGACGGACATAAATGAACAACTCCTAAGAACCCCAAAATTAGACAAAAATATTTTTTATTTTTTACGTTTCTTATTTTGAGTCTAAAAATAAAAATGTTTCCAAAAATATTCATTTTATTCCATTATGATTTCTTTTTTTTGAAAATTAAAGCAACAGTAGGTTTATATAAAACATAAATCGTGTGTTTTTTTGTATTGTGACAATTGATTTTAAAAACCAAAGCAACATTTTGTTTCTTTGTTTTTCTTCTGGTGTTTTATGCTTATTTGGTCTTCACTTCATTTCTCCTACATTTTCAATGGCTTGTATCCTTCTTTATCTCTTCATCTCTTTATGAACCAAGTCGCCCGTCCCTCTTTTCCTGTTACTACATATATTTACTTTTTTGGGTTTCTAACCAAGAGATGTATTTGTAGCTTGAAGCATTATTAGGAGGTTACATTGTCACTAGTCTTTCTCTGGTTAGTATATTTTATAGTGAACATTTAATAAAACAAAAAATTACAGCTGAATATTGTTGTGCATAAACTATACTCAAATGAAAGAAACATCCACTACTAGTTCTTTGATGTGGTTCTTTCATGGTAGACAAGTTAGATAACTTCAATATTTGGGTACTATTTCTGTCTTTTATTTTGTTTTACCTAATCCATGCTCAACTCTCGGTTGAAGTGCTTTAGGTTTTTTCTCTTTTTTTTCCCTCTATCAATCTTAGTTATGATTGCATCTACTATTATAAGGTTTCTAATTGATCTTTTCTTTAAAAATGTTAGGGGCCATTTTTGTTTGTCCCATTGTATTCATTAATTTAGACTTCAATTTCCACTATTAAACCTCACTTCATCTTTCAAGCTTGCAGAAATTTTGTAAATTTACAACATTACATTATCTTATAAGCTTCTTTGAGAGACTTTAATGATATTCTTCTAATTACTTATGAAACATCTCGAGCATTCAATTATTGCAGGAGATTGTGTATGATATTATGACTTTAAAGCTAAGAAACAAGTAATATAAAGTCCAATTACTAAAGAATGATAGGGATAAACCCACCATAATTGCTATAGAAATAAAAGCCAGTTAGTTGGTATTAAATCTTCCCCTAGCCACCTTCTGATTCTCTAGGCACATGGTAACATTAATGAGCAATTGTGCATTGCAACAATGGCCAAGAAGAAATAT
The DNA here is from genome assembly GCA_027563825.1 of Erythroxylum mucronatum. Lineage (NCBI taxonomy): Eukaryota > Viridiplantae > Streptophyta > Magnoliopsida > Malpighiales > Erythroxylaceae > Erythroxylum > Erythroxylum mucronatum. The sequence continues at coordinate 16,194,737 of JAOSBP010000002.1, read as the reverse complement.
ACTATAGGGAAGAGAGGTAAGAATGCGCACGACCTAATGGAGTTATCACCACGCTTGAGAAGGGGAGTTCCTCTATTACATGAACTTCTACCAAATGTTGCCAAGCTTGACTGCCAAATAGAAGATATTCTATAAGGATTAATTGTAAAGGATAAAATTATTAACTAGGTATAGAAGTTTTGATCAAGTGCTAGCTCATCACAAAGTGATGAAATCTCAGTGAATGGAAGTGAGAAAAATTTATCAACAACTAGCAAATTAGGTATGACTTAGGAAAAATTTGATATTAACAAAATGCATAATCCTAGTTTCAAATTAAATTATGTCCTCTAAGGGTTAAAGTTGATACTACTATGAGAAAATAGATACTAAGGATGTAGACCCAAAGATAAAATATTAGAATAATATTGTTGTTTGTTATATCTTAGGTACTAATCCACCATTTTATATATTGAATGTTTTTTTCAAGTGAATTTAGGGTAGCTATAGGGTTAAGAAAGTCATACTTCTAAAAAATGGTATGGTTTTAGTGAGATTTACTAGTGAAACTATGTAGGACGAGGTCTTACAGGTGGCGTTTTCTCCTTTGACAAAAAACTTGTAATCATCTCACCTTAGGCTTAAAATATAGAGCTAGAAAAAGGGCAAATTAATCAATTTTCCATATGATTAAACTTACTTCACCCAGATTTGAAGTATTGGAGTTTATCTTCTTTGAGTAAAATTGCTAGTCTAGTAAGCATCCCTATAATAGTAGACATGTTGACCTTGCAAAAAGATATGGTGAATCTTGGTAGATTCTTGTAGAAATTAACATTAAACACATACCAAACAAAGTCTACTTTGAGAATGAGAATGGGGTGGTTTTGGAACAAGAAATTTAGTATAAGTAGAAACCTCTATATTGCAATATATGCAAGAATTCTTATGAGACCAATCAATGTCAAAAAAAGAGAGAAAAATCTAGCTACTTAACACTACTACAACAAATGCCTAAGAAAGTATTGAAGTTTCAAAAATAGAAAATTGTGGTAACTAAACCCTAGAAAGATACATATAAAACTTAATGGCAGCAAGTTAGATTAAAGAAAAGGATAAGAAGTCCACTTTTGATCAAGTTTTTAAAATGGAAAGTAGTTAGAGTAGCTCAAAAGGGAAAGAAACAGTGTCTCTTGATAATTAACCAATATGTGTCCCTCTGGACGAACATAATAACTAAAGATATTGAGCATAAGAGGGCTAAATAACACTTAATAAGCAAAAGGGGTGATGCTCCTCTGTAAAAATTATAAAATTATTTTTTGGGGTATTGTTGAAACTATACCAATATGTAAATTAGTATAAGTAGATGTTCCCTTCTTGAGGTACCCACATCAACTTATATGCAAATTAAAAAGGGAGGATTTGATTAATTTGGAGGAAGTATATGTTTCAAGTTAGTATAACCCACTATTCATCTCATCATATGCACTGTAATATTATCTCTTTAACCAATGACTGACTGTTTGTAGTATCTATGGTGTATGCTTTCAATGATGCTCCTAGTATGCTCTCTCTATGGCAGTAGCTTGTTGACGTTATAACTTCTCAAAATAAAACATAGTTGAAATTAGGTGAATTTAATTATATTCTATATGTTAATGAAAAAATAGAGGATAATCCTATGACAAAAATGAAAATTGTAGACTTTAAAAAATATATACCTTGGTGTGAACTAGAGAACTTGTAGTGGAAGAGCTGTAAGTTTAGTTAGATTGACAAAAAAAGTAAGGAGAATCACAGTTTTTCAAAAATTGAAAAAGCTTTAGTAAACACCCAGAGGATTGATGAGTGATGTGATGTTGAAGCAATATTTTTACGCGAGGGCATCTCAAATATCTTCCCTATTATGAACGGGAATCTTTAGGATACATCACAAAAGGCCATTCAAGTACTTTAATTTATGGGTTAAGTCTCCAAATTTTTAAGATATTATATAAAGAGTTTGGAACTAGAACACTTCATGATGTCATATGTACTAGGTAGTCCATAAATTGAAGATGTTAAAAAAAGAGTGTAAGTCTTTAAATAGAGAAAAATTCCTTAATATTGTGAACTAAGCATAGTAGGTTAGATAAAGTTTATATTTGGCTCAAGAAGAGTTGTAGCAAGATTCATTGAAAGGAAGACTAAAAGAGAAGGAATAACAAGTTGCATAAATATTATGAAATTTCAACAAAAAAGCTAAGATTTTCTTAGCTTAAAAGGCTAAGCACCTTGAATACAACTTAATGATCAGAACACTACATACTTGCACCAGATGATTAAGTAATGGGTTTACTGTAGCACCCCACTCTCGTGAGACACGTACCCGATATTGATGGTGATATCCGAGTACGTACCCCGCAAGGGTGGTATGCTAGGACGATCAGTCAGTCAAAATTCATTACAAAACTTTTGTTTCTTTAAAATAAGGTACATGTAAGCGGAAATTACTAATCAAATTGGGCCCATGTCATTTAAAGACATTTCCATTTACAAGTTACAATTGTTACAAACATTAGTATTCAACCATAATTTGGGCCCATTTCAAATACAAAACACTGGAAATCATAAAGTCATTTCATTACCAAATCGTTTACAAACATTTTGTATGACTTTTGCAGAACATAATTCAAAATTAAAATCACTGAAGACATGTGCAGGTGCAAACTAATCCCGACCCCTAATCCATATCAGACCTCAGTGGCTATACTCCATTTAGCCTAGCTGAATAATTCCTCAGAACCTGTAAAACCACATTGCAATTTTTGATGAGTTTTGTAACTCAACGAGTGAACCATCATTGATGATTTCACCGGATTACACACAAACATCACATATATCACAGATATTCATGCAGAACATATAATTATTCTTCAGACACTCATATAGCATGGCATAACATATGGTCACTCATTACAACTTTGCAAATCATTCATGAATTACAATCTTATGTGAATGCTATATGCATGAGACTCGCATTCGTTCTTATTGTTGTGACTGAGTGCCTATCACATACTTATACAAATATTGGCCCATAGGGCGTAGTCAGAACAGAATCACAGAGCATAGCTCTACGTGCACACACATATATCACAGAGCAAAGCTCTATGTGCAGAACATATATCACGGAGCAAAGCTCTACATGGAAGCACTTCATACTGGGTACTCAAGTCACAACGCCTTTATCTGAGCATGTATTTATGAAATGCATCAAATACTGATTATGCGATATTAGACAATCACATATGATGTTTGATCAGAAACTCATAATCATCGGACCTAAGTCCGGCATTCAACTTTCGTTGAGAATTCACATAACATTCAGAATTCATAGTAAATCAAGCCACAATCAAAGCACTTCTAATACATTTCTGAATATTGATGTCCTCGGATAATTTAAAGTCCGGAATTCATAAAAAAATCACAAGCAGTTTAATAATGATGGAAATGTAAACAAATCAAATCAGATCAACCCTAGGAAATCATCTGGGTTGACTCACAAAATGCTCCAAATGCTATTGCTTGGATGGTTCGGCAATGTCCGTCTGGCGTCCACTTGGCTCCTCTATATCATACAAAGCACATTTACAAATATCACACTTTTGCATAATTGTATAAATATTTCTTAATGCACATCTACTTATATAAAATATGCACATTGCATGTTCAATGACAATTCCGGGTTATTTTATTGAGATCCTTATGATCAATCCATTCAGAAATCAAAGCCCTCATTAATACCATAGGTACTTATGATTTGTACCTTAAGAAAGCAATGCCAAAACAATTTCATAACTTCATTGACCACTTTAGATTTCTTTTCTTCTCATATACATACGAGTCAACTTTGTATACTAAATCTGATAAGGTAAATGGAAAAATTAGGCAACACTTTCTTCTAGAAAGTTATTCTCCAATCTTTTAAGTTTCTATTGACACCAAAATCACTTAATTTGGTTAAGTAATTTTGAAGATATGTCTCAAATATTATCGGGTTGTCCATGTCTAAAAACAGTGTACTATGTACAACTTCCATCCAGAAATTCGATATCTTAGAGAATGAATAAAAATTAGACTTCTTGAGACAATTTGTAGGCCTATATCTATAGTTTACTCCAAATTAAAAATCATCTCATTTTGAATACTATAGGTCTAGATATAATCAAAATACTGAGGTGTGTTTAGAAAAAAATAATCCTATTTCACTGTTCCAACAAATTCCACACTTTGACTTGATCAATCTTCCTCAATTCAATTCAGAATGATACAAAATTTTGTTTTGAGATAGAACAATGTGTTAGGAATCCATTGGTTCAAGTCCCATGTCATTTGGAGGTCGGGAGAAGAAGTTATGGCCAAAAGAAGGAAGGTTGTTCAGGTGAGTCAACTCTTTGGTCAAACCAGCAAAGTCACCGTCGTGCTTAAGCACTACGGTGCTTTCCAACCAATTTTAGCAATGTCACTCTCGTGCTTAAGCACTGGGGTGACTTTCCAACCCACCAAGCAATGTCACCATCGTGCTTAAGCACGATGGTGACTTCTACTCAACTACAAATTGCATCTTCTTCCTCTCTTCCATTTTCTCCAGCTCTTTCCAAAACAAAATTTCGGGTCACTTTTACCCGATAATTTTGGCAATGAAAATGAAGGATTTGGGCCAAACTTTCTTCTAAGAAATTATTCCTTTATGTCTTGACTTTCAAATGAAACTAGGTTCATGCAATTGGTTCAATATTTTGCAAGTTATACCTAAAAAACTACAGACTATTCTAAACCACGACAAAACCCACAAACTCAACTTCTGAACCCCATAACTTTTGATTCAGAACTCCAAAATTTACAAAATTTATATCAATGGAAAGATAAAAGAAGGATATACAACTTTTAGGAAGACCATTTTATCAAAATCTCTCTAGATCAGTACAAAAAAATCACAGAAGTTTCAGATCAAAAATCCACTCTCCACTGTTCTTCCTCTCTCTCTCTACTGTAACTTTTCCATAAACTCAACCTCCATCAATTACCTCCAATAACTTGCAAACCATTCCTCTAACTCATTTTTAGCTCATCAGTACTCACAAAATTTAAAAAAATCCAAGATTCAATTTAAACATCAAAATCTGACCATCACACATGCAACTTTAAATTTCCAGCATTTTTCCCACATTCACAATTTCAAATCCTCATCTGGGTCATGTAGGACGCTGCTATACCTTCACATGCATAATCATCTCTAACCCCAGCCATCATCAAAATCACGGTTTAACAAAATTTCTAGCACATTGAAATGACTCTACAAATTCACACATGTCCATAGTGAATCCAACATACAAGTTTTCTCCAAAACAAAACATAGTATCTCAATCCAATGCATGCAGTATCAAAATACCATTAAAACATCATCAAAATCACTTACTTGGTTCAGTTCCAATTCCAGCCAAATTTTCAGCAGTGATATTAAAGACCAAATTTCGGTGGATGAGCAAGGAAAACAATTATAAAACACAGTGTTCTTTTGGTGGAGAAAACAATAAATGAAGGAAAGAAAGTTATAGCTAAATTCCTTCTCTAAAACACTTACTATGTGTCCACTTTGCATGTATTTCACGTGTCATCCCATTAAGACCAACACATGTCACAACACATGCAAGCCATTTGTCAAAATTTAATTCATTCCACGTGTCACTATATAATTGGCCCATAAATCAATTTTTTTATTTCACCAAAAATTCCAAAATGTCCTGAATAATGCCAAAATTGTCAAAACACATTTTAATCGCATTAATAACTCAATTATACCCAAAAAATGTCATGAATGCATGCACAATCATATTAATGTGCAACAATGTGCATGTCATATTTAGCATAAGCATGAATCGTACTTTCGAATTTCTCAATAATTTCTCATAATACACAATTCTAGCCTTAACATAGGTAATGGGATGTTACAGGAATCTTCGGAGAGGCTTTAGAGGGGCTTAGGTTTCATATGTAGCACCCACACACCTCTTAGGAGGATATGCAAGTGTGATCGGTGCCATCGTTCGATCTTAAGATCAGTCCTTTAGAAACCGAGTCAAAAATTTTAATTCTAAGGATTGCAATATAAGATGCAACCTCGGGTCGTCTCACATAATTGGAACCTAGCAAAAAAGGTTTAAGCTAGCCTAATTGTCAAAAATGCAAACAAAGTTGATAAAAGGGAGGTTTGGGTCATTGGTAGGAATTAAGGAAATTTAACTAAATTAAAGAAGAATGTATAAAAAGTAATTTTGGATTTTTGGGAAGATGGAAATTGAAAATTCAAACAATAATTGAATATGATAAAGTCCTCTTGAAAACAAGCTTAGGCTATCATGGCTCAAAACAAATTTCCCGGGAGTGAAATTCACTAATTTTTCGATTAACAAACCTTAAAGAACTCTTTAATTCTAAGATTTTAATCAATGAACTCCATTTCTTAAAACCTTGTTAAAAGCATCTTAGTGTGTGAAATGGACAAGTTAATGC
>JAOSBP010000002.1:16174236-16188103 GCA_027563825.1 Erythroxylum mucronatum | reverse complement strand
CCAACGATCGTAGCCCATTCGGTCCATTGGATGTCGGACTCCCATGCAAACACAACAACCTACGTAAACCTAGTATCCATCGCATATATAAGGTATAAGTCTATCATAATTCAGGTATGACATTACAACCTCATTATTTTCTGATTACAGCGGCAGAAATCCTACCAAAATACTAACTTGAGCATCGGAGGGGCCTCCTGGGAAACAACCCCCGGCGTGCCTTTATCTGTTTTGCAGGGATCACGTAATTGGAATCGAGCAGGACATGGATCAGAATGACGACAATGCAGTCCAGCAGAATTCGGCTAAACCACATATAAATACTGAAATATGGTAAGCAATATAATATAATGATATACATGTGGTAAGTAGTACAAGATGTTAATTATAAGTTTAACAATTCTTACAGACAAAATAACAAATAAAGTTCAACACCTAATATTCCACTGAAAGGAAAAGAAATAATAATTTTTTTAGATTTCTAGTGACATTAAAGTTGGTAGAAAAGGTGAAGGGGTTTCCAAAGTCTGAATTCTCAAGAAGCCTCCTTGCACGCTCCAAGTCATCAATTGAAATAGTTAAAGATTGTCCCTTAAGGTTTGGTGAATTGACACCCTATTTAACAACTTCTTTGCTTTAACTAAATTTGCAGAAGATATGGTGAACGATTTCCCATATGCAATATGCATGACGGTATTAGATGAACCACATGTACTTAAGCATTTCATCTAATAAGCAAAGAGAATAGAACAATCAAAATCAAGTCAAATTTGAACACATATATACCTGACTAATAAACTTCATGATTGTCACGATGAACAGACAATTTTTGCAATAGACCACTATTCTGAAACAACTGATTTTCCTAATCCTGTACGAATCGTCACCACCGCCTCCATTTGCATTTATATTCTCTTGAAGATTCAAAAAAGCTTAACAGAACATATAGTTTATGCAATCAGATGTTCATATATTAGCTTCACAACAGAAAATGAGATATTGATAATAAAAAAGAGAGATAGTATAGATGATAATAAGAATATTGAAGAAGAAGATCGTCCATAAAAGGCAAGCGGTTATTAGTATATGAAGAGGAGATTTGTTATGCAATGATTTGTTCTTCATCTTGGACAATTTTGCCACATTCCTCCTAGTGGAGCTCATTTCTACCATCAGAAATTAATCGTCATATCAACATTTCGCGATGAATTAATGTTAACAGTTTAATTATGAAAAGTTAATAGAAGAATTCTTATTTAAATGTTCCAACATTCTAGTAATGTTAATTGATTGATCTATTAAGTGAGACTACTTCATATGATAAGATTGAGAATGTTAGGTGTGTATGTACTATATTTAGAGGATGCATAAACATCCCTTGCATCTCTTAAATATGATTGCTTCTATGTACATTAACATCCCTTATAGAATCCTCTAACAATAATTGTGTAATTGTGATTTAGGTTTAAATTATCTCCATAATTACAACATTTTTTAAGCTACTTCATTATATATATGTTTTCAAATGTGTGTATGCTAAAAGATTTGGTCTTTTAAAAATAAGAATATTAGGTTGTTAGTTTTGAGTTTTAAATATTGTTATGTCTAACAATGAAACATAAATGACCATATTTTTGGTTTATAACATTTGACTTTTAATTGTTATGTACAATCACAACCTCATTGCACGTTGAAATAAAGTCATTTTGATAGATACATCTGTATACTATAAGTGGTACAATCAAATATAAATATGTACATAAACATTCATTGCAGAAGTAACCTTCATTTAAGCATAAACATTCATTGTAGAAGTAACCTTCATTTAAGCATTTCATCAAACAGTTAGGAGGCTTTCCTCAAACATGCATGGAAGGTGGAAAAAAAAAACGTCGATCCATACACATCCAACACAGAAACATAATAAACCATCTTCCAAACACAAGCACACACAAAAAACCCATACACCATAAGCAGAACACAAAACTCACAATAAACTCCTAAACGTAGCAGTAAAATAGAGCACAAGAAGGAAATTTTAAAAATAGAAAAGAAGAATAATACCAACAAAGGTAACAACGCTTCTTCGACGATGACGACCACAATAGAAGGGACGCAAAGGAATTTTGACGGCTACAACGAAAATGAAGAGGTTCGTTTTCATGTTAATAATCTAGTAGAAAATGACATTACTTGTTGTTAAGGTAAACGACGTTGTTTTTAATTAAGTTGAAAGAAATATACCATTTAATGAGGATTTAAAAACCCGTCACCAAATGGTTTGATTTAGCTTCACATTTGGCTAACATAATAATATATAATATATAAATTATATGTTGTTGTATGAAATTTTATATAATAAATAGATAATTATTATTAAATAGAGATTATCATGTATACATTCATATAACATTATATTAATTACCATATATGATGATGATGATAGCAATTTAATTAAAAATAAATTGCAATATAGTAAAAAATGAAAAATCAATATTTTTTAAAATTAGAAAATAAATATTAAAATAATATTTTTAAACATCAAATTTAATATTATTCAAAATCTATTATAAGCCTAAAAATAAATGTAGTTAACAACAATGTATTCAAAGATGAAATTAATATTAATGGCAATGACTTTAAAGTGTAAAAATAATTGAAAAGAGTGTTTAACTGTTGTCCGTTGATGATTTGAAAGTCAATTAACAAAGTCCGGACGGACACAATAATTTGAAGATTTATATCCAATCAGATTGTAAAAAATATTAAAAAATAAGTGTGGACCCCCCTCAAAAAAGAAGAAGAAGTAATTAATATTAGACTGCGTTCGCGTGCATTGACTATAAAATCAAAGCCGATATGGTCCTTTGAAAACAGTTATAATCAAGCTTTTTGACAATGGAGTAAAGACCGAAACCTAAGCGCACATACAGATACAGTACAACATCGTGTGTAAGGCATAAGTTCCGATGCATACTCCATTCTTTTTCCTCAAAAAATAAGCCGACGCCACTCTGAAATTACCCTCCACTCCCATCCCATGAATTGTAGCAGGACTTTGGTAGTTTTATGACCCAGTTCCACGTCATCCTCAGTTTGCCTTCAGTTTTCATTTATATATGTGTGCAGTGTAACCATAAAATGGCTTCAAAAGTCAAAACTCTGCTTTCTTACGAAAAGTCGCATTTTTATGTGCTACAATCCTCTCGTAGCCGTCCTCGTTGTTTGATTTTCCGGTCAGATCTTTTTTCTTAAATATCTTTTTATATTCAGTTTATTTGGCTTTGAATTTTCATCGTTGGATTGGGCCAATGAGTTCCAGAAAGTCGACAATGGTGCCTCCGATCCTGTCTCTTGCTCTTCCGTCTGAGACTGGTCGTGTTCTCAGCATCCAATCCCATACTGTTCAGGTATTCCTTCTATTTCTGTTTAGTTGACATTTTCTCAAAAGCTGTAATTTTTAATTAATTATTTTCGATGAAACGTTTTCTTTTGATTTTCATGGAGTTGGATGTTATCTATATTTTCCTTTGGTTGTCAATACGATTAGTGGTTAACCAACTAGGTTGAGACGGAGTATCGGGGATATTTTATTTGTAAGTGATCAAAAGAAAGTTTTAAGTTGAGGTCCATATTGCTTCATCAAATCATAATTACGGAAAAGGGAAGTCTTGGTTTCATTGTTGGCTGTGCGGAGAAGTTGATATTGTTACCACTCTCTGCTTTTTGTGTCTTCGTTGTTTACTGAGTTCAATATCTAAATGCTGATACGAATAGATTGTACCAAATTCACATCAGATTTTCAGTGCCCAGTGGCTGGCAAACTCGTTTAATGGTCAATAATGGAATGTTCCATTGACGATATTGTTACGCTCGTGGCTTGTTTGCATGTAATTGAAGTATGGCAAAATTTAAGAAAACGCACGAAGGCACATTACCAATAGACTTCATAAAACTGGAAGTAGAGATACTTTTCTCAATCTTTGTCTCTCTTTCTCTCTCTATTCTGAGGTCAACTTGACTTTCTATTTTGTATGAATGTGTAATTGGTCTTGGTTTGTCTTTATGGAATGCAAGAGCTAAGTCTTAAGGAATTAAGCTGGGAAGAGAAACAATTACAAATTTTTTCTCAAGCTAGCTCAAAAATTAAAACTTTACAGAAACATTTACGAATGTATGCGGTTGAATGGATTCACCATTTTCCTGTCTTTTTTTTTTCTTTTCTTCCTATGACTGAACACTCCTAAAAAGTTAAGGAAAAATATGAGACTACCATTTGACTCCTCATATATATTTCGAACTTCTCAGTCTTTATCAATGTATTAGCAATAATTTATGCTTTCAAGTTCGCAATAACAAACTGGATTACTAAATTTCACAATTTATCCTAATTTTCTTGGTTATGATATTCTTATTTGGCTACAAATGTTCTATTGGTGCAGTTTATTGTTTTATGATGAGTTACATACAAAAGAATGTTCAAAGTGCATGCCAATATTAGTGAACACATTCATATTCTTATTGATTACAACCAGCATACAGTTTGTGATGGTAAGAAATAGAATCTAATGAGCGTTTGAGCGAGATGAATGATAAACCCACTTCTAAATTCTACTGTTTGTTAAGGGTATTTAATCTTACAATAAGAGTAAAAAAAGTAAACAATCTGATTAAAAAGAGTAAAATATGTTATTTCTTTTATTCTTCATGCTAATAGTAAATGTTGAGTATATAAAGATATGACTTTGAGTTGAATCAAGTACGTTCAGTAACTATAGACAAGATGTATTATTTGAATACCTAACTTTGTGGAGTAAAATCTTATATTAATCTTTGTTATTGGCATATTTCTATTTTCATTTGAGATTGTGTTTCTATCTTGACAATGACAATTTTGTTAATTTTTCCTCAGGGATATGTTGGCAATAAATCAGCTGTCTTTCCTCTCCAACTATTGGGCTATGATGTGGATCCAATCAATTCTGTACAGTTCTCAAACCATACAGGCAAGCTGCTTATATTACTTCCTTCAAACAGTCTCACAACTCTGAGGCCTGATATGCGGTGCGATCTTTCTGTCAATCTGTATAAGTTCAGGCATTTCTCAGTAAAAGCTGTTGGTCATTTCTTATTGCTTGATAATGGGCAGGATACCCAACCTTTAAGGGCCAGGTTTTGAATGGACAACAACTATGGGATTTAATAGAAGGCCTTGAAGCTAATGAGTTATTGTTTTATACTCATCTGTTGACTGGTATGTTTCACAATGGTGCATGTTGTTTCTTCAGAAGAAATTTAATGTATGTGCTACAATTATGACATGTTTCTGTCTATTGGTGCATCTTTGATAACTTCAAAAGCAAAGGATTTTATGACATTATTTGTGAAGAAGTTTTCTGTTATTTTCTAAAAATTCATACTGAAGCAGAACAGTATGATATCTTGGAAATTTGAATTAGGTCCATGAACTTATTGATTACATCTCGGTGATGTTTCATCATGAACTTTCTGGTTGGATAGGTTGCCTGTTTTGTACTGCAGCACAATATTATTTCAGTGGTCATAAATGCTTTAACCAAACAACATGTCTATTGCACCTCTATCCATGAATGACTTCCCTCTTTGTGCTTCACATACCTGAGATTTTTTTTTTGGTTGCAGGTTATATTGGTTCAGAGTCATTTCTGAACACTGTATTGGAGGTTGTTAGAAAACTTCGCTCCATAAATCCTAAACTAATCTATGGTGAGGAGGACACATTTTGGTTTCTGCCTTTTGAAGTTGTGGCCTTTAATCTTCTACGGTTTATATTTACTTGTGCTATGTCAAGCCATTCTCAAATAACTTTCAGTCTATTAATTAGACCTTTGGAAATATGGGTTTATGTAACCATCTTTTTATGGATGTAAGCTGTTTTGTTTGGATAATCCATGTATGAGCCTAAGGGATTCATATTATATGCTTAAAAGAAGTGAAAATCATACTCATTTAGCAGCTCTGCTTGTTTTAGCAGTGCATATAAAGTGAATGAAAGAATTGATGATGGGCTAGTTGTTTGGTGATAGTTGGTTTCAAGTGTTCATAATCTATGAGCGTCAAATGTTGACACATCAAGAAACTCATGATAACTAATTAATTTATGGAAAATAATGATTGAATCCTTCCTATTTTTCAGGATGATATTCTAATATCTTGTTTTCCTGTTGAGGGTGTACAACATTGATTTTGGTCTAAATTAATTGAGAAACACCCTTTGCATCCAGCCTCATCATAGGTGTTTGCACGATATGGATGATTGATGTGTATGCTGATCGTTTCTCTGAGAACATAGATATAGGACTGGTATAGCTTTGTTAACTTTAACTGAAGATTTGCAACAGTTATTCTTATGTTTGTGTTACGCTTAGTTTAATGTAGTAGACATGTATTATTAGTGTAGCAGACTGTTTACTCGTTGTATTGGAATGAGATATGAAGTTCCTTTGTGTCTTCTTTACTATAGTATGGGAAACATTGAAGGTTTTAAATTCTCTTCTAAAACTGAATTTGAGGAAATTGTCTTGCTATATCACGTATCTATTTCTCTTGTTTGTTAAAAGCTTTTATTTTTTCTTGTCAAGTTTGTGATCCAGTATTAGGTGATGAAGGAAAGCTTTATGTACCACCGGAACTAGTTTCAGTATATCGTGAGAAGGTGAGCTTCTAATTATCCACATTTGGTAGTTTTTTGCCATCTTGTAGAGGTCTTGGTGCCTTTTTTTTAACATTCAGGCATCAATATCACCCATTCCCCCCAATCATAACTAAACTTTCTTGTAGATTGTTTAGGAAAATTTTGCTTTAGCATTCCAATGAGTAAATATTTGCACAAATCAACTTGAGATTAACGCATTCAAACAGTAGATTGAGTTTGTTTATTTCCACGATCAGGAAGGTGAGTGACCTAACTTCAATTTGTTTCAAGGATGATGCAGTTTGGTTACATTCTGTGTTTTTAGGTTGTTCCCGTGGCTTCAATGTTGACCCCTAATCAATTTGAAGCAGAACAATTGACAGGGTTAAGGTACTTGAACCTTCACAATAGACATGGCTGAGCATATCACTGTAGGTTTATGATTGCTTATTTTTAATTATTCCTGTTTCTTAAACTAGTTTTCTTCTCCTTTCTGCAATCTGATTCTGCCAAGGATCTTATAAAAGTTTCTCAGCATCATGAGAGAAATTGATTACTTTTCTACTCCTAAAATTTATACATACACTCACATGGTTATTATTTAGTCATATAGAAGCGTTCCCAGCATAAGGGTCTTGTTTAATGGAATCACAAAGCTTTTTAAGTTTGTGACGGCAATAGTATGTGCCTTGAGAATATATAATTTCATGCAAATTGCTCAGTAAAAGAATTGATACAACTTTGGCCTCCAGAGTGCTGCAAAAAACTCTTCAACTTAATGTCTTGTTCTTGCAGTTGTGATGAATTACATAGTTGATAACTGAAACCACATGGTCTGATATTACCAGAAACATACTGGGCCTTGAATAAAAATGTGGCATCAAAAAGTTGCCTGCCAAAGATGTTTAGAGACATACAGATCTGACAACTCCAGTTATACAAGCTTTTCTTGCTGATTTCTTTCATAGTTTTAGACATTTATTCATGGTTTTAGATTTTAAAATCTTTATCTCGTTTAAGTTGATTGAATTCATACATTGCCCAAGGGGATTAGTTTGAACATTGAATGGAATTGGTTTAGCAGAATATAAGGAGCAACTGGTTCTCCTCTTCTTCTCAACAGTGTATAGTTAGATTTTTATTTTTTTCTTCTACGGGGCTTACCCTCCTTTATTTTCCTGTTTCTTAACATGTCGGTGTTTCTTTGCATATGTAGATATTGTAACTTCATCTCTAGATCATGGAGATTTTCAATGTCCTTACGTGCCTGGGCTTAATCTGTATATTGTTGAATGGAAAAACTTCTATCTAAAGTGCGCAACAACTAAGTAAAAACGATTATCTGTTTCTGATTATAATTTTAACAAGATTGCAATTGGAGATTTCTAACTTCCTTTGTCAACATTGATTATTTGCCATATAATTATAATCTTGTTACAGGATTGTGTCTGAAAAAGATGGTCAGGAAGCTTGTTCAATTCTTCATGGTGCTGGCCCTTCAAAGGTTTGTTAATTAATTGCATTTTCAAGCTACTGTAAGGACCTTTGAATCTTTTAACACCTCTTAATCTCATGCTTCTACTTTTTCCTTGATTTATTCTTATGTTTTAAGCGCATCGACTTTGGGTAGCCTAAGTACAGAAGGCTTGTAACTTGAATCCGTCAGGATTTTACATGTTTATTGCATGATGGGTAATGCTTACTGAATGCTTAATGTTTAGAAATGCATTTCTTTCATCCCATATGTTAAATTTGCAATGGGCCTACGGGCCCACACAAAGAGGAAAGTTAGACCACATACAAGCCCAAGTGAGGTTCCATTCTAAAACCAATTGGTGATAAGTGGAGTAGTCCACTAGACTTATATGTTAGTCTTCTTTCCCCTCTTTCTCCGATGTGGGACACTCACATGTGGGTATTCTCAACACCATATATTTTGTAGGCAATGACAAAAGATGTTTGTCAAGGTTCACAAATCTAGAATGTCTCTTATCAAAATTTAACCTTGAGTTTGGAAAACTTAATTTGCTGGTGAAACTGACTGTTTTTTGCACATCCCAGCTTTGCCTTTCTCATATTTGTTTATATGTATAAATATTTGATGAACTTTAGGTTGTGATCACAAGCATTAATATAGACGGGAATCTTCTTCTAATTGGCAGTCACCAAAAGGAGAAGGTAAGCTTTATGATTTCGGGTGGTATAGACATGAATTAGAAGATTTCCTCTTTGGATTTAGTTTTGTTTGCTTCTAAATTTGTAGTTCATACGCCTAGTAACTTAAAAATGCCTAGTTGGAAATTTGACTATGTCTCTTCCTTTAAATATCCGTTACGGCTTGACTTTATCATAGGGAAATATTATTATTTAACAGTTAACATGAATTGCATAAGTATGTGCCCATGGAATTTTCTCAAAACTTTTAGTTACTGGATATATACTTTGAAGCATTTGAGATAAGCGCAATAGGGAATCGGTTTCCGTTCGAATGGATGGTCTTTTGGATTCAGACGAATGCCATAATCTTTAATTATGATATTTGAAAACTATATTCAGGAGAAAAAGGTTATAATTGACTAATTTCATTGACATTTATGTATAGACATTTCTTATAATGTTCAGCATTTAACAAAGTTAAACATTTTAAGAACCACTTTATAACCGAGTTCGGAGTACTTGTATTCTATTTGTGGGGACACTACACTTGGTAAATGGTAGTAAACTAATGACCTTGCACCTTTTTGTCAAATTATGAAAAATTATTATAACAGTAAACATATCTTTAGAATTATCAAGGCTTATTTTTTCCCATGGATTGCATTACGGTTCTAAAGGCAAGAACTTGTTTCTGGGATCTTGAGTAATGATTTGGCTTTTGATTGGAGCTTTCTTCCTTTTATCTTTTTCATGTATTCATTTTCTTATACAGGGACACTCTCCTGAGCAATTCAAGATTGTGATACCTAAAATTCCTGCATATTTTACGGTATACCAACATTTCTTTGACTAAAAGAACTTGCTCCAATATTAACGTAATGAGAATAAATTTGGCTAATGGAAGCATAGGTTTTTTTTTTTTTTTTTTGCTTTCTACATAAGTTTGTTTATTTTCTGTGTTGCTATGCTTATGAACAATCATTTTGTGTGTATGATAGAATTTTTAGATGATTCTTCGTGATAGAATTTTGTGTCCACTAGAGGATGCTTCATGATAGAATTATTAGATGGAAGAAAAGTTACTTTCCTGCTATTAGTTTGATGAATTTGTTTCCTTTCTTTTGAATTATGTCAACAGTTGCAGTTTTTAAATTCAAAATACTATAAATCTGCTAATGTAACCATAGGATCACTGCAGTATTCTGGTACAATTATCATTTGATAATATGTTTGGGCTCAGTAACAATGGAAAATTGACTGTGGTTGTCGATTGTAATGGCTGATAGCTTGCAGTAAAGTGTCTAATATGGCCAGCTGTTAGATCATTTGAACTCGTTTGTTCAATTGTCACTCTATATCTTTATAGACCATGTCTTTGTGGCTTGAACTATATAGCCTCAATCTGGAATGCCATCACATTTGCTGCTTGGGCAAGACAGACTTGAATGTTCCGTTCATACAGATTGTAATATGGAGCCTGTTAATTCAATGAGAACACCCTTACACCTGGGCCATTTGTTTATCCTTTACTGGAATTGTCCTTTTCCACCTATTTTTCCGATAATATATTTAGTGCAAACCTCTGAAATGCTATTGCATAGTAAATACAGTAACTGTATATGATAAGTTGAATACAATCGTATGTTGTTATATCTGGAGACAATATAAGTACCATATGATCTGTCTCTTTAATGTGTTATTTTGTCTTGCAAGTAAAACAAATAAGCACATAATTTTGAATTGATGCAAAACAGTCGGCCAATTTAATCAACTCTCATTATGTTTCCCGACATATGTATGCGGCAGGGGACAGGAGATCTAATGACGGCACTTCTACTTGGATGGAGTAATGTAATGAATTTTACTTGTACCGTGTTCAGTTTATCGGGAACTGCCTTATAAAAATTTTGAATTTATGTTTCCTCTGATTATTTCCAGAAATACCCGGATAACCTTGATAAGGCGGCAGAGCTAGCAGTATCAAGCTTGCAGGTATTTTTGAACTCTCTTTGAGATAACTTTTAATGCTAGAAGTACGATCATTTTACAAAACTTTGTTTGTACAGTTGTGTGCATAAGCTTTGGTAAGTTCTCAAGCTTTCCTGATGTTAAATGTATAATACTTTCAAAGAGATGTCGTGGTAGTCCTCTTGTTTACCACCAGAAAAAGAAGGGGCAAAAGACAAATATGGTGTTTGTGTAGCAACTGACTAACGGTCGAATTTTACATTCGCAGGCGCTTCTGCAAAGAACGTTGACTGACTATAAAAGAGCTGGATACGATCCTCAGTCTAGTAGCTTGGAGATTCGATTGGTCCAAAGTCAGGAAGACATACGCCATCCACAAATCAAATATCAGGCCCACAAGTACTGAGTAATTAATTTGTACCATAACTGGCATACTTGATGCGCTTCAAAGCTAGTTTTCTTAAGCTATCCTCCCTTTAAAAGTCGATTAGACACTTTTCTCTTTAACGAAATGACGACCGTCTGAATAGTAAAATTTTATGAATTTTCCTTCTGAACTGTACATATTCTTGTCAACGCACTGTATTCATGGCATTGCTTTTGGAAAAAAAAGTCATTATACACTTAATAGGGTTTGGATTCTCTTCATCATCCAAATACCAAATCATTGGGAGTGTTATGGAGAGACTGACACTTGGTTGCTGGTAGAGAAAGATACTAAAACGTTTAAACCAGATCCCCGGTCAAAACACAGGGTATATATGAATTGAACTTGACAGGTTAAATTTATCATAAATGCTATAAGGTGCAGTGAATTCGGTATGTTGTTTGCCCTCTGGATTTTTTGTTTCTCGCTGCCCATCTGTATTAGATTGGTCTTCATCTATTTAACGATTTTGAATCTATAGATATATATATTTGTTAAGTAGGGTAATTTGTCTATGAAGTCTGGGGCGATGATGAGTTGATATTTTATGAAATTGAGAAACATGTAATTCTTTAAATCGGGTATTAGTACAAAATCAAGATGTGAATGGGTTATTGCACCCTCTTAAATGGAAAGTATCTGAGAGGTGTCATGAGTATTTCAGAGATTAGTTTACATACATGGCGGAGACCAGTGAGAAACAACAAATGGAAAGCGCTATGTATGTTGGCATGGTTAATTTGGTTTTCCATACAAGTTTGTCCATGGAACCAACGTAACTAGCAAGCGATACTTTCTTTCTCATCTGCTGGTTTACTCAAAACCACCCATCAGAGAGGAAATTATTGCAGCATCGGAGTTATAGAGAATGGACTAGAAAGGGCACTTGAAATGGGCATTGAAAACGTGATAACCTCCAGGTAGTGGAGAGGATTAATCGAGATGTTCACGGTTAGACTTATCAAGTCTTGGTGACTTACTAATGGAAACCGTCTCTTAAAGTTCAAGGTAAAGAATGAAAATCGACGGGTAAAGTCTTCATTAAAGGAGACTATTAGGAAGTGATGGGTATAGAAAAGAATGAGCATGAAGAAATCAAAGAGATTGAGAAGGCAGAACAAGTAGCAAAAAACCACGAGATGGTTCAGTCAATTAATGTATCCTTAAAAATAAGGGAGTGCAATCCAAAAGAGAATAACACTGTTTTGGTTCAAAAGAAGTTCATCACAATCTATCAGAAGATGTTTGTAAGCCTTCAATGAATAAAGGAGGAAATGAGCTAGAAACTAGTGGTACTAATCCAAATGCAGGAGCTTCAACTATTCAACAGATTGAACAAAATCTATCAAAGGTTGATTTGCAAAATGGTAGTAATCAAAAGGAGCAGTTGTTCAGGTCACCTCTCAGAAAAGCATTATAAGCAATAGGAAAAGCTCCAAAGGGAAAACAAATTGCCTATGACTTTGATTGTATGGAATGTGTGTGGAATAAATAATCCTTCAAAGCTTAATGCTTTAAGGGATTTTGTACCAAAAGAAAAACTTAGGATTTTTATATGTTAAAGACTAAAATTAAAGAAGTTAATCTGAATAAATTGGCTTGTCTAGGTAGCATCTGGTAGTTCATTACAAACCATTAAAGTCATGTATTTGGAAGGATTATTATAGTTTATGATGGTGAATTTTTGAAAGTGGAGGTTTTGGAATCAAGCCAACAACATATACTTAAAATGGAAAATTATTGGGTTTTAGCTACTTTTATCTATGGATTCAACACTGTGTTCCAAAGATCTAATCTCTGGAATGATCTAAGAAGGACTAAGACTTCGGTAAATTCACCTTGGGTGGTGTGTAGAGATTTTAATACCACTTTGTTCATATCAGAGGTTGAAGATAATTGTAATCTACTCAACTACTCCTTTGATATGTTTGATTGTATGCAGGAGGTGGAACTTATTGATCTAAAATCTGAAGGTCATAAGTTTATTTGGACAAATAAGCAAAGTTCTATTGGCACGTCAGGAAAAAATTGGATAGGGCTTTGGTAAATGTGGAATGACTACATACTTTTTCAAGAAGCACTGCGAAATTCCTAAACCCTGGCATCTCAGACCATACTCCTATAAAGATTAATAAATTGTTCACTACCTCCAGAGTCCATCATCCTTTCAGATTTAACAATTTTCTGGCTAACATGGAAGGATTTCAAGAAGCAATAGTGAAGGGATTAGAGCATGGATGCTATGGGACTAAGTAGTACAAATGTATCCAAAAGCTCAAGGCTATAAAACAGGAGCTGAAGATTCTTAATTGCAAGATAGATCTGAATCTTTCTAAGGAGATTGAAACAACTAGAGATAAACTCTCTTCTATTAAAAAATCACTAGCAGAAAATCCCTTAGATGGTGCTCTAGCTACAGCAGAGATGGAAGCTTTGAAAAATTACTTGGAAGTGGTGGATAATCAATGTTCTTTATTGAAGCAGAAAGCTAGAATTAATTGGATAAAAGATGGAGATAGATGTACTAAGTTCTTCTTCAATTATATGTTAGCTCAAAAGAATGTCAACAGAATCACCTCCATTAAAACTAAAGCTGGTGTGGATGTTTTTGGACAAGATGATATAGCTAAAGAAGTCATGAA
>JAOSBP010000002.1:16154343-16174136 GCA_027563825.1 Erythroxylum mucronatum | reverse complement strand
ACGGTACAATATAACAATGAAATATTTTGTAATTTTTAAAAAAATTTAGGGACTATTTAATAAATTTAAAAAATTATCTAAAACGGTACCCGGTATTAATCGGTACTGATATAATACTATACCAAAATTTAAAAAGTTAATCGTGACTTTTTCATGATATTATTGGTGTTACTTATGTTCGTTAGTTAGAGACTTCCTTTCAGGCTTCGCCAGCTTTATCTACCAAAAAAAAAAACAGCAGCAGCCTTTATTTATGAAAATATTAAGAAAAGAAAATAACCAAATTTAAGTAAATAAAAAAGAGACACCCGCCAGTGCCCAGAGAATTCTGGAATTGCATTCTGGAGCTAACACAAACAGAATGCAATTCCAGAGAATTCTGGAATTGCATTCTGGAGCTAACACAAACGCAAGCTTTGCATTGAATTCTGGATTGCGAGGAGAAAGAGAAACTCAAATTGCAGTCTGGAGCTAACACAAACGCAAGCTTTGCATTCCCACAAAAATTACCAAAATACTTCTTCTTCTTCTTCTTCTTCATAATGGACCCTGAAACGGCCTTGGAGCTGGTGAAGCGCGGCGCTACTCTTCTCCTTCTCGACGTCCCTCAGTATACACTCGTCGCCCTTGACACTCAGGTTCTTCTTCTTTTTCTTCCAGTTTTTACCTCTCGGTGTTTTTGAATGCGTATAATAATAGTTAGTTATGCTTCAGGTGTTCACAGTTGGTCCCGCTTTTATGGGGATTAAGATGATTCCTCCTGGTCCTCATTTTGTATATTATAGCTCTTCCACCGGGTTCGTTGCTTCTCTTTGTTTAATTTCGCATGGACTTGTGTCAAATGGTATCCTCAACTCAAAATCTTTATGGGCTGTTTTTAGTTCTCGCCCATTTTCACTTTATTTAGCTTTTTAACATTCACTTTCATACCGGTCATTCTTATTTCCCTCGTCTTTGAAGTCATCCAAGCACATTCTATAAAATTTTCTGGGGTTCTTGCTCGACGAGGCCACCATAGCTATATATTCGTCGTATCACTATCCCTTTAGATGGATTGTATACAACATATTTATTCTTCATTCACATTTTAAGTCCACTTCTCAATCTTCTTTTCTGTACAGAGATGGCAAGGGATTCTCACCAATTACTGGCTTTTTTATTGATGCTGGTCCCTCCGAGGTCTGTGGTTTATTTGATTGTGTTAATCGTTTCTAATTTCTTGTAAAAAAAAGATAGCTTCAACCCGCTAGTTCAACGATCTCAATTACAATTATTTTACGCCGATAGTCAACTTAAGAAAATTGTGTCATGGTATCAGCTTAACATAGTGGCTTTGACAGCATAAATGCCTTGAAGCCTGGGACTGATCTTTCTATACATCTATGATGAGATCAGGTGATTATTCGTCAGTGGGATCAACAACAAGAACAGCTTGTGAAAGTATTAGAGGAAGAGGTTTGACTCTATTTAACTATTCGTAAATTTAGTTTCCCAATTGCATATTCATTTTTTTTTCTGGAAACTAATAATACCTGCGGTGATATGCACTTAATTATCTGTACTTGTTAATTGGAAATTTATATCAAAGCCATAGGTGTTACCAAACACATTTTCTCTCAAATAGCAGTATTATCTTAGACTTTGCTGTCATGTCCATGCTACTAATCTACTCCACTTCTTAGGCACAATTCCTCCAAAATATATGCCAAGGATCACATGGACTTCAAAAATCCCAACTTTCCCCTTTTCATACTATTCCTCTTTCTCACTTTATCTATTTCTTACTTTATGTAAAACGATTAATTATACTTCAATTGGGTCATTATATGTTCAGTCAAAGTTTGTTACTTACCTTTTGATGTTGAAGATTTAAAAATTAAACAAGCTACAATCTTTTATTTTAAGTGAATATATTTTCAAGTAACTTGAGGTCTACTGTTCCACTATCTTTTGTTTCATTGAGAAGCCTGATCAAGTTGACATACTAAAGATTTAACTATTTGTGGTTTATATGTGTTGTCTACTTTGGTACTTGTTATGTTGCAATCCAATAACTACGACTTCCACCCCTTAGCAGTATTAGCTTTATGTGTGTTATATAGTATTGTTGGATGAATTAGTGTTACCAATGTCATGTGGTTACTACAAACATTAGCCTTATAATATAAATTATACAAGTGAGTTCATTGTAGTTTTATTTCACTTTGTGTATAAATTTTATCAGTCATAATTGAAATAAAGTTACGTAAGTAAATGAACAAGAGAAAATGTAGACTAGCAGGAATTGCGAACGAAAAAATGAGAATAGAAGCAAGAAAGTTGGTTGGAGTAAAACTAAGGTCTTGAGATGAGGGAAAGAAAAAATTCCCTTCATTTATTAATGAACTAAAGGTATATGATTGGAGGAAATTCAGGCTTAATAAAGCAATAGCTCAACGTTTATATGATAAGAAAACTTTTGGTTATTTTTAAGCACATTAACTAATGAATGAAATTTCTTGTGGACAATTGTTATTCTTGTTTGAAAGCTCTCAAATGTCTTACAAATTACAACCTCCTATAGATAAAACAATGGGCAAACATTAAATCCTTTGTATAAAAAAAAAATCTATGAAATAATTTTTTAATGATGTTTAAGTTATTAACTTACTTTTTGTATGCTTGTTTTTCCTCTTGTATTGTTGTACATTCAGGAAGAGAGATTTCGTCAAGGAGTTAAAAGTTTAGAGTTTGACAGGCATCTTGGTCCTTATAATTTAAGTCAATATGGAGAATGGAAATGCTTATCCAATTACCTCAACAAGGAGATCATTGAACGGATTGGTAATTTGGCTACTTAATGAGCTCAACATTTCCCAATTTAGCTATTACCATTCTTTTTCATCCTTTAGCAGTTTGATCTTTTGATTTTGCCTTTTCTTTGAATTGCTCTCTTTTCTGAATTGACTATAGTTTCAAAGTCTATATTTTTCAACCTTGAAGGGTTCTTTTTCTTTTTCTCTAGATTTATCCAACATTATTGAGATATACTAGGATTTCTCTTCTTCTTTTGTTTATGAGACATGTTCTTTGTAAGCAAGCTATGTAGACTGTCTTATTGCTCTTTATAAAACTACATAAGGAAAGGTTTGATATGTATGAGAATGTGCACTGACTATGTTTGTTAATTCCTCCTCTTGTATGCCTTTGTAGCATAACAGTAAAGAGGTATTGATTTTAGGTGTTGTTCAACTTTGGTAATTCAAGCTTCTGCTCTTATGGAGGATGCTTCATATTTATGTTGTTAGCAATCAACTGTCAATATGTTTGTCATATACGTAAAGTCTTCTACTTGGTGAAAAGAACAAAGATCAAAGATCAATTGTCAATATGTTTGCTGACTTATTCAAGGAGGAGACATGCCAATGCTCAACAACTTTCGGAATCCAGTAGTTAATAACTTTTAGAATAGGAATTTGCTAGTTGTGATTACATCCATATTTTTATGTTTATTTTCCCTATTTTTGTGTTATGTTATTTTAACTTATCCCAAATAATATTCGGATTTTATAAATATCCCACTGAGGCTTAGTAAGTGGGCCTATTATGTTTTTGTAATTGCAACTGTTGCTGTGAGTCAGTCCACTCTATACGGGCACTCTTGTCGGGAATAATATTTGTTAAGATTCTTGCTTCTATTATTTCCAGCCCTTCCTACTTTTTTCTTATTGCTCTTCACTACTGCACTTGGTAGCTATCATTTTTGGAATTAGAGCCTAGTTTATCACCATAGTGCAAACATGTTCCATTGTGTCAACTAGTGATCTAGAAACTACTCAAAACTTGAATTTGATCCTTCAACAATTATCTAATGTTACGTCCAAATTACACTCAATATTTTGGTGGCAGAAGTAGCAGCACTCAAGGTTCAATCCAATAATCTTCCACATGCTGGTACCAATCAGAGAGATCTAGAACTAGGCAAGACTCCTTGTGAAGAAGAAGATGATGTAGACAGTCCTTGGTGGCTTAAAAATCTTGCACGCATACCACACACCAAAATGGAGTTCCTAAATTTTGAAGATGGAGCCCCTTGAGGTTGGATTCTTAAGGTGGAATAATATTTTAGCTATTATTAAACACTTGATGATTTAATTGTTGACATTGTGGCAATGTATTTGGAAAGGGGATCTGATGTTAGGATCCATAAGCCTTGGGTGCTTTTATTAGTGGGCTAAAGGAAGAATTAAATTTGATGTTAGGATCCATAAGCCTTGTAGTGGATATAATAAGGCTAGTAGTCTAGCCTTGGAGTATAAAACTAAGGCCTAATCAACTCACGGGACTAAGAAAACAAACTGGGCTCAAGTGGGTCGACCTGATCACTCTTCTAGCATGGAGAATTGTATCCTACCTACTCTAAATTCTTCAAATTAGTGCATCTCTGTCTTACCCAGTGTGCTTGCAGTCTTGGAACCCATTTATGATTCCTGCAAATGGCTGAATATGGGATGTAGGGATGCAAAATTGAAGAGAATAAGGGCTATGTGCAAATATTTAGCTATTGTAATAATGGAGCTCACAAAGGATGAAGGGAGAGCAAACGAAGCAGAGGAACCCTTACCCGAAACAACCATAGAGGATTTTGTAGAAATATCTTTCCATGCCATCTTGGGGAAAACGACAGGCACCACTATGAAATTACAAGACCCTCTCATAGGTCGAAAGGTATTGATTCCTATTGATAGTGGTTCTATGCATAATTTTGTGTCTGAGCAGGTGGTAAAGGAACTCAATCTCTAAACTCAATCCATCCCTTCTTGCGATGTGCAAATTGGGAATGGTGATTTCATTTGGTGTGGCCAGATATGCTATCATGTAGTGGTTGAGTTGTTAGGGTCACAAATAATGCAATATTACTACCCATTTCTCATTGGAGGTGTTGATTTGATATTGGATATCAAGTGACTGGCTTCTTTCAACACATTCCAAGCCAATTGGATTGAGATGTTTCTAATTTTTACATTGAATGGAAGTAAATACAAGCTCTAAGGAGTGCCTCATAAACCATCAGCTGAAGCTTCCTTTTATTACCTAGCCAAAGAAACCAAACCCACAGACAGAGAAAAATTTCACCATCCAACCCTTCAAGAACTTCACCAATTTGCTTCAATCTTTCAAGAACCAACTACATTGCCACCTTTTTGCAATCACTTTCATTCCACACCATTACTACCAAACTCTTACTCACCAAACATTAGACCATAAGATACCCACACTCACAAAAGCTCAAGGTTGAAAAACAAGTGGAAGAATTACTGCATGTAGGATTTATATGTCCTAGTCAGAGTCCATTTGCAAGCCCCGTACTCTTGGTTAAGAAGAAAGACAATTCATGGCGTATGTGTGTGGACTATTGGAGGTTGAATAAAATTACAATTGATGACAAATACCCAATTCCAAATGTCAATGAACTTTTAGATTAATTACATGGAGCAGCTGTCTTCTTAAAAATTGATTTGTGATCTGGATACCATCAGATACGTGTTCATCTCGCGGATATCCAAACATAGCATTTCGGACACACTCCATGCACTTTGAATTGATTGTAATGTTGTTTGACCTTACTACTACCCCACCCATATTTCGATTAGCTATGAATGGCCTCTTCAAGTCTCATTTGCACAAATTCATCTTAGTTTTCTTTGATGACATCATAGTGTTTAGCAAGCATATCCAACAACATTATAGGCATTTACAAACAATGTTAGCTCCTACATGACCATCAATTCTATGTAAAGGCCTCTTAGTGCCTTTTTGGTCAGTCACAAACTTCCTTCTTGGGACATCATGTATTTGTTGAAGGTGTAAGGAGGGAGCTAGAAAAGATCCAATTTGTTATAACTTGGCCTGCTCCATCTAATGTCAAAGAATTACGTGTGTTTGTAGGATTCACATGCTATTATAGTTGTTTTGTTAAAAATTATGGGGCCGTTGCTAGATCATTGGTAGAACTCACTAAGAAGAGTGGATTTTGTTCGTCTCAATCAACAGATGAGGCTTTCCATAATCTCAAAAGAGCAATCACCACTACTCTAGTCATGCAATTACCAAATTTCAGCAAGCCATTTACCGTGGGATGTGATGATTCCTCTGGTGGGATAGGCTCCATTTTTCTACAGGAAGGTCACCCAATCGCATATTTCAGCAAGGGGCTTTCATTCTCTAATTGATAAAAACCTGCTTATGAAAGATAATTGCTTGCATTAGCATTGGCTTTACAAAAATGGACACATTATTTGTTGGGAAACCATGTTTTTGTGAAAATTGACCAATGCAATCTCAAATTCTTGCTGGATCAATGCCTCGCTACCACTGGCCTGCAGCACCTTCTCATCAAATTACTTCCATTTGATTTTTTTAGGCACAAATGTTCAATTTAGACGGCCCCCAGCAAGCTGAATTATTATCATTGGTTATCCCTTTTTTGTGTGGATTTTTGTTATTTGCAGGACGCGTTGCAATAGGACCTGTATATGAGGGACATCATGGCTGATTTGTCCAAAGACTCATCCACCCATCCAAATTTCCACATAGCATATCGAAGACTTTATTATAAAGACCACTTGTTGATTCATAATCTTTCTTCTCTTGAGGAAAAATTTTTGGCTGAATCCTACCAAAGTCTCATAGTAGGACATGGAGGCTATTTGAAGACATTGAAGCGTTTGACAGCAACATTTTTTTTGGCCTAAAATGAGACAAGAGGTCAAAACTTGTGTTGAGAATTGTATGATTTGTCTACAATCCAAATACAAAGCCTTAGTGCTCGTGGGACTACTACAACCTTTGCCTATACCAAACCAGATGTAGGAGGAAATTTCTATTGATTTCATTACTAGAATTCCTAAATCTGTTGGTTATGACACAATATTAGTGGTGGTAGATCGTCTTAGCAAATATTCTCACTTCATCCTTTATCTTACCCATATACTACAAAAAGTGTTGCCTTTATTTTTTGTTGGGAGATTTTACACCTACATGACATACCAAAATTAATTGTTTCGGATAGAGATGTTGTCTTTGTTGGCTCCTTTTAGGAGAACTTTTCAAGCTCAGCCAAGCACGTCTCACTAAGAGCACCACCTATCATTCACAAATAGATGGCCAAACAGAGGTAGTTAATAGATGCCTAGAAACTTATCTAAGCCATGTTAGTTGCAACATGTGAGTTTCTATGGTTGTGCCATCTTCTTGAGGAGATTGGGATTTATCTGCCTATACCTACTCCACTGAGGCCTATGAGATTGATATTTGATAATCAAGCAACACTACACATTGCCTCTAACCCAGTTTACCACGAGAGGACAAAACACATTAGAGAGAGGATTGTATCTAGAGAGCTGATCACTGAGTTTACAGTCTTTGCAGACCAATTAACTGACCTTTTCACTAAGTCCTTGAGGGGTTCGATAATTGAATATCCAAGTTGGGCATTGATAACATATATGCTCCAGCTTGAGGGGGAGTGTTAAGCACTACCTATCATCCACAAATCGATGGCCACACAAAGGTAGTTAATAGATGCCTAGAAACTTATCTAAGATGTTTTGCTAGTGAGCAATCACGTTTGTGGCACAAGTACCTTCATTGGGCTGAATATTCATTAAATACCGATTTTCACACCTCTGTCAGTACATCCACTTTCAAGTTGGTCTATGGATGAGAGTCTTCAACCATCCATCTATGTGCCCATGGTGAGACTCACATTCCTAAACTTGAAGAGCATCTTATAGATAGAGATGATATGCTAAAAATTTTAAAAGAGCATTTGCTTAGAGCAGAATCTTGAATGAAAGCTCAAGCTAATTCTAAAAGGCATGAGCTGCAATTTAATGAGGGTGATCTGGTCTTCGTAAGGTTGCAACCATACTGCTAGCATTCGCTTGCCAAGCGAAGATATCAAAAGTTATCTCCTCGATTCTTTGGGCTTTACAAAATTATCAAATGAGTGGGACCTATTGCATATGAATTGAAATTACCTGAACCTGCCCATACTCACCCCATTTCCTATGTTTCCTTATTACGACCTGCTTATGGATTGTATACACCCCCTCTGCCACCATATTTACCCATTAATTTAGATTGGGAGCTCACTTTGTCACCTTCTACAATCTTGCGTCATCGATGGGTCAAAGAAGGGGGAAATCTATTCTTGAGCTCCTAGTTTAATGGCATGATGGCTCTCTAAAAGACGCAAGTTGGCCGGGATTTTTACCTTGAGGACAAGTGACGATATAACACCACCTTTGCTGACTTATTCAAGGAGTAGACATGCCAACACTCCACGACTTTTAGAATAGGAATTTGTTAGTTGTGATTACATCCATATTTTTAGGTTCTATTATCCCTATTTTTATCTTCTGCTATTTTATCTTATGTCAAACAATATTGGGATATTATAAATACCCCCCTTTGCAACTATTGCTGGGAGTCAGTCCACTCCATACGAGCATTCTTGTTGGGAATAATATTTGTTGAGATTCTTGCATCTATTATTTCCAGCTATTCCTACTTTTTTCTTACTGCTCTTCACTATTGCACTTGGTACCTATTAGCTTTGTAACAGAATAGTAGAGGTTTTGATTTTAGGTGTTGTTCAACTTTTGTAATTCAAGCTTCTCCTTATATGGAGTATGCTTCATATTTATGTTGATGACAATCAATTGTCAATATGTTCGTCGTATGGGTATAGTCTTCTACTTGGTGAAAAGAACAAAGATCCTACATGATGTTTTTTTGTCTACTTGGTGAAAAGAACAAAGACCGTACAGAAGGGACCTCTTAGTTGCCACTCTGTCACATAATGCCATGTGACATGCTCTTTGCTTTTCCGTTATGACATTTTACATGTGCTCCCTCCAACTTCAAAAGCATATTGAACTTTTATTTGTGGTTAATTCTGCACAATTTCTTCATTTTGGATTGCTTGTTTAATGCACAGAACCCATTGGAGGAGAAATCACGGTTATGTGCGAGTCTGAGATGGTTAAAACAAATGCCAAAACAGTTGTAGAGAAAGCTTTAGATGAGCAATTGAGGACCAGTAAGTTTTCGACCTCTACATCTGTTGATAAGTCTAAGATGAAAGGATGTTATTATACTTCAATTCCTCGTGTCGTTAAACGTAGAGGCATTGAAGCTGAAAGACTCTCTTCCTTGAATCTTGACAAGGTTAGTATTATTGATGCTACCTTTGTAATTGATTCTTGATAAACATGAATTTTCTTCACATTGATTATTTTTGTTAATAAAATACCTTAATGATATGTCCAGTCAGAGTTACTAGAAAGCATTTTAACAAATGATTATGGTGGTTCTGAAGACATGCTTCTTGGGGAGTTGCAATTTGCCTATATTGCATTTCTGGTATGGAGAGAAACAATATGATGCTTCACTCTTTATAGTCCTCAAAAGATGTCTTAGATTTGAAAATTGTACAGATGGGCCAGTCACTTGAAGCATTTCTACAGTGGAAAGCTTTGGTGTGTCTTCTTCTGGGATGTACTGAAGCTGTAAGTACTGATATCGTAATGTTTGCTAGTTGAAAAGATAAGCTTTGATTTTTTGTTTCTATTTTTGAAGATATGTTCAATCATTGTAACGGTTCTTGTTATTTTGTTATTTTTTCAATCGTATATCAAGAAATTATCCTTGTAGATGCAATTTTCTTGGACATTTTCTAGCCACCGTTAGATATTTATGCAACGAATCATTCTTCTGCCAATATTATTGAATGCCTTGACTCCATGTTTGAGATACTCGAATAGTGGATTATGAATTAAACTTGTTGGATCATTTTGTTGTGCACAAATCCATCAACATGTTCCAATCAAATTGGCGGGAAGAAGATTTCATAGACAAGCATGCATACATAGTAGCAGAAAAACCTAATAACCTACTTGCTTCTATTAGTGTAAGATGGATATTTTTTGTAGTCCATGCCACAGAGCAATACATCAAGGTTGTGTATGTGCGAAAAAGAATCCAAGTGTGTGTTTACGCGCATGCATGCCAATGTTTACGCATTAAAATTGATGTTGGAAGCAAGTGGACGATAGATTGTTGAGACATATTTAGGCCACTGTTCCACTTAATATCTTTTATCAGTTTGTGCTCTATTTTCTGTTAGTTTTTGAGAGGATCTAAACTATTAACATGGACATTCTGCACTGTGCATGACAGAAGCATGGTAGGTACAGGTTGGCTATGTTGTTTGTAGCAAAATTCTCATGAGCTTACTGCCCTGCTTGACATTTCTGTCTTTGAGTCTATGTTTGGTGACTTTCTCATGATCAATGTATTCTTCTTACCATGTTACTTTGATCCAGATTGAGCATTTTAGTTATTTAATCAATTGCTTTATGCTTTGTTTTGGCAGCCTTTCCATTCTAGGAGTAATCTATTTACAAAGGTAATGTGCTATTTGTAGGAGGCTTTTAATGTTTCTCTATGTGCTATTTATTTAATGGATCATATTTCCATGATAATTCTGAGTTGAAATGATGGGGTTATCTTGTGGGCTTTATATACTTTGTACATCTAGATCCTTATGTTATTGACAGCTATTATGGAAGAAGTATTAGAGCAGTGGGACAAATAAAAAAGAAGCAACTCTTGACAAGTCAACAGAGGACCTGATATGTGTTTTTGCGTGGATTTAGTCACGGGATGACTCATAGGAAAATCCTCTTTACCTTTGTTGGAGTTCTTCCCCTTCCTAGGCCTTATGGTAGTGGCTTAAAAGTCTCGTCCCTTGACAAGCCCTTTACTAATGATTTTTAAGATGAAATTCTAACCTTTTCTTATTGCTCCCCTCCTCTTTAAATAGGTTGAATACATATAGTTTTTAAGAATTAAAATAGCACAAGAATAGGCTACCTTATTCTCCTATTAAAAGTATGACTTTTGGAAATAATAGACTTCCTAAATAAGGTAACTAGTGCCTAAATAAGATAACTACTGCAGAAACGATCCAATTAACTGATAAACTTCCTAACCAGCCTCCGCAGTTAGCTCTTAACTATCATCAGCCTCCACAATTGGCTCTTAACTATCTCCTTGTATATTTCCTTACTACAAATTCATCTCACATATCATTAATCTCCCTTTGGACAAAGAGCTTGTCCTCAAGCTCGAACGCAGGGTAGGTGTTCTTGAAGTTGTCAAGAAACTCCCAAGAAGCCTCCTTCGTTGGAAATCC
The DNA here is from genome assembly GCA_027563825.1 of Erythroxylum mucronatum. NCBI lineage: Eukaryota > Viridiplantae > Streptophyta > Magnoliopsida > Malpighiales > Erythroxylaceae > Erythroxylum > Erythroxylum mucronatum. The sequence continues at coordinate 16,162,894 of JAOSBP010000002.1, read as the reverse complement.
CTACCGCTGCACTAATAACTCTCATTGTCTCCTATCATGCCTAGCTTGTAAAATTGCGCTAGGAACCAAACCTGATTTGCCCTCTAGCAGTGGAGAAAGAGGGTCCAAAGTTGCTGGTGGAACTCCCTTATAATCTTTAAGTTGCGAAACATTCACCACATCATGAATTTTACTCCCTGAAGGCAAGGCCAAAGGATAAGCTACCTTGCCAATTCGTTGCACAACCTAAAATAGTGTGACATAATTAGGGGCTAGTTTATGAGAATCCTATTGAATCACTAGTAATTGCCTGTGGGGTTGTAATTTCAGCCACAGCTATGCCCCCAGCATAAATATGACCTCACCACGGTGAAGGTCATATACTTGCTTCATTCTTGCTTGTGCATAGATTGGCCGCCTCTTTAATTCAGCCAATACTTCATCCCGCTCCTGAAGGGCTTGATCTAGCACATCTAACTTAGTGGCACCATGACCATAGGACAACAGACGTAGGGTCTCACGACTCATGACCATACACCACATGGAATGGTGTGGCTTGCGATGCATAATGGATGTGTTATAACAAAATTCAGCCTAAGCAATCCATTCCACCCAATTCCTTAGCCTTTCCCTCTCAAAACATCGTAAATACATATGAATAGTCTTATTCACTACCTTTGTTTGACTATTTGACTGCGGATGGTTGTGGATGAATAGCCAATTTCGTCTCACATAATCTAAGCATCTCCCTCCAAAATGTACTCGTGAAAACTTTATCTCTATCACTCACAGTTGATTCTGGAAGGCCATGCAATCTAAAATCGTCTCAAAAAATGCGAACCATAAAGATGACAGTAGAAGGATGTGCTATGAGTGTAAAATGAGTCATTTTAGAAAATTTGTCTACCACCACAATAAGACAGACTTCCCCTAACTTTGGCATTCCGTCAATGAAATCCATCGATATGTCAACCCAAATCTGAGTGAGAATAGTTAAGGTTGCATCAACCCTACTGGATGGAGATTTTCCCATTTATTCTGCTGTCACACACCTATTTTGGGCATAGTACCAGTGGTGTAGGTGTTGCAGTTGATTCTAACAAAATTTGAGCGGTAACAGAATAGGCAACATCCCAGTCTGCGAAGTCTCACGAATCTACTCAAGAACTCTTTTCAATGGAATGAGTTGTTGCCGCCTTGTCTAGCCTAAAAAATGCACTTTCAGTAGCTCATGTATTGCAATTACTTGACTTTGGGAAAGAGTTTGTTGTGGAATGTGATGCCTTTGGTGGTGGGGTAGGAGGTATTATCTAACAAGATGGCCATCCCATCGCATTCTTCAGTCAAAAAATGACAGATTGCCACCATAAATTGCCAGCCTATGAGCATGAACTCATTTGGGCTAACCAAAGTTGTTCAACACTGGCATCCTTCATTTCAGCTTCAAATAGCTCCTTGTGAGAGCCTCTCCTCATCAGCACTGGGTCAACATATTGTTTGGATTCGATTTTAGAGTTGAATACCGAGCTGGCAAGTTGAATTAACCAATCGACGCTTTGTTAGAAGAGGGTCAGCTTCTTGCCCTGTGCCAACCCTTAATCACCATCTTTGATGTCGTGCAATAATAAGTGGAGACCAACCGTGATTTGTTGTAGCTATAAACACTAATTAAACATGGGGATTAGCCTATCCAGTGGTAAGTCTGTGATGACCTTATTCTTTTCAATGAGAAGGTCTTCTTGCTTCCCTACTCTCCTTTGTTACCAACAATACTTGTAGCAATTCATGATAGCACACATGAGGGTATGCAAAATAATCTTCAACGAATTCAGCATGATTTTCATTGGAAAGGGTTGAAGTCATCAATGGCAGACTATGTTGAAGCTGGTGGGGTTCTTCAGCAGAGTAAAACAGAAAGCCTCCACCCTGTAAGCTTACTCTATCTCTTACAGATTCCAGTACAAGTCTGGTTCGACATATCTATTGATTTTATAGATGGGTTTCCTAAATCTCGAGGCAAAATGGTGCTCGTTGTTGTTGTAGATAGATTGTCAAAGTATGCTTGTTTCATTCAGTTAGCCCATCCTTACACTGGCATTAGTGTTGCTAATGTCTTCCTTGAGAATGTTTTCAAGTTACATGCGTTGCATAAATCCTTCGTTAGTGATTGTGATACCGTATTCACAAGCCTCTTTTGTAAAGAACTCTTTTGATTAAGTGGGACTACCTTGGCATTCTCCTTGGCTTATCACCCACAATGAGATAGCCAAATCCAGGTTGTCCAACCACACCATTGAGATGTATCTGCGTTGATTTCAAAATGGGTGGATTGGATTGCATGGGCAGAATTTTGATACAACACTTCTTTTCACACCTCTCTCTACACCACACCCTTTAGAGTGGTATATGGCTGAGATCCTTCGTGCCTACTAAAGTACATAGCTGGTTCTTCTTGCATGGATGCTGTAAATAGTGCCCTGGAGGAGCGTGATGCCATTTTGCTAGCAGCCCACTCAAGGCTACTTCAGGATCAACACAACGTGAAACATTTCTATGATCAAGGGCATCAGGATGTCAAATTCTTAGAAATTCAATATGTCTAGTTTTGTCTACAACCACATCGATAGAAGTCCTTGGCTGGGAAACATCATTCTAAGTTATCCCTGAACTACTATGGCCCATTCAAGCTTGTTCGTTGCATTGGTGAGGTTGCTTATCAGCTTGCACTTTCACCTCATGCTCACCTTCATGATGTCTTCCATGTTTCATTGCTCAAGCTCTATAAAGAACTAACCCACGTGGATTGTCCCTGCTTAGCTCCAATATTTGGAGGCAAGGTGATTCCTACTCCACATCAGGATATATTGATTCAGTGGCAAGGTCTTCCTTCTTTTGAGGCCACTTGGGAACCCTTAAGAGTTACTTCGATATGCTTATCCTGAACTTGAGCTTGGGGACAAGCTCATTCCCTAGGAGGGGAGTGATTTTATGGACGCCTATTATAGGAGGAAGTATCAAAGGAGAAGTTGGACAAAGCAGAAGGAAGCAACTCTTGACAAGTTAAGAGGACCCTTGAATATAAGCATCAGATTTGCAAATCTGCATATATTTCTGTATCAGCTTGATTATAATGATTTCCTTGATTTAATTATTTTAATTTTTTAAAAATATTTCTTAGTAAGATTTCTTATAGGAATCTTTTGCTTGTATTGCCATTTAAAAGGCTATTTACGATGAAATAAAGAAGGAAGAGGTGGAGAATTATTACCTCTAAACTTGTCCTTATTTGAGGTGTTAAAAGCTCCCTCTCTTTTTGAGCACCAAGGTTCCCTCTGAAGAGCCTCAGTTCACCAGTGATCATAGGTTCTTCAAGACAAGGGGAGAATAACAATAGGAGCAGGACTGCTTAGTAAGGAAGATGATTTTCCAGTCAATAGGCCTGTGATGAAATCCACGAGTCAGGCACATAACACCTTACCCCAGGGCTTCTGATAAATGCTCTGTTTCTCAACTTGAATCGAATGTTGGTCATCCTTTTGTTGCTACATGTAGGTTTTATGTTCTCTTGACAAAATAAAAATCTCACATCATATTTCAGGATTCCATCCAAAATGGTCTTCAAGGTGTTTCTTTCCTGTAAAACCCACTTATTGTGCACACTATATTTTTTCACTTGAACATGTTAATTGTTTATGCTTCTTACCTTTTCCCCACTTACTGGCTTGTGAATCATGCTGCCTGTTTTGTCGTTGATGCTGATATATGACAGTCCAGTAAAATTCTTGCAGTTTATTAAGGTCATCTACTATCAGCTGAAATATGGGCTCCAGAAAGATAAGACAGAAACTACAGGTGCTGGGATTGGATTGTCAACATTGGTGGATGAATCATGGTTTTCTGCTGATAGCTTTTTACACCAACTTTGCAGGGTAAGTTTATAGAAGAGGCATAGTTGAACGACTCAAAAAATGATCTTAGTATATTCATCTGCATGCATAAATTAATTACATTCCTCAACTTGTCCTAATGCGACTAACATGCATAGGTTGGACCTTGTATTAGATCAACTCTTAATGAGTGTCTGATGTTGGCTGGAATTGCAGGATTTCTTTCCGTTGGTTCAAAACGCCTCAGTAGTTGATGGAGATCTTCTTGAATGGGTGTGTTAATCTGCCTAAATCTTCTTGAGATAATTTTGTTTTCGATTTTGAACCTCACTTGTCAATTGTCCAGAAATCAATGTTGTAATTTGATCTTGCCAATGGGTGAGGATTCTTTTATTTTGCACAAGTTCATATAATGCCATTCATAGTGCAAATAATTTGACCTTTCACCGAGTTCTTTTTGAAGATACATATATATATATTTACAGAAACAAGTCCATTAATATGTTTTTCTTCCAAAATTTAGTTTACGAGTATCTTCAGAGATTGTGTTCATTGTTTTGAATATTTCTTTGATTGGTATAGTGACATTACTGCTTTGAGTGGATTCATGAATCAGAAGAGGATTGCTTGGTTACCTGAGTATGGTCCTTTCTATGCATGAACTAAAACACTTTTAGTTTTTCATTGATATTTAATCTCAGTAAGGAAATATGGATTGAATGATGAACTTGTGAGAGTCATCACGGTTCCAAGTAGAGTTAAAACCAACTTAGGAATTTATGAAACTGACGTATATTGCTTACTGAATTATAAGTTTATCTTCTAGTAGATAAGATAAGATATACTATAGATAGGATAAGTTAGTATATACGAAAAATCCAGTAGTTTAGTAGTATTAGAATAGATTATACTCATGTATAAATTACATATAATCAGAGCAATAAAGTGGGTTTTCTTCTGATATTTTCTATACCCTCTTGTCTCATTACTTTTCCAACCTGTGCAGACCAGGAAACTTCAAGAACTGCTTGAGAATAACCTAGGATGGGAATTCCAACAGAACAATTCTGCTGATGGAATATGCTTTGACGAAGATGATGAGGTCAGTTTAGATCCCTACTTTTTTGCTCTTTCCTTATTATTGACCTCATCTTGTCAGCTGTTCTTTTTCAGTACGCTCCAGTAGTTGTGCTGGATGATCCAGGATATAATGAAGCCCCGTCTGCTTAGAACAGGTTACTGCTATACAAGTCATGTGGTGAATTACTTCTACTGCATCTCTGGCATGTCTTATTCTTCTGAGATAGGAACAGAAGTCATGACTCAATGGCCTCTTAGAATTTTGCCCATCTTGAGGTCAAAATATAAGATTAATGTATTTGATGTTCAGGGATAACTCCAATGTTAAGTAGTTTTATGTTACGATTTACTTGGCTCTCTAGCATATTAGCATTTTGTGCAAGTCCTTGTATACATTACAATACGATTTTATTATATTTAAGATGTGGAGGAAATTGAGCTTGGGGTTTTGATGTGGCTGGAGTCATGAAAGTTTTAACTCACTCTTCCTGACAGTAATGTTAAAAGGAATTGAAGATAAAGAGGTTACAGTAATGTTTGAGGATCCAAACAAAGACCTGCATGTTCATACGTTCGTAAGAATTGTGAGACTTGCAGAAAAACTAAGCTCGATAACATAACATAGTTTAAGTCAAATAATATCCAAATTGATCATATGAAACTTCAAAACTAATAAAAAAGTTAAGAATCATAGATCCTTTATGTCAAATAATTAATTAAGGAAAGCTTTGATATAAAAAATGTGTTAAAACTTCATCAGTAATAATCATGTTATTAACATAAAGGAGGAGTGTTCCTAGGTAATATCGTTGAATTTAGAAAACTAAACTTTGTGATATTTGCTCAAGATCATAAAGAGCCTTTTGTATTTGAAAAGCCTTGTTAGGCTGATAATTATGATTAAAAGTGGTTGCATGTACACCTTTTCAGATAAATCCCCATTGAAAAAAACATTCTTAACATCTATTTAAAATAATTTTCATTTCTTTCCAATGACTATGGCAATGAGACTACGAATAAAAGCAGGATAAGCTACTAGAACCAAAGTCTTTTCTTAATCGATGTTATATTTTTGTGTAAAGTCTTTTGTGACAAGTTTGACTTTATGTTTGATGGAATATCTAAACGAGGCTTAATGTTTTATACCTATGTACAATCAATCAACTTATCATATTGGAATTTAATCAAATTCGGATATATTGATCAACAGGCTTAAATCTTTTATTATAAAATCTTCGAGCAATGGGTCTGGTGACTGGGATATTAAATTTGGAGCATGTATCTGGGCAATTTGGAGGCTTCGTAACCAGGAAGTGATTGATGGAAAAATTTTAGATAATCATGCTCAAATGACATGGACTTGGCAATTTTTATTCATAATTTTGTTTGTTGTTTTGCCATGGGTCATAATTCTGATAATGAGATGGTTAAATGGGTGAAGTGGGTACCTCCAAATGGTGAATTTGTGGCTCTCATTGTCGATGGAAGTTCTATTTGAAATCCAGGTCCGGCAGGTATTGGTGGCGTAATTCGAAATGAGCAAGGAGCTTGGTTGGTTGGGTTTTCGGCGTCAATTGGTTATAGTTCGAATATGGAGGCTGAACTTCTAACTATTAAAAGAGGACTACTTTTGGCTTGGGCCAATAGATTTCAGAAAATTTTTCTCTTGTCAGATTCTAAAGAGGCTTTGAGACTTTGAAATGGAGGAATTAGGTGACACATTGTCATGCAAATATAATTTATGACATTAGAGTTTTGTTGTAAAGAGATTGGTGTGTGAAAATGGACCATTTGCTTCGAGAAGGAAATTCGGTTGTAGACCATCTCGCAAAGCTAGGGAGTAGTTCTACTGCCAATGAAGATCAAGTTCTGGACTTGCCACCAGCTTCTGCTTCTCTTCTATTACTGAATGATGCAACTGGTACTTTGTATTTATGGGGCTGATTTGTGTTGCGTTTTTCTTTTCTGATGTACCAAAAAAAATAAATGCTTGAAACTTTTTTATAATTGCTTTATACTTTGAGTGATTAGAGCTAGCCTCATGGAATATGCAAAGCTCATAAAGTATAATGGTAGAGTATACATAATTATGAAGAAGAATAGAGGGTTGACTTGTACCGTTAGACCAACAAAGTGTAAGAGGTGAAGCAAATGTAGTACGAGAAATTAAAAGTGAAGTTATTAATAGGTTCCACAGTTTGAAGAGATTCTTCAGGAGAAGAAGAAGATTGTTTATACTAAAACAGTTATCACTTGCAGAAATTTCATTATAAAAAATTGAATATTGGGATTAGAGAGAAGATATGTAGTAAGTTTGTCAATAAAAAAGGATGATAAAAAAGTAATATGACGAAAAATTCAAAAGTATTTAGAAAGAGGATCTTTACAATGATTCCTTATGTTCAATACCATATCCTAGTCATGCTCTTAGCTCTAGTTTAATATTCTCGTGAATTAAAGAACAATGAACCAAGCACAACCAAATACTTCAAACATATGATATTTTAAGAGCGTTTATGTAGACGTAATAGGAAGAATATTAGCAATTGCAGGAGGAGTTTGATTTATTGTGTAAAGAATAGTACGAGTAGTTACTTTCCAAAAGGTTTCATAATAAGATAAGAGGATCAAAAAGGTTATAAACAATTTTATAATATGTTTGTTTTCCTTCTACATGTCTATTTTTTATGACATTCTAAAATAAGATATTTAAACTACTATTTCAATTTAGGATAAGAATTGGATGAGAGTGGTTTCTTTGTATTTCATATCTTATCAATCCAAAATATTTTGATTTTATGAGAAGACTAAATAGCAATAATATTTGCAAACCGATAAGTTTATGGAAGGCCACTTAGATTTATTGACATGAGGTAAATCCATATAAATCTGGAATGATTATCATTAAACATCATAAGATAACGTGAACCACTCATAGAAGTATGAGGAATATTGTAACACCGAACTCTTTGAGCCCTTTTATATTGGTCGATACTTGGAGATGCTACTGTATATTGATATATACATGGTTATGTATGAGTTCAAATATATATTTAAGTTCTTTGGATATACATGTAATGATTTATAATATTATATGCCCTTACATGAACTTAGAGTTCATCGGCACGCGAAATCTTGGAGATTTCTGGCATGTAAGCTTTTAAGTGTGTAAAATTGAGTCCATTGGATGGATATGACCATGGTGGTTGAATTAGATGTATTCTGATGCCTTAGGGGTGATTAGATATGATTTATAGACTTATTGGACACTTAGAAAGTTTAATTGGAAAAGTTGAAGTACACATAAGGGCTTATTTGCAAATTGTTAAAAGTTAAAGGACTTAATAGTAAATTTTCAATTCTTGGATGACCAATATGTAATTTTATGAAGTTAAGGGGCTTAATTATTATTTCCAAGAGTCCAAGGGCCAAAATAAAAATAAAAGTTTTGGAGATTTCTAAACTTTGAGCTTAATTGCAAATTTAGGAAAGTTTAGAGGGTAAAATGGTAATTTCATACAATATAAGTGATGTGGTTCCGCAAGTTCACGGGTCTCAAGTAGTACAGTATAATATTGTCCCACAGGGAGTAATTGTGTAACTAC
>JAOSBP010000002.1:16127918-16145161 GCA_027563825.1 Erythroxylum mucronatum | reverse complement strand
TCTGCGTGGATACCTTTAGAGATAGTCTCTATTGGCTATTCAGGTTTGAGTTTTCATACCGATACCGGGATCCTGGCGTTCGGGAATGTCCCGGGAACAAAAATTTTTGTTTTCCGCTGCCTGAACATATGATGTTCGTCCCGGGATTTTCCTACAAATTCTACCTAGATCGATTCAGCTTTTCCTTGGAAGTCAGAACACACATTTTACCCTCATGAAAAACTTGAAATTTAACCCCAACTTCACTTCCTCTATTACAACATCATCCATAACAATTCAACTACCAATTGGAATTCATCAAACCCTCAACCTCAATTAATTGACTCCTTGTATTCAATAACATCTAATCATTCACCAAAAATCCTATCTTTCTTTTCCATAGTTTCTCACTTATATATATAACAATAGTTTATGCTCTAGATTCATCATCTCAAGTTAAAGACTTCAAACATACCTAATTCTAACTTAACATCATCCATACACAATTCATATGTCATTAACATCATAAGATAAGTGTTTACAAACTTTAATGGCATTCCAAGCCACATTACATCATCAATATCAAAAATCCAAAATACGACAAAAGATACAAAATCCCATAATTCTGAACATATATCTAAAGTCTTATTTTACATCAATCGAACCTAAAATACAAAATATGCATAATCAAACGAATGCGTTGACTTTCTTTCACCCGATCTCTTTCTCATCACCTAAAGATGGGAATGAAAGGGGTGAGCTTAAAGCTCGTGGGTAACAAGTGTATAATGAATAACAAGCAAAAACCATTGAAATATTTATTTTTATTTTAAAACTCACGTTGAAATCCATGTAATCACATATTTTCCAAATTCACAACTTATCAAGCAATTTATAAACATCATAAATCATGAATTCATCAAAACTTGTCACAAATCATGAACACATAAGCACATCAGAAATGGTTTGGGTATGTCCATATTCATGACGCACTACACATTCCTATATAATGGTCCTGTGTAGCCGTAAACTTGAGGGAGTCCTTGAAGGAGCTCCGTGCCACTATCGGGCAGGTGTGAGAAGCCTATTCTTGGGTCAACATGCACGTGACAGTTCTTGAGGGACTACCACAAACCCACATAACATGAAATTCATGAACTTGAAAACCAATTGCCCAAATGGCACATTTTGAAAACTTGCCATCCATGAGCTGACATTTCATATGCAATTTCATCATCATTTCACAATTTATCATCAAAATACATACACCAAAACATGTAGCACTTTCACAAATCATTCCATACACCAAAACATGTAGCATTTTCACAAATCATTCAAAAGCAATAAAAGCAACATCTATGAAGTAATTGAAATCATTTTACTTTCTTGATTTTGAAAACACATTAAAGGCTCATTACTCAAATTATAAACATGAAACCCACCTTGAAATTCCTTGCTTATACTTGCCCAAAATGTATCCCCTCTTGCCCTTCCTGCCTCTCTTAATCTCCTTCATCAATGACAAAAATCCTCAAATCAATGGACATTCAAATTGAGAAACCCATAACAGATAATCACAAAATTGATCTTAGAAAGCTTAAACCCATACATTTCTTAAACTATCTAAACCAAAACCCTTTCAAAAATCCAACAAATCAAAAACACTCTTACCTTGATTCCTTCACCAATTGAGGAGTTTCTTGGCTCATATGGAAGCTCTCATCTTCTTCTACCTTTTTCCTTCTTGAATCAACTCAAAATCACTCTTGAAAAGCAAGAAAAATCAAACCCTAGCATGGCTTTCTTTTTTTTTCTCTCCTCTTCTCCACCAAAATCTCCTTCTTCTTCTCTCTTTTCTTTGGTTTTTCTCCTTCTAATTTTCGTGCTCCCCTCTTCTTAAAAGCAAGACCACCTTTTATTTACAAGTTTGTCATTAATGAGTGAGCAATGACCTCTTTACCCCTCCTTCAAAGCCTTATAACCTTAATGTTTAAGTGTTCTTCCCAAAATGCCCTCATACATACATGCTCTTGCTACTTAATCCAACCAAGCCATATTTTAAAATCCTACCAACATTAACATAATAATTAATTCCAAATAAAATAATTGATCTAGCAAAGCCTCAAAATTCATTTAAATCATGCTTAACTCCTTCCAAAAATCAAGACCTTATTCTAATCATATAATTGAAGCAATTTGGTAGCACTTCCTTCTAGACAAATGTTCCTCATTGTCGCAATTTTTCAATGACACCAAAATCATTCAATTTGGTTCCATAGTCTAAAATTTATTCACCAAGCATTTTTGGACTGTTCATATCCTTCAATTTGGTTCCATAGTCTAAAATTTATTCACCAAGCATTTTTGGACTGTTCATATCCGAAAACAATATTCTGTGCTCAAATTCCATCCAAAAATTGACTTTCTTAGGGACCAAATTAGAACTCAATTTCATCAGACAATTTGTAGCCTTATTTCTTTAGTTTAATCCAAATTAAGAATCATCTCATTTAAATAACTAGAGCAAAAGTTATGGCTAAAACACCAAAGCATACTCAGTAAACATGTTTCAATTATATTTTTCAGCTTTTAACTTCCAACATATCACATATAACCCATCATGTATCTAAACCATCTTTTCTATTTCATTTCAAATTCAAGAATTCTCCTTTTTTCTACACATGAATAATCACCAACAATTCCTCAATTAATCGAAAAGTTCGGGGTCCAACAGTAGGAGGTTAATCAATAGGGGAATCATGTTATATCTAATAATTGTCGGCTGAGTTATTCTTAATTAGAATAGCTTAAAAGTGGTATCAAAATATAGCAATCTCTATACAAGATAGATATGAAGATCTTAATTCAAATAATCATTTATACTATAATGACAATGAAATTTTTTATAGCTATACAAGTAATGTTTCAAATGAAATTATTATACAGGGTCAATTAGTAAACTTATTATCTAACAAATACTCACACATTTTTAAATATCTTCATACTTTTTACGTTCTATTAATATTCTATCTTAATATAGCAATGTGTAAGAATACTTTAGGGATGTATATATTAATATTCAATCTTAATATAGCAATGTGTAAGAATACTTTAGGGATAATACATAAATATAATATGAATCTCATAATTATAATCTCGTTATAATTTAATTTGCAATATATAGTTATCTCATGAACTTGATCATATATAGTTAAATATATATAAAATTAAAATATGACTTTAAATTATTTTTTCATTAAACTACAACTAACTAATTAGCTACAGGGCATAAGTCAACACCTTCCTCATATTAGATTCAAGTAATATACACCAAATCAACGACCTTTGCTCCTTCCCCTTCATCTTTCTCAATTAGTATCTTATTGTCTCCGCCTTTTCTCATCAAAATTAATGTTTAAAAAAGAGAGATAGAATTGATAGGAGTGAAATTAGACAGGACACATACCAATTTAATTATTTTTAATTAAATTATTTTACTTAAAATCAAATTATTTTCAATTGTATTTTATTTCTTTTCATTATATATTTGTCTATTAATTTAATTTTAAAATTAATTAAGTGGCGCTTTACTTCATCAAAATTTAACCGGAAGGTAAACAACTGAGTTATATAACAAATTGAAATTTAAGAAGGAAAAAAAAAAAGAGCTCATTCTATTGATACATGTTGACCAATTGACTTCTTATAACCATTCCCATACCAAGTTGACAGACACAGTAAGAGGAACGACAACAGCACAAAAGCTCATTAATTACAATACTCGAATGTCCCAAAATGTTATTGGGATACATATTATAGGGAAAATAAAAAGCAAGTCATATCCTCGATTCCAGCTTTTCTTACATAATAGAACATGCATTCACATTATCGTCACTAAAGATAGAGACCATGTTCTCTTCACCGGCATTTGTCGCCGGAAAACCATGTACAACATTCCGAACGTAGCCAGCGGGGGCCTTTTTGTCGTAGGCACCAGACGCGTGCGGAAAATGGACCAGATGTTGAGGAATATAAGGCCAAAATTCAGCTCCCTTGCCAGTGCTCTTCACTTTCTTTAGCACCTTGTTTGCGTCAACGTATCCACTAACGACTACCCGGCTTTGCTTTCTGTTCACTTCCACTGTCTTCACACCTGTACTTGTACAAGAAATAGTGTAGTTTAAACCCCTCTCTTGCATAAAATGGTTTAACGACTAGTGAAAGATTTAAGACCAAGTTGAACTCCCATATAAGCTTCCCACTTACGGAAGAGGAAACTCTTTTGAGCCATAGTAGTATAGAAGAAACCAAATATATTGAGATCCGAGTGGTGAAAACAGATAATTTTAAATATATAAACTAAGAAACATGTAATACGAATTTTCATATGTTAAGATTAGGTAGGACGATGTTTTATTATTCTTAATCAATAACTAACCAGTCTGTCAGCAGCTACTAGCTAGTTCTTCAGCTTACAACTTTGCCCAACAGGCAGCGGTTGAAAAAGAAGAAAAACAGAAAAGGATTTTCAAGAAGCAAAAGTATGGCTTCTATAGAAGGTCACGAGTCGCGGCATATTCATGTGTTCCGTGTTCTGATGATTGTTAGTTTCCAGATCAAAAATCTGATGTGTTATTTTCGTCAGTGATTCATTCTCTTCTAGTTTTCCAGATAAATATTGAGCGATATATATGGAGGTAAATTAAGAGGTGCAGAACCTTTCATGGAGTTAACAGCATTTTTGACCCTTCTTTCACAGCCATCGCAGTCCATTTTGACCTTGATCTCAACTGTCTAGGATCCCAAAATTAAATAACTAGAATCAGCCACTAGCAGTGGAAGGTATAAAAAGAAAACAGGGCTAAAGTGGAGTTATCCTTCCTTTACTTTACAGATTACATGCTGTAAACAGAGGAAAAGTGAAAAGGGATTGATACTTGGATGAGATGATAATTGACATTGAGTACCTGCATTGGTTTCCGTTTGCTTCTTGCACTGGCGACTGTACAGAAGGTGGAGAGGTAATAAAGAGCACCCATTTTGGTTCTCTTTGTGACAAAGCAAACGACTGACACAGGCAGACTGTGTGTGAGAGAGTTTTATATAGAAGGAGACTTGCAGGGTGTATAGGCTGTAAATATATGACAGGGAGTGTGTGGATATTATATAGTATTATATATTCGCAAAATAGTTTTATGGATTTGAATAAGAGATTGAAGAAATAACACCCACAAACGCTGCTAAAGGCAAGCTGTCTGAAATCATTAGGAGGCAAACAATGTTTTTAAGCTATCTCATTTGTTGATTATTCTATCAAGTTAATGGACAATATTGTAAAGTGCTTTTACGTTCGTTACCTTTCAATATTGATCGATGAACGTGACTTTGCTTTCTAATTATCTCTATTAAATAATTGTGATCGATGGAATGGTGTATGCAACCAAGGGAACTTTCCATTCTGTTTTGGAGTAGCTTTATTCTAATTCTGTCTCGCCTCTTTGTGCTTCAGCACAAGTAAACGTATTTTACCAACTACTAGATATACCTGTACTCAACCGAGTTAGGAAGGAAACAAATAAAGCTTGATCATCTCTTACTCAGGGCAAATATTAACAAGAAGCAGGAGAGGGATTAAGATTTTAGACGATCATTATGCAATTATTGAGTGATGAACCAAGGATACTTTTTGGGGTACTAAAATCTAGTTCCTCTTTTAATCTCCATCTAATTACTGATCATTTTTTTCCTCGTTTGCCCGGTGATAACATATCAGAGCATGAAAGCTGTTTTGGTGTAGAACAACATTATTTGAATTGTAAAAATAGAATTGAGGAAAAGCAAGAACATTCTTTTCCAATTGTTATTACTCGGGTCTACAGCTCTCCGAAACGAGCACAGATCCTCTATACCCATTTTTGTGTACCTACATTGTCCCACTCGATCCAAGCCATTCATTTATGTAGGACTCACACAAATAGATGGCTTGAATTAAATGAGACAAAACAGGTATACCAAAATGGGGTTATAGGATCTCAAGCCCTCCGAAACACATGGAGGGTTTATCATTTTAAATCGAGACGTTAAGTTGGTTACCTTTCATCGTTACTACAATCACGCTACTCAGAACGATTGGACTCGTTATATATATGTATATATATACGTGTGTGTGAATTTATCTCAAGTCACGAAACTAAAAATACATCTCCATCTATCACTCCCATTCAACAGACATCTAACTACGTTAGGCGAGTCCGATGAGAAATTATTTATACTTTTTGACCTATATCCGAAAATAATAAATATTAACTTACAGAAGAAAACTGTACATGAAGTTGTCTAATGTCTGGCCAGGTTTTACAATCGTAAATGAAGTTATCGTCAGGTACAGTCATTTATCAGCCAGAATAACAAGAGCAATATCCACCGTTGTTACTCGAGTCTGCTTCTTTTATCTTTCCAAATCCACAATATTTTTTACTCATTTTCACCAGCCATTCATAAATAACCTAAGAAAAGTTTGATCTGCAATTCAGTTACTCAATGCATGACAAAAGAAACTACTTATATATACAAAGAAACTTACAACATCTTTGAATCCTAAAGCAGCAGGCTTACATATGGTATCAACTACCTGATAGTGCTTTCGGTATAGATGTTCGGAACTCTACGGGACATGAACCATGACGCCAAATGCAGAGATCCAATCTGTTCTGCATGTAAGAACCAAAGAAGCCGATTGGGATTAAAAGGAACCCTGTTGAAGGAGGATTATCAACCCTGCTTCTAATATTCTTTGCGACAGATTGAAATCTGAGATTACTTCCTTCACTTCTTGCTGTAAGCTCAAAGATATACCCTCCATTCATAGTGGATGGTCCTAAACAACAGATTTTGATTGTATGTCCAAGAACTTCAGCTTTACTATAAAATAAAAATAGAACACCTTCATTCTCCTCTTGAAGAACAAAGAACGTGTCACTAGTCGTAAAGTAAATAGGGAAGGTGGCATTATAATTGAAGCCTAGCCTAGAGCTTGTATGTTTACGGCTATAATGCTCATACAAATGCTTAGATGAGCCGATGAAGTTGCAACCTTCATGGGGGCATGAGCATGGTGCATAGATGCAAGTTTTATCATGATTTTGTTTTTTATCGTAACTAAAACTTTCCTTGCATCCATATGGCATATATTGGCAATTTACTCTAACTGATTCAAGGACCTTCTCAAGGGCCCGACAACGATTGTAGCCAGTGGGCAAAGCACATGAAGGACATTTATGTGCAATCTTGATGCAACAGGAGGAGCAAGCAGTATGTCCATTTTCACACTGAATCAACCAGCAAAAGACTAATCAGATTATTGAAAAACTATCAATAGTGCAACAAAATATAGTTCAAAGAAACTAAAACATTGACACTGATGCGTTGCATGTTTGCCTTCTCTTTTGATTTCATTTAGCTCCCTTTTTCCTCCCTTAATCCTCCCAAAACTAATTAGTAAGACAATAGGAGGGTGCAATATTCTAACCAATCTTAACATCCTAAGAGACTTTTTTAACCTCAAAAAGGAGATTCTTTTTATGCCTAGAAATTAAATATGGAAGTTACACTTTAATGGTAGTCATTCAAACATTGGGCAAGAGTTCAACAATGTTACAAACAGTACATGTCCTTCAAAACAAACGTCATACTTATTTTGTCAAATGTGCTCAAAAGCTTTGCACACCGTGAGAAAATGAATTAAGCATTTCAAGTATCACAATTAGTACTTCAAGTTTAGACAATTAGGACTTCAAGTTTAGACAGGACACATCTTGATCAATCGTCAGGAAATGAGCTTTCGTGCATGTTTGATCCTATTAGGTTCATTAATAAAAGGCAGTTGGTTTATCAATTTTGGGAAAGTAATTGTCAGCATAGCAAATGTCATAAAGAGTCCCCACAAAAAATATCCTTGTCAAATCAAGCATAAATTCTCATGTGACCTTCTAGGAGGAGCTGGCTGGATTGCATCTTTGGGCTAATGTTTTTCAAAACAAAGATTAATGAAATTCTTGAATCTTTTTAACCATAACCAACCTTTAGTGGGAAAAAATTCAGAGGCGAAAAATATGAGGAGAAATGAATGGTCGAAAAATGACCTTTAAAAATTTCAAAATATGTCAGACTAGATGCAGAAGCAACATTAGTGCAGGAACAGCAAACCAGAACAAGACATTATGTAAAGCAACACATTCACAAAAGTATCTAAAAATCTAATCTAAATAAGCACTACATCATGAACTTTCACCATGTTTGGAGTTCCACTGAAGAAGTAAAAATAAAAATCAACCACAAGTGCAAATAATCTGAGAGTAGTATAACTTAATCGCATTTTGAACATCTAGAATAGGTAAAGATCATAGTAAAATAACCACAATACTAGACGTAATCATTGTCAACCATGTTTGCCTGGTTATTCAAGTGACCATGAAATTGTGGACCAAGTGTTATTCTCTCCAAAGAAATGACATCTCAATTTTGTTCGCTCCCACCGCATTCTAGATCTATCAACTTAATGCTAGTTGTGCCAGAAAAATTCAGAGAACACAATTGAAACCAATTACTTCATAAATAAAGTAGAAAACTACAGGGGAAAAAACAAGTGATCTGTTACATTATGCATCTTAACATCAATACTACAGGAAATTCACGCCTTCAAAAGGCCAGAACCAGCCTTCTAAACCTTATACATATCTCTATATGTATATTTGCAATTAATTAACTCTGATTGGTGCAGAAACACACACCACACTCAAAAGTTCTCATGGGATAAAATGATGTATTAGAATATTTGATGGTATTCTGTAGCTGTTCTAGAAATAAAGAACAGCTAATAGCAACTTCAAAGATAATTTGAAACAAAAATCTATACGATATAATCAAAATTTGAGAACTTCAGTCACATTAATTCCATCTTTGGGATGAATAACAACTTTATGGTAAGTAATCAATACCTTCTGGTATCCTCAAAATGTTAAATACTGCCTACTGAGCAGCCGAATTATCTGGCCTCACTAGTCAAATAATTTCAAGGAGATTAATCAATTGTTACTATAATTGCAAAAAATAATTACCATGTTTATTTGGCAAACCGCATTTCCTGTTACTTATTCAAAAGGAATGCCACGCTGAATGGACAATGTCATTAGCCCTAACATTACAGATTTGCAATTATTATTCACTATGAAGATTGCATAATCAAGGGATATACTTGTAACTATCTCCATATATTCTTACGAGTAATAGTTAAGTGAAAATCCAAAACAATTTGTTTCCAGTTCTTAAAGCTTGCCTGACTGCCCCATATGAAACCTTAGAGAAGATACAAAGCACCAGATAATAACTTCCCTTTTTACACGGATCTGAGAGTCCATCTTCAAAAGAACCCCGCATAAATAGGGAGATAGAAAAAATACTTTGATTAATGAAACACGGAAATTACATGTTTCAACATTAAGTTCTACAAAAACATAATTTCAAGAAGCTGCACTAAATTGGGAGTCTTCGGGCATTAAGAGAGAAATTTTCACAAAAACCACAAATGCGCAGATAGAGATTCAAGAGACTCATACAAAACAAACCAAAAGTAAGCAACCCACTACGAAACAAAACAATCACCATAGGCATGTAAATAAATCGTAGTATCATAATGTTAAAAAGTAAGAAGAAGAAAAAGGAAACCTGAAAGACAGGAACGGTGAAAGGCTCAAAGCAGATGGGACAATCGAGAACTTCCGGCTCAGTCATAGTAATAGTCATCGCAATCGAATCACTTCTGGCAGATCGGAGACAAGACATGGATGGTAGATCCGTGGTTGACACCTGATTTTGACCTTCTTCTTCTTCTTCTGATCCGTCGTCTACACTTGCTCGTTGTTCCTCTTCTCCTTCGTCTTGCCCAGTCTCCTCCTCTTCATAATCACCACTATCACACAAAAAATCTCGGATGGGGTCTGAGTGTCGTGGTCGTTGTTTTCGTTGTTGAGAAGAGGATGGTGATGAGGTAGTGGCCCTTTGTCTCTTGGACCAACGACTGCTTGACCAATCCCTACTATCATCATCTTCTTCGTCTCCTCCAAGCACTGAGAATTTCACCATCTCTCCGTGTCCTTCCATCCTTCATTCTCCCCTTTATACCCTTTATTTTAACCCTAAAATTTCGGCACCATTATTGCCTTTTGAAAAATTAAAAAAACAGTTAAATTTTATATTTGAATTATATAACCATACAAAATAAGGTATAGTTATGACTTTATTGTTAAATTATATAATCATACAAATAAGTTATAATTGTGAGTTTATAATTTAATCATGTATTCATACAAAATGAGTTATAGTTGTGAGTTTATATTTGAATTATGCAATCATATAAAATAGATTATAGTTGTAAATTTATGGTTGAATTATATAATCATATGGTTATAGTTATTTTTATAACTGAATTATGTAATCAATTTATGATTGAATTAAGTAATCATACAAAATATGCTATAATTATGAGTTTATGTTTCAATTATGTAATCACACAAAATAGGCTATATGTGAATTTATGATTGAATTATGTAATCATATAAATTAAGTTGTAGTTATAACTACATAATTGAATTATACTCACGCAAAAAAGGTTATAGTTGTAAATTTATCCAATAATAAAACATGAGAATTTCTTAGATAGAATGTATTCAAGCAACGAATTTTCTTAAAGAATTATTTATATAAGTTCATGAAGGTCACTTACAAGTCTCTATCATACATGGTTAATAAATTGTTGTTCCTGTATTTCTTCATGTTATGTTACATAACTTTATTTGATATGAAGTTATTAACTTAATTTTGATATATGACTTCATTTATTTTTACAGATAAATAGAAAGAAGTTTACATACTCATAATAATTCAGCTGCTTCTGGAAGATCCGATGATCCAGCTTAGGCTCATACTAAACTGGTTCTTAGAATGAAGAACCATATCATTTGTTTATATTGTAACAAGCATTTAAAAGGTGGAAAAATTATAAGATTAAAGAAGCATTTAGTTGAGATCAAAGGTAATGTTGAGCCTTGTAAGGAAGTGAGTCATGACATAAAATGACAATTGAAAACTTTGCTTGAAGAGTATTAATACGAGAAAGATAGAAGGCAAAGACTTAATTATGAAATTGGTAGTCGAAATTCTTTTTTTGGTGGTTAGGATGATAATAGGGATGTTGAAAGTCATTTTCCTACCTATCAAGAAGGAAATACTACATATGATGTAAGAAAAAAGGAAAGACATGTGTCTAACTTTTGCACCACGAACAACTTATGAAGCTCAACCTTCAATCTGTAGTAACTTACAATCTAAATAAATATCTCATAATACGGATATGACAATAACTAGATGGTGATACGATTCAAATATATCATTTAATATTGTCCATTCTTACTATTACCAGCTTATGGTGGATGTCATTGCATCTTGCGGTCCAAGATATAAAGCTCCTTCAATTGACGACTACAATGGTAAACTTTTAAGAAACTCAATTTGTGAAATAAATAGTTATTTGGATAAAAGAAGAATGACTTGGGCAACTTATGGTGTTCAATTATATGTGATGATTGGACAAATAGAATATAGGAGCCTATTATCAATTTTTTTAGTTTATTCTATTAAAGGGACAATGTTTTAAAGTCTATTGATTCATTTGGCTTTGTTAGAAATGATGATATTCTGTTTCAAATATTTTAAGAAGTTGTGAATAAGGTTAGGCTAGAAAATATTTTTCAATTATTACTAACAATGATTATATTCACAAAACAACTGTAAAAAGATTGCAAAGTAAATATAATTCTTTTAATTAGACTTATTGTGCTGCACATTATATTGACCAGATGTTGGAATCGATATATCAATAATGATATCTATATGAGATCTTAGAACAAGTTCGACAACGAATCCAAAAATATTAGTGATCTTTTTGATCTTTTATCTAATGAATGAGATATGCTAGATATTTTCATATCATTGATGAAACTATGCAGAAAAGAAAAGTGACAAAGTTTATCTACAATTATGCTTGGGTCATGAATTTGATGAGGAACGATATCACCAATGGTAGAAATTTATGTTGTCCTGCTATTACAAGATTTATAACTAATTTTTTATCACTTTATTGTTTTATTTTGATAAAGAAGGAGTTGAGATAAATATTTATAAGTGATAAGTAAGTTGTATCTTAGCATGCTAGACTTAATACTAGATTAAAAGTTTCTAAAATTATAATTGAAGATCATAATTTATGGTCTCAGTGTCAATTTGTAATATGAATTTGTGAGCCTTTTGTAAGAGTTCTTTGAATGGATAATAATGATAAGGTAAGAGTAGGTTATTTTTATGATATCATAAAGAAGGCAAAAGAAGCAACTAAGGCCAATATGAAAAATAGGCTTTTTGTTGAACACACTTTATCTTGTAGTCATTAATAAGAGATGAGAAAGGCAACTTTACTTTCTAGTGTTTATAATTAGGGCATTTTTGAATCTGAATGTCATTTTTAGACTGAGTTTCATAAACAAAGATGAAGTTAATAGGAGAATGTCATTAACTATTACAATAATTATTACCTATGAGAAATAAAGATTTATAAGGATGCTTCAAGTATATATTTTTTCACTTTTATTATTTGTTGAAAATTAATCATCACTTTATTTTGTTTATAATGTGTTTTTGTTTTCTTACAGTTGCTTCATAGGACCAATTCAGAAACGGTATTCCACAATCGCCAATGTTTGTAATTCAATTTCTTAGTCAATGTATGAGCGCAACAGGATGTGAAAGGAATTGGAAAACAATTGAATTCACTAATTCCAAAGAAAAGGAATAGATCGGAACACAAAAGATTAAATAACTTGGTCTTTGTTCGATACATTTAAAGCTTCATGAAAGATATTTTACTATCATTATTAAGTTGAATATATTTTTTTTATTTTTTTGTTTATTGCAACTCTTAATAAAAACAAATAGTTCAGTAGATCCAATTTTTCTTGACTATATCAATCTTTTAGGGGATTGAGTTTATGAGGAATTAAGTTTGATATATAAAAGTGACTTGAAAGATAATCATAAATAAAAAATTTATTGACATATGATTAGTACAATAAATTTAGCTTATGATGATGACGAGACTCCTTTCAATAATGGAGAATTTGTACTAAATGAAAACTATGGTTAATGTGATTTAAGTGGATATTCAATTGAATGAAGTTTCAAGTTTTCATTTTTTCTCTTCTTTTAATTTCATTTATATTTGACGGATATATTAAATTCTGTATATCCAATATAAATATAAAACTTTTGGTTATCTTCAAGTTTTGCTTTTAGTTGGTTGTATTCCTCGACACAAACTCTTATTCTAATACTTATAGAGTCATGAGACTTTATTATTCTTTTTATGTGATGTTTTGATGTAATTGTTTTTTTATATGATGAAATTGTAACATTTTAAGTATTTTATATTATCCTTAGTTTTATATTTGTATGATGATTGAACGATTATTTTCATATTAATTATGATTATTGTTTATATATGAAAATAATATTAATGGAAACAAATTGAAAGTTGTTATTTTAAATTTCTATTATTATGATTTTTTTTAGATAAGATTGATGTAAAATTATACATTATATAATACAAAATATTAAGAAACTATTTTGTAATTTTTAAAAAATTAAGGATTATTTTATAATTTTTTAAAATTACCAAAATAGTGCTCAGTATTGATATGTCATTCATAGGTGAAAATACAAAGGGGATAAAATGACAAAAGGAGTTAATTTTGCATAAATAGTCTCATAACCTTGACGTACCAGTACAATTAATTTATTACCACTGTATTGATATCGCATATTGGCTATTTGGGGCAATACCACCCAAAAATAAAAAGTGTCCCATTCAAGTTTTCCCAATGGCTACTTGCGCGAGCTGACCATTTGCTTTAACCTCGTGTGAGTTCCAATACCTTTTTCTTCATACTATAATCTTTAATCCCTAATTTCCACTGTTTGTTTGCTCCAATTGCCTTATTCTTTCTTATATGTGATTTCTTGTCCTTCCATTGCCATATGTAGATTGATATCCAATTCCTCTGTGTGACGAAAAGCACATGATTCTTCAAAAACAACACTGAAGCACTACAGATCTAAAGCTACAGAGAAGAGACGAAGAAGAAGAAGAAAAAATGTCTGAGGCATGAAAAACAGAGACTCTCGAAGGTTCTGAAAACATGTATGAAGACTTGAGTTAAGTTTGAATGACTTAAACTCAAGACACACGTGAAGCACATTTCACAGCCACAAAACGCAGCATTTCATTAAGGCGTTAAATGAAGTTTCTGATGAGAGTTATTAAAGAATGAAGGCAAAGTCATTTAAGAAAGCCACGTGGACAAGGCATAAGAATATGGACTAAGTCAAAGCTTATGGTTATCATCCGACGGTAGCTATTCATCCACAACACTTATAAATAGACAAAGTCTCAAGCATTCAAATATTACAATAGTTTACAAGATTACAAATCATTGTATACATTCTGTATTTCGGTTCAGAGAGAAAAATAGGGAGAGTGCTAGAGTACCTATTAAAGTGTACTGGGGAGTTGAGAGAAACTCTTGCAGGTGTTTCAGGGAAACACTCAATCTCTTGTATACCTTTTTTCTGATCCTAGTAAAACCAGTGTGTGTGATTGATCCTTGGACGTAGATAGCTTTATGCTATCGAACCAAGTAAATTCTGTGCATTGTCTTTACTTTCTTGCAATCTTCCATCTCTGCAAAATCAGATCAAAACAATTGCCATCAGTTCAGAAATTATTATACAAGAATAATACAAAGAATTCCTAACACTCTGCTTAGTGTCTACTACATGTACTTAGACTGGAATTCCAAATTATCTGCTCTTTAACATACTAAGTAGTCTCCTGAATAATATGGTCCAACCACTTTTCTTTATTATGGAATAACCTAATGTTCCTCTCTTCCTATAATTTGTAGACACACATTCCAAATATAGTAAACACCACTCCATCATCTCTATGTAATTGTCTCTAATTACCATGGTTCCACGTTTCCTAAGCATATGATTTCATAGGTTAAAGGAAAACACACACTTAAAGAAAACATGTAACATGGTTTAACTGTTAACCTTATATAGTCCCTCTTTGGCAATTAGTAGATTGCATTAGCTGTTAACTAACAATGGATTATATAAGCTGATAGTGGATTATATAAGCTACTTTGATCATTAGATAACATCGGCCCTATTTGGCAATCAACGAATTGCATTAGCTATTAGCTTATTCTATTAGCGGTTAGCTGATTATATCAGTTGATTTGACTAGCTAATAATATTAGCTGTTTATTAAAGATGTTTGGTAAATTTAGCTAATCAGTATTAACTTTTTATGTGTAAAATGACATATGAGAGCGTGAGTTAAAAAAAATCTTATTTCATTATGTCTAAAAGGGAAAAGGTATATAAAGTAAGTTAATATATATGCATATGTATATGTTTAAGAATTGAAAATATCAAGATATATATGTTTAAGAATTGAAAATTATCAAGATATATTTAATTTTTAATATACTATTATTTAAAATCTACATGTACAAAATATTATAGTTGAAAAAATACTATTCTTACTGGTTAATATATGTTCTAAATGTTGTAAAATTAGTTTGTTATTTAAAAAACCAAACTAGTTTAAATAAACTTACGTTTATTCTAAATTTAGTTTATATTTATTCAAAAAACATACGTTTAAAGTTGATTCAAATTTGTTATAAATTTATAGTTTATCTTTTTAATGTTAGTGTCCAAATTTAGTGAAATTGTGGATATCTTATTTTTATTTTCATGTTATTATCTACTTATTCTTATGTATATAAATAAATATTACGCTATTTTAAATATATGAGTTTTATTTTTTTACTAATAATTTTTCTATTTGAAAAACAAACTCTATTATTGTCCTGCTTTCTTTAATTAGAAAAAAAAGCTTGTTAAGAGGAATAAAATAACTTAATCTTCAAATTACTTTTCAAAATAACTTTGCAAAGTACTTAAATTAAAGAGAAATAGATTCTTTGAAAGTTGAAGTTAGAAAGAATTGAACTGGTATTTCAAAACTTCTCATAGTGAGAAAGCAAATTTAAAAGAGCAAAATTAGCTTCTTAAAGTTTGGAAAAAGATTGCAATTGTACAAACAGGGCAGGGGGCTCTATAAACCATAGGTAAGGTCAACTTTGGTTGTTTACTACTATTGGTGTGAATAAAGCAGAACCACAGAGAAGAGAAAGGCAACGACAACACCCATCATCTTTTAACAAAAATATCAGCAAAAGGAGCACAATTTTATTTTCAAATATTAAATTTCGGCTGATAGAACAAAACGTTGATGGATGGTAGCTTTTTTATTTTCAGCTGATCAACTAATTAATCAACCAATTACCAAACAACTTCAATAACGTTTTAACTTGTCAAATATCTAAATGTAATCAATCAGTCAAAAAATGGTTGAACAACCGTTATCCAAACGAAGCCATGAGCTATTTATTAAAGATATTTCATAAAATTAGTTGTTTAGTATTAATTGTTTATGTGTAAAATGACTTACAAGGGCATTTTATAAGTAACAGAGAAATGAATGCCAATTTCTATAAGTGCCAAATTGTGCTAAACAAACGGAGTTTATAGTTCACCAATATTAATGACACTTGCAATATACTTGGCTTGAGACTTAGTTAAGACTGCAAAAAATCCATAAAACCATGCTTATAGCTATAGAGAATCGATTACTTGACTGCTTCTTTACTGTCATAGAATTTCACTCACTAACATTCAATTTATGAACCATTATCATCTTCACAACTAACCATATTCGTCTCTGCTTAATAATATAATATATATTATCTTAAGACATAACTATTCATTTATTTTTATCTGAGAGCTTTGTAGTTCATTGGATAAAGCAAGTCATCAATGAATAATTTCACAAACTATAAGGACAAAGTAATATGAATTACACCTATCTTGTCACTTGAAGAACTAAGAATCTAAGAAGATAGAGTAAATAAAGCTCCTAAATTCGTAGAAACCATGAAAGCAAGAAATCATACATTCCAACAATGTTTGGAAGTAAGAAATCATACCTTCCATTTGCCATTTGACACCATCTAATCTTGTTGATT
>JAOSBP010000002.1:16107523-16118461 GCA_027563825.1 Erythroxylum mucronatum | reverse complement strand
CATTTGTGCAGGCCCTCTGCACTTTTGTCACCAAATTGTAGCCGCCCTAGGAGCTGCTTGTCATCTTTAACTTGGATCTGTTCTCTCCTCTGCTAAAGCCCATCTCCACTTGTGTATTCCTTCGCACCAATGCACTGACTCGGCAGTTAAAACAACAGTACCTACAACTGCTTTACAATACATTTTGATTTTGATTCTTCATTTTAGTAATAAGAAGAAATCTATGGCAGAATTTAGCAATTATATTTACTAAACTAGGCGACTGAATTGTTTGAGCATTGCATTTTCCCTTCCAACTTCCTTTCTGCCATCCTGGAACGTGTTGGTGTGATTAAAAATTGTAGAATAAGTCAATATAGATCTGCCAGATGTTGGTACAGTGATCTACCACGTGTCATGGATCATGCTTCTCTTGAATTTCCGGATAACATAAAGCCACCGACCGTAACTTGTAACTGCAACCAACGGACATCTAGCAATAAATAACTGTTGAGATGCATGAACCGAACACGTGTCGGTTACCCAATAAGGGTCTATCTTGCGTTAGTTGCTGAGATCCACGTCTATAAATACACAGAGCCGCAAGCCAAGAGTCGAAAGCATCAAACAGATACAGAACATTTTTCACTAAAGTCAATGGAATCAACCAAGTTTTGCTCTTCCTCGGCACCGTCATTTCCTATTCTGCCATTACCTTCAACTTCAAGAAAATCCCATTCGCGGAAAATGAGATCTGACTGGAACCGGAAAAGGGCTACCGGTGGGATGGTGTCTGCAGCTACAAGAAGAGACCACTACAACTCTCATTTCCAGTGGCATGCAAGACAATCGATGGTGGATGAGAGTATGATAGTGCTAAGGAAACGCATTCATGAAATGAAAATGATAGAGAGAAACTACGAGCCTCCGGTGGAGTGGATGGAGTGGGAGAAGCAATGCCAGCTACGATGAGTTTGTATGTAAGTTAGTTGGGTATCTGCAATCTAGATTGATGAATAGCAGGCCTTCCGTGGCTCTCCTCATGCTTTTCCTTGTTATTGTGAGTATTCCCGTATCAACGGTCACCATTGGCCTACGCTTGATGGAAGTTGCTCATCATCTGCTCTCCGCGGTTTATCATCCGAATTAATGTATATGTTTCTGTTTCCATAAGATGTAGATTTAAGTATGCAAAAATCTGTGTTCAGTTGTCTTCCTGTCTTGCATTTTTGCTCTATTCTTCCAACAACATACTCATTTTATTTTTGTTTCATTAATAACATCTCTTCGAGGATTCAAATCTTTTTCTTTTCTCTAGCCTTTGACTTTGAACTAAAGAAATTGTGAACAGTTTTACTAAACCACGATTTATTATGAGAAAAATCTAAATTTAATTCAAAGTCAAAGCTTAATTATGCAGCCCAAAATCCAATCTGTGTTGGTATGTTGCCATGTTCGATAAGTCCAAATGTGTGGAGATACATGTAATTGATTAGGCCTCTGCAACCAAGCCCATATTCAGGTGTGTTAGATTGATTGGGCCTCTTTCAAAACCTCCTATGAAAGAAGTAGTGCATATCGACTTTATAATAAATTAATACATCCACTACTTAGTTTAAAAGTTTTCAATTCCTTGTTAAATTATACAACATATAGCAATTATTTTCTAACAATAATTGCTATATGTGATTGTTAGATCTCTTGCACTACAAATACTTTATCAATACTAAAATCGTAACTTCGGCCTTAGACCCAAAGGTTGTCATTTTTCAATACATGTCACGCTTCAATAGGGTCATAAGAGTAGTTGGAAGTCACAATGCAATTAAATGGAAATAGACTACTGCAATTAAATGGAAATAGACTACTACTAAATGCGAACTTCTCATGACATCTTCGCCTAGCACTGACGCCAACATAGTCGCTGTTTGATTTGCCTAACGTGTGGGGAAGTTCATCTAGATTGTGATCCACTAGCCAGTGCCCAGTACGAAACCAAACCTTTGATAACACGATATATAGATAAACCTATGTTAGGGCTTTATTAGGCATTAAAAAAATAGAGTTTGAATTATTAAAAAAGACACTACATTACCGGAACACCTACAGATTTCATCGGTAAGCTAAGTTAGTGACGAAATTTACTGACGGATCAAAGTATCAGAGAAACGGCCATAAGTAATAATTTGTGACGAATCATACCTTTTTCATCGCTAATTTACTGACAGCTATTTTGCATTACCGTCGGTTACTTTGTGCTGTCGGTAAATTTAGCAACGAAAAGATTGTTTTGGTAGGAAAAATTACTGACTCCTATCCGTCAGTAATTTAATCAACAGAATTGATTATTCCATCGATAAGTTAACGACTAATATTACCGACAGAAAATAGTTATCTGTTGGTAAATTTAATAGATTTTACCAACGAACTTTGTTTTTCATTCGGTAAATTTACTAAAACTTTTTTTAAAAAAATTTTCCGTCAATAAATTTAATAGATTTTACCAACAAACTTTGTTTTTCCGTCGGTAAATTTGCTAAAACTTTTTTAAATTTTTTCCCTGCATTGAATCTCATTTGATAATCTTATAGATGATGCATAATTTATACAGTTATCAGTTATCTGTTAATAATATTTTGATTTGTTTCTGCATTTAATTTGTTAAAACAAAAAATTGATTGATGATATAAAGTAAAAATTATTATAATTGATAATAAAAATTATTTTGTACATAATAAGTATTTAATTCATACGAAATGATTGCAAGTACGTTATTCATTTGGTGAACGCGGATGCTCTGACTGCTGCGATGAGATGTTGTCCCTCCCCTTCAACTCATCCATCTCATTACGAAATGGGTTATATACTCCATCGACTGTTGTAGCTGAGTTGTCAATGTCTGTACTGTGCTCCGAAGCTCATGGACTTCATTGGATGCGGACCGCCTACTAGATACTGTTGTACTGGATGTGGAGAATTGCGAGTAACATGTGTTCGCAAATGAACCTAAGCCGAAGATCCTTCCCCAACGGTCCCTACCACCCACTGCATGAAGATAAGTTTGACTCTCATCAACATTTTCAGACTATTGAGACTGTTGTTGAATATTTTCTTGTATTTAGTTATATCAGAAGATAATGTTTATGTTAATAAGTGATAATTATTAAGCATTAATATTAAAGCATAAATTTCACATACAGTACATTTAGTTCTCTACATCGGGAGTTGACGAAGGTCACACTGTCATACTTCTTAGTGTGCGTATGCAAAAAAAGCTAACGGAGTATAGGCTTCATGTCGATAAACTTTTCCTGCATCAGAATAAAATGTTATAAGTAAACTACAATTTTTAGAAAATTCGATAGAGTTTCCTCTACTTTTATGATATTTACCCCCTGTTGAACAAAGAAAATAACTTAACAACACAGTCATATATAGCACCAGACATTTATAATATTGTCATTCTCCATAATACACATATTTTTATTCCAAAATGTACACATCGAATTAAATTGAAATGCATCAAAGTAAAAAAATTAGAAGGTGTAAATTGTAGATACTTACAAGTCTCTCTGCATGCTCATGGTAGGTAATAGATTTTTTGATATGTACGGAAAGACTCTCTCTCCCCAATCCTCGATGTCTATTAATAGAATTACTCTCTGAAACAGACATTGTCTTAGGTGATGTCCAATACTACTGCCAACGACTCCATATTTCTTCAAAAATATAAGGAGGTCATATACCGATTTTGTATATTGCACCAATAAAGTCTCTATAACGTATGCGAGCTCGTCTCTCCCATATTTTATAAATAACCACGTCAAATTTAGAATCTCAAAAAAAATTCTTTCTGAAAAACAGGAAAAACATACGATAAGTACTTATAACCTACAATATTTATGTAATTAAAATATAAAAATTAAATAAAAATATAAAAGATACATTTTGTTGTACCTCAAACTCCTGATAATAAGAATCCTTTGTTTCTTGAGAGATATTCTTCCATATATAACCCTCAAGTAAATCTTATCCTTGAATTTGGATGTCATGTTTCATGCGCACGATCTAGACAGAATCAACCTAATATAAAAACAAATAATTTTATATCATTTTTAAATTTAAACTTATAAGTTAATTATAAACACATGGTGTTTCATCTATTTTCACTTACAGATTGTTGACAATTGTGATGTAAGTTCTTCCATCAACTCCCTCAGCTCCAGGCTGGAGGTCGCCTCTTTCATTTGCATCATTTACCCCTGATATCTCTGTCGGTATAGGGGTGGTGGATGGTGTAGCAACAGATATGGAAGGTGATGCCTCATCTGCAAGTGTAGTAGTTGGAGGTACGACATATGATTCGATTGCAGCTATAGAATGTGATGCTTCATTTGGATAATAACTGACTCCAAATTGTGTTCTGAACCTTGATCGTATCATATCCTGTTTTCTCTTTGGTGGCATATTTTAACCTGAAATTCATATTTAATTGAATATTGCATAAACGTAACAATTTTAATTTAATATATTGAAAATTCAATAATGGATTTAGTGAATATAATATTCTATTATAAACATAAATTAATCGCTATCAGCACTTAATTGCAAATCAAATTCATCATCATTTTCTTTTTATGAAGAATTAGAATCAAACTAAGGCACCTCTTCAGATCTCTCGCCCTCCTCATTCTCTTCAGATGAAATTTCAATATATTCATTATTTAGATCATTCAAAGGTTCATTCTCATCATATGTAACAGATGCATTTATTTCATAAACATCTTCCTGAAGTGCTTCACTTTCAATTCTCTGTTCTACTTTTCCATGTGATTCAAAAACACCTCTAGGTTTAACTTTGCAAACGGACAACTAATCTGACTTATCTTGTCGTAAGTTGGGACAAGGGACATAATACACCTAGATCGCTTGCGTTGCCAACATGAAAGGTTCAAATTGTCTAAATCTTCTTCATTGGTTAATTTTAACTAGATTGTATCGGCTATGCACTTTTGTACCAACATCTGGAGTTGGATTAAACCATCCACACTTAAATATCACACTTCACTTTATTGGCAATGCTAGGTACTCAATTTCAAGTATCTCAATAATTTTACTATAGTAATATATCAATTCTCCCTGTATGCAAACTCTACTATTTACTATTATCATGTTATGACCATGATATTATTTATGATATTTGTATCCATTAACAAAATACACCGGATATGATTTAACAGTTTGTAAAGGTCCTTTTGCAAGATCACATTTGAACTTGTTCTCTATTGGATTTTTGTCTTACACAAAAGAAATTATCATATTAAACAGTATAATGTCATTTGAACACTTTAATCTTATAATTCATTCATTTCAATAATTGTAAGTGAAAACTTACATATTTCTCAAACTATCAAGGAAAGTGTCTTCTAACTTCTTTATTAATATCATCCTGCATTTTCTTGGGCATTAGCTCGCTTAACCATTCCTCGTATAATCTAAAAACATTATTATGTCTTTCTATTATGAATAACACTAAATTTCAAAACCCAAATAATCAATTTCAACTTACTTCACAAAAGGTGGAACCTCTTGATAGTTCAATAAAATGTAATCATAGGCAGCCTCAATTTCTTCCTCTGTTAACATTCTTCTTGTTGAATGTCCATATGTTCATCCAAGATATGTGAAAATGGATAAGTTATCATCAACATCACCCGTTCCTCCCCCATCGTCATTACGAGGAACTTTTCTTTCTCTTGTGTAAACATGTGGGCTCAAAATAATGTGAACAAAATGTATTAGCTTCCTCCATTAAATAAGCATTACGTATTGAACCTTCAACTTTAACCTTTTTTTTGACATTTTCCTTTAAGTGATGCAAATACCTATATTAACGAATATGATTATTACAATTCTGTTATTAAAATATGTTATTACTTCAATTACAATATTTTTGTTGAATTACCTCTCAAATAGATACATCCATCGATATTAAACTAAACTGGTAAGTTTAGCCTCGTGTGCTAAATGCACAGGTAGATGCTCCTTACAGTTAAAGAAGCTTGGAGGGAAAATCCCTTCTAATTTGCACAAAATTATTGGAATTTCCCTTTATAGTTTTTCTATTTCATCCAACTTTATTTCAGATGATGTTAAGCTTTTGAAAAACAAACTTAATTTTGTTATAACTTCCCAAACCTTATTTGGTAGCAACTCCCCAATTGCAATTGGAATTAGCCTTTGCATAAGCACATGACAATCATTACTTTTCATCCCAAATAATTTGTACTTTCTCATGTCCACACACCTTGCTATGTTTGAAACATAACCATCAGAAAACTTTAGACTTTTCAATCATTCACAAAAAATTTCCTTTTATTTTTTTTTCCAAAGTGTAACATGCTTTCAGATATTTACCTATGCGTAAATCTTTATGTAACTCATTCCTTCTACAAAAAAGTTTCAAATTAGCTCGTGATTTTGCATTGCCTTTTATCCTCCCTTCAATGCTCATTATGGCATTGAACAAATTGTCAAAAATATTTTTTTAATATGCATCACATCTAGAATATGACGTATTAAATTAGTTTTCCAATATGGCAAATCCCAAAGGATGCTTCGTTTTCTCCAACCAAAGTTTTTACTAATGCTTGTATTAACTTCATCAACTTCAAATTTTGTAACTTTCAGCAACCTTAATTCATCAATCTCATGCAATATCTCCTCACTAGCTTTATGAGGGGGAGGAGGTGTTTGTACTATCCTATTCTTAACGAACTTTTGTTTATTGCATCTAAATGGATGATTTGAAGGAAGCAATTTCCTGTGGTTGTCAAACCAACATATTTTGCCCCCATTTGGAAGATAAAACGCATTAGAATCATTGCCATAATAAGGACAAACCAATTTCCCTGCTGTGCTCCATCCAGACAACATAACATAGGCCGAAAAATCACTAATAATCCACGTCAAAGCTACTCTCAATACAAAATTTTGTTTTAGAGACACATCATATGTCTGAACACTATATCCCCAAACATATTGTAATTTAGATATCAATGGTTGTAAGAATACATCAATTTTATGCTTTGGATTTGTAGACCTTGGCATAATCACTGTCAAGAACATATATGTCTCATTTATACACATTCATAGAGGCAAATTATAAGGAGTAATTATGATTAGCCATAATGAATATTATTGGCCGGATTGACTAAAAGGTTGAAATCCATCCGTCAACAATCCCAACTTAACATTTCGACTTTCAGCTGCAAACTCATAATGGGTGTTATTGAAATGTTTTCATGCCAGTGCATCCGATGGAGGACTCATTATTCCATCTTCCTGTTCGTGTTCATTATGCCATTTTATGTGAGATGCAGTAATATCAGAAGCATATAGTCTTTGAAGTCTCAGAGTTAGCAGGAAATAACACATCCGCTTCTAGGGTACTAATTTCTATTTCATAGAATGCTTTCTAGGCTTGAACCTAGATTGACCACAAAAATTGCACTCTTGTAATTCCATATCATCTCCCTAATACAACATACATCTCAATTTGCAACAATCAATCTTTTCAACAGGCAAACCAAGACCCCCTAATAAGTTTCTTCATATTGTAAAAACTATCAACTATTGTATAATAAGGAGGTAATGATTCATTATACCATCCAAGAATTTTACCAAAACTATGATCAAAAATATGCCCTTCAAACGTTATCTTCAATATTTGAGCAGTTGAAGACAATTGAGTCATTGTCTCACAATTTGACCATAATTCTTAGTCAGCTGAGTGTAGCAAGTCAAAAAATTGTTTTGCATGGGGGTTTGATTCTTCTTCAAGATTTTCTATATTTTCCTAAAATGTATAACCTGCTATATTATAAACCATTTGCATGTAAAGATTTTCAGTTACACCCACATTATTTGTTCTAAATCCAATCCCCCCTTCAAACTCATCTACATTAATTGACGAGTTAACTTCATTATCCCTTGAGGTACTACAAATCAATGGCTCCCCATGTTGCGTTCACTCAAAATAATTTAGGGCTAACCATTTTCTTAGAAAATGCTCATTCACTTCATCAATATGAAGGAAATGAATGTGTTTGCACTTTTTACATGGACATATGATCTTTGAGTCATCCATATATGCAGGTTGAGAACATGCATAATGAATAAAAGCTTCAACACCCTCAACAAACTCAAGATTAATGAAACCATTAGCTGTTAATCGTCTATACTTCCAAGATCTATCAACATTACTCATTTCTGCAAAACTTTTATTTTAAAAGAGTGATTTCATAGTTAGAATCCTTCATGTCCCCTAAGTTTATAGAATATCTAAACTTTATATAACATCCACTAGGTATTAATCAATCGAATTAATCACCTACAATTGATTTCAATACTATGGTACGTGGTATTGTTTACACCTATGAATCAATAAAGCAAGTTTTTGCTGTGACTCCTAGGCTCATGAAAATTTTTACAGATAAGCCTCACGGGAGTTACATCATGTGTTTCTAGCCTATATACTATGTGAATCAAGAAAGCAAGTTCTTGTTGTAACTCCTAGGCTCGTGGAATTTTTCATCGATAAGCCTCATGAGAGCGGCATCATGGGTTTCCAGCTTATATACCATCCTAGGGATTTATTATGCAAAGAATTGTCTTGTCTATTAAACGTATGAATTTCTTGTGTTAATACTAAGTTTGCATTAATCACATTGAAGTTGAAGTATTTATGTTTGAATTAATCACCTACAATTGATTTCAATAATGGTACATGACATTGTTTACATTTGTGAATCAAAAAAGCAAGTTATTGCTGTGACTTCTAGGCTCGTGGAATCTTTCACCGATAAGCCTTACAGGAGTTGCATCATGGGTTTCTAGCCTATATACCATCCTAGGGGTTTATTAATGCCTCAAATCATCCATAACATCTCAAACTCATTCCATATACAGTAAATACTTAGACTATTAAAGAAGAACACAAAAACTCATCAATGATTATAAGAATATTCTAAACAACAACACAAAATCAAAACCTCCTTTGCATTTACACAAAACTAAAACGTATCATAATCGTGTTATTAAAGCAATACATATGGTAGACATTAGTTGGATGACTAACTTGGATGGACGGACAACTTCAGATTACAAAGAAGGATGAGCGACGCTCTTCAACACAATATAGGGCTTGTGAAAAAGAATATTTTGTATTTAATATAACACACTTGTTCTAATATTTGTTAAGAAAATAAGATAAATTGCATTAGTTAAATATGATGGCGTTTCTCTATAACACCCCACTCTCGTGAGACACATACCCGACATCCTGAGTGATATACGAATATGTACCCTGCAAGGGTGGCATGTTAGAGCACTCACATCACTAACTTAATCATGGCATCATCATATAAAAACATAAACATCACAATATTTTAAAACTGAATTCCTCATTTCATTTTATAAAAATCGAATATGTACATTGAAATTTTTACAAAATCCTCCAAGTATGTATATCATTAAAACCTAATACAAAACACGCTACATGAAAGAGGAATTATTAAAAAATTTCTATCTAATCCTTCAGTCTCAACTGACCGACCTTTGAGCCATTTCTTTAATCTATAATTACAAGAACTATGCTTCTTGTAGAGTCTCTCTGTCACTAGTGTCATCTCTCGATCTTGAAACGTGCAATTTTGGTGAGTTTTGCGAACTCAGTAAGGTAACCATCCTCAATGGTTCGCTTAATTCATACAAAACATCATCATATACAAACACATAATTCACATAATCTCTTTTATCATGTAGCATCACATATCACATTCAGAGTAATCATACCGATCATTTCAATTATTTATAATACACATATCAATTATAAATGCAATGCTCATGAGACTCACCTTCATTTATTATTTTGTTGAAAGCCTTTCACTACCCATATCCCTTGTGGATACCGAGCTTTTATCATATAATGTCCCATATCTCTTAGTGGATACCGGGTACAATAGCAACTAAGCCAAAGATTCTTATCACATGCTGAGCTTTAAGCTCTTTTTACTGGCGACTCCGATCAAAACAACCTTTATCTTTCATGCATTCATGTAATGAAGTGCATCAAATTCTCATATTTTCAATCAATCACATGATTTCATATTCACATTCAGAACACATTGATCATCGAACCTTGGTTCGGCATTCAACAAAATTGTTGAGTACACTTATTTCAGTCAGCTTTACATACAAAGAGCACTTCCAATATCTCATTCATGCATCAAATGCCTCGGACTTTCAAATTCCGGAATCAACACAATCAAGTTCACATTCATAAGATAATTCAGAACATAATTTAAAACAAACAATCAATTAAGTGAGACCGTCTAGGTTACTCACAGGTTGCTCCAGAAAGCTATTGCCTTGATGTCTTGGCAACGTCTAGATGTTGACGCTCTAAATGTTCATCTATATCATGTAATATACATTTACACATATCACAATTTGCACAATTATATAAATACTCATTTAGGCACATAAGTATATATGGATTATGTACTATGCATGCTCAATGACAATCTCGGGTATATTTCCAATATTATAATCGCATAATCATTCTTATACCAACACTTACATAAGTATATTTTGAATTTAGGTTTACACCTTAATAAAACAAATTGAATCTAAGTTCATACTCAATTGATCATTCCAAATTTTTCTAAAAATAGGCTTTCAGACCAATTTTGGATGATCATTATGACAAAGAAAATGAAGTATTTAAGTATCACCTTCTTTTAAAATAATGTTTGTCTTAAGTTTCTAATGACACTAAACCTCTGTATGGTTAGCGTCTTCAGCAGGCAGAGACAGGACGAGACGGGACAGAGTTGGACGGAACAGGACAAGAACTGAAGACAGTGAGATGTTTGGTTGCAGTGGACAGGACAGAAA
>JAOSBP010000002.1:16080133-16090439 GCA_027563825.1 Erythroxylum mucronatum | reverse complement strand
TAAAAGAATAGCAAGTTTAAGAAATCAAGTTTTGGAAATGCATATGAAATATTTTATGCTCATGAAACACAAGTTTTCCAAGAATTTGCCATTTCGTGCAAACTATTTTCAGTTCATGAAAAATGTGTTATGCGGGTTTGTGGTAGTCCCTCAAGAATGTCACATGCACGTTAACCAAGTTATAGGCTTCTCCCACTTGCCCGCTAGTGGCACGAAACTCCTTCATGGACTCCCTCAAGTTTACGGCTACATAGGACCATTATGTGGAAATGTGTAGTGCGTCATATTTATGGATCTACCCAAACTGTTTTGATATGTTATATGTTCATGATAAGTTGATAAGCATGATGCATACACATTTTGCATAAAAGTGAATTTTCTGCATTGAAAAATGATATTATAAATGGTTTTACTTGTTACCAAATATAAAATTATTACCTACGGGCTTTTAGCTCACCCCCATTCTCCTCCCCATATCCAGGTAAAAATCGAGTAGTCAAGGGTCAAGGCATCACTCCAATCTTTGATTATTTTGTATTTGAAACAAATCTTGTAAAGCAAGGCTTTAGTTGCATTTTGAGCAACTCATGATTTATGTATCTTCTGTATTTTGGGATTTTGAGGTGTTAATGCATTTTATGGCTCTAAATGCCCACTAAAGCCTTGTAAAACTCTTATCTTTTGATGCAAATGTAATAAGATTGCAATTTTTGCTCATGAATTTCTCTCAAGTTTATACTTCGTATTTTTAAGTTTGGATAAGGGAAAAGTTCATATTCGGATGTCAGGGGAAGATCCGGATTAACCTAGGTTGAGTCAGGCAAATGTGCCTTCTAGAAAGTGGTAGATCATCTTTCTAGCTTTCCAACAGTTTATAGTAGGAAATTTATAGACATCAGAGTAGAAAGTTATGGTCCTTACAAAGGTAGATGCTTAAGAGTATAAAGTGGTATCATCTGTAATGACGTCATATCGTCTGTGATGACGTCATATCGTCTGTAAGACGTAACGTCTGTAAAGATGTATCATCTATGATGACGTCATATTGTCTGTAGGATGTATCATCTGTAAAGATAAGTCTTCTGTAAAAACGTATCGTCTGTGATGACGTCATACCGTCTTAAGTTGACTCCGCTTCATCTTAAGTGTTTCATCGTCTTAAGTTGACTTTGCTTTGTCTTAAGAGTTGCACCGTCTTAAGTTGACTCTGCTTTGTCTTAAGCGTTGCATCGTTTTAAGTTGACTTTGTTTCATCTTAAGTTGACTCAGCTTCGTCTTAAGAGTTGCATCATCTTAAGTTGACTTTGCTTTGTCTTAAGTTGACTCCGCTTCATTTTAAGTGTTACATCGTCTTAAGTTGACTTTGCTTCGTCTTAAGTTGACTCCGCTTCGTCTTAAGCGTTGCATCATCTTAGATTGGCTTTGCTTCGTCTTAAGTTGACTCCACTTCGTCTTAAGCGTTGCATTGTCTTAAGTTGACTTTGTTTCGTCGTAAGTTAACTACACTTCGTCTTAAGAGTCGCATTTGTCTGCTTCTGGCATTCGTCTGCTTCTAGCATTCGTCTACTTCTTGCATTCGTCTGCTTCTTGCATTCATCTGCTTCTCGCATTTGTCTGCTCCTTATATTCGTCTGCTTCTTGCATTCGTCTACTTCTTGATTCGTCTGCTTCTTGCATTCGTCTGCTTTTTGCTTCGTCTATTTCTTGTTATCGTCTGCTCCATTTTTGACCCTTCACACAATATAATTCGTCTTTGAGGTTTTCACAAAAGCGGAAGATATCGAAGTCCTCTTTTAAACCGTCTAAAGATGGTCTTATTCCGATACTCGTAATGACGGTTATGCTAATTGCTCCAAGACAGGTGCAATATGATTGAGGTCAAGACCCTGTTCGAGTCTTTCTGCCATAACCTTGTTATGGGATCTCCATTTGCGATGATTCTTGTCTCTAAATAAACTAGAGACATAGAGCCACAAATTTTCGGAATGAGTCGAAATGAAATTCCATTTTAGGGTTTCCCCAAAATCTGTTCGGAAAAAGGATAAGTGAGTTGTTTTGGTGTTTGTCCTGGTGGGGGCACCACCCTTGCGAAATATGCGCTCAGATGTCACTTAGGACGTCGGGCCCGTGACTCATGAGGGCGGGGTGCCCAACACAAACTGTTGCAATGCTATGACCATGATATTCTGTATGATAGTTGTATCCATTAATGAAATACATCGGATACAATTTAACAGTTCGCTAGGGTCCTTTTGTAAGATCACATATGAACTTATTTTTTATTGGATTTTCTAAGGCCTACACAATAGAAATTATCATATTAAATAGTATAATGTCATTTGAACACTTTAATCTTATTTCTATAAACATTAAGGAAAGTGTCTTCCAACTTCTTTATTGATATCATCCTATGTTTTCTTAGGCATTAGCTTGAGTAACCATTCCTCGTATAATCTAAAAATATTATTATGTATTTTAGTTGTGAATAACACTAACTTTCAAAACCCAAATAATCAATTTCAAAATCAACTTCAACTTATTGCATGAAATGTTGAACCTCTTGATAGTTTAATAAAATGTAACCATGATCAGACTCTATTTCTTCCTCTATTAACATTCTTCTTATTGAATATCTATATATTCGTTCAGGATATGCGAAAATGGATAAGTTACCATTAACATCACCCACTCCAGAACGAATATATGAAAATTGATAAGTTACCATTAACATCACCCGCTACTCCCCCATAGTCATTACGAGAAACTTTTCTTTCTCTTGTGTGCACATGCGATTCAAAATAATGTGAACAAAATGTACTTGCTTTCGCTACTAAATAAGCATTACATATCGAACCTTCAACTCTAGCCTTGTTTTTGACATTTTTCTTCAGGTGATGCAAATACCTACATTAGTGAATAGGGTTATTAGAATTCTATTATTAAAACATGTTATTACTTCAATTTAAATATTTACTATAATTACCTCTTAAACGGATATATCCATCGATGTTGAACTGGACCAACAAGTTTAGCCTTGTGTGTTAAATGCTTCATGTAGGAAAAGAATCTTGGAGTGAAAATCCCTTCTAATTTGCACAAAATTACTGGAGTTTCCCTTTCTAATTTTTTCATTTTAGCCAATTATTTCAGATGATGTTAAGCTTTTGAAAAACACACTTAATTATGTTATAAATTCCCAAACCTTTTTTGGTAGCAACTTCCGAAATGTAATTGGAATTAGTCTTTGCATAAACATATGATAATCATGATTTTTTATCCCAAATAATTTGTTCTTCGTCATGTCCACCACCCCTTGTCAAGTTTGAAATATAACCATCGAGAAACTTTAGACTTTTCAACCATTCACATAAAATTTCCTTTTATTTTTTTCTAAAGTCTAATATGCTTTCAGGTATTTACTGGTGTGAAAATCTTTATTTAATTCATTCCTCCTATAAAAAAGTTTCAAATCAACTCGTGATTTTGCATTGTCTTTTATCCTCCCTTCAATGTTCATTATGGTATTGGAAAAATTGCCAAAAATATTTTTTCAATATGCATCACATCTAGATTATGACGTGTCAAATTAGTTTTCCAATATAGCAAATCCCAAAAGATGCTTCATTGTCTCTAACCAAAGTTTTTACTAACACTTGTATTAACTTCATCAGCTTCAAGTTCTGTAACTTTCAGCAACCCTAATTCATCAATCTCGTGCAATATCTCTTCACCAGCTTTGTAAGGGGGAGGAGGTGTTTGTACCATCCTAATCTTAAGGAACTTTTACATAGACATCTAATCTTTGGGTCATTCATATATGTAAGTCGAGAATATGCATAATGAATAAAAGCTTTAACGCCCTCAACAAACTCAAGATTAATGAAATCATCAGGTGTTAAATGTTTATACATCCAAGATCTATCAACATTATTCATTTATGCAAAATTGTTAATTTAAAAAAGTGATTTCATAGTTAGTATCCTTCAGGTCCCCTAAGTTTACAGAACATTTACCTTTACTTTACACGGCATCTCCTAAGTATTAATCACCTTTACTATCAATTGAATTAATCACTTACAATTGATTTTAATACTATAGTACGTGTCATTGTTTACACCTGTTAATTAGGAAAGCAAGTTCTCGCTGTGACTCCTAGGCCTGTGGAATTTTTTGCCGATAAGGCTCACGAGTGCTGCATCACAGGTTTCCAACCTATATACCATCCTAAGGTTTTAATATGCAAAAAATTGTCATGTCTATTAAACCCATAAATTTCTTATGTTGATATTAGGTTTGAATTAATCACATTGAAGTTGAAGTATTTATGTTTGAATTAATCACCTACAATTGATTTCAATACTATGGTACGTGGCATTGTTTACACCTACGAATCAAGAAAACAAGTTCTTGCTGTGACTCCTAGGCTTGTGAAATTTTTCATCGATAAATCTCACGGGAGGAGCTGCATCACGGGTTTCTAGTCTATATATCGTCCTAGGGGTTTATTATGCAAAGAACTATCTTGTCTATTAAACGTATAAATTTCTTATGTTAATACTAAGTTTGCATTAGTCACATTGAAGTTGAAGTATTTATGTTTGAATTAATCACCTGGTACATGGCATTGTTTACACTTGTGAATCTAAAAAGCAAGTTCCTGTTGTGACTCCTAGGCTCTTGGAATTTTTCATCGATAAGCCTCACGGAAGCTGCATCACAGATTTCCAGCCTATATACCGTCCTAGGGGTTTATTATGCAAAAAACTGTCTTGTCTATTAAATGTATGAATTTCTTGTGTTAATACTTTACAGAAGAAATGAAAAGAAAGAGAGAGAAAGATAAAATATAAAAGCCATCATCAATTAATATAACTATATCATACTTATATACAAGTAAAACCTCCTTATTATCTCTTAAACAAATTTCTAAAAAGCTATAATTAATTGAACATGTGAAAAATTATAAATTAATTACAATATGTTATTATATATTTCACATCTCCCTTAAGTTAGAGCCTTTATAAGATCCAACTTGAAACTAATGTTGCCTTTGATTTATGGCTTTAATCATTATATCTGTAAGTTGTAAATGTAAAGGGATGTTGGAAGTATATAAAAAACCTTCTTGTACCTTATCTCTAGTGAAATTACAATCAATATCAAGTTATTTTAGTCATTCATGATAACAAGGATTTGTGGCATTTATTGTGCAGTTTTGTTATCACCAAGGAGGGTTTCTATAAGCTACATAAGAATATGTAGATCTTGAAGAAAGTAGTTGAGCCATAGAAGTTCACAAGTTATGGTTGCCATGCTTATGTACTAAGCTTCTATGGAGGACCATGCAATTGTATTTTGTTGCTTTATTTTCTTAGAAATAAGATAATGATCCATGGAGATATAATAGCTAGAAAAAGATCTTTATATCATCAAAGGTGAAGCCAATCGACATCAGAGAAACCAATTAATTTAAGATATTATTTCACTGGGTAGAATAAACCTCTTGAGATAGTGCCTTTGAGATATCTTAGCACATGAAAGGTATTTTGCATATGAGGCTCCTTAAAAGTAAAAAGAAACTAATTGAGGTGTTAGACAATATAAGAGATGTATGACCTGCTCATTGTTAAATAAAGTAGTCTATCAATGAGCCTTCTATAGCCTTCAGGATGCTAATAAAGTTATTGACCCTTATAACAAAGAAAGCTTGAGGTTACGTGGAAAAGGGAATGATGTAGGTTTGGTAGTAGTAAGGTTAGATATTGTTCTCATATTTGTTAAGAAAATAAGATAAATTGCATTAGTTAAAAACACAACAGTTGCCCAAAATTCTAATTCAACTGACATGCCCCTAAGAGACTTTCCATCGAACAATTCATAGGCAACCCGAATTATCTCTAACTAATAATAAAACAACTGCATTTTTTCATTATTTACCAACAACAACACATTCAAACCACAAATAAACCAACAATTCAATGTAAAAACGCATAAACCAATAATCCAAATGAAACACACCCACCCACCCACAGTCATATATATAAGCATTTAACACCTTCGTTTTATGGAGACAAAATAAACCCAATAGTTTTGTTACTTGAAAATGATGCACGATGGACCAAAAACAAATCAAAAATTGACAGAAAGGATCGACGACGTTAATGGTGGGAAGAAGAGAGAAAATAACAGAGGGGAGGGAGAAGGGGGCTTTGGGTTTGTTAAGTTTATGAATAAAATGACGTCATTTGGATTAAAACCAAATGACGTTGTTTTATTTTATGAACAATTCGACAGTTACCAACAGAATTGTGGTTTCATCAGTATCCAAGATGCTTATTTTTTCGCGAGCCATTGTCGCCTACTTTTATGACGGAC
The DNA here is from genome assembly GCA_027563825.1 of Erythroxylum mucronatum. Lineage (NCBI taxonomy): Eukaryota > Viridiplantae > Streptophyta > Magnoliopsida > Malpighiales > Erythroxylaceae > Erythroxylum > Erythroxylum mucronatum. The sequence continues at coordinate 16,084,064 of JAOSBP010000002.1, read as the reverse complement.
TTTACTGTTCTGTCACTATATTCTGTCAAAAAACTCGCAGGGATATTTCCCTCCATGTTTACCGACGGATGTTAATTTTTTTGTTAAATTTACCGATGGATAATCCATTTCCGTCTCTAATTTACTACAGAATGTTTTCCACCGGTAATATTCTATCGGTAATATGTTATTTTCTTATAGTGAGAGGAGGCAGTGGGTAGAGGAGGAGCTTTTGGCCTCAGGAGAGTTTGAAAGCTAAAAAGAGTCACTTAAATGTCATTTTTAAAACATCTATTCATCAAGAAAAAATCAATTTTAGAAGAAGAATAAGAATTGAACAAGATGTGATATGTTAGATTAATCAATTCTTTGGTTTAATGAATTTCTAGTTTTTTAAGATTTATCCATATTCTTATAATTGATTGAATTGAATGAACGAGAATTGAAGATTTAATAATTCTATTCATACAATGAGATTAAAAGATAATTTGTATGGTTATGATAAAGAAGGGTTGCGCTTGCATGAGGCCTTCCCAGATTAGGGGAAAACCTACCATGAAAATTTGCCAAACAAACTAATGTAGGTTGTTTTGGTTAGACCAAGATTTTAATTAATTCAATTTAAGAATAAGGGTTATGTTACTCGAGAGAGAGACTGTAATCTAAATTAAGAATTCTTACTGGTCTAAAAAACTATAATTATTTATTAAATCAGGGTGAAGTCAAACATGGTGAAATCCTAAGGGATACCTCACCTAAGTCTAACTTATTTGTATATTCTCTCTTCTTAATTATTGCTTTGCTACGATATTTTGAGTGGTTATTTTATTTTTTTCCTTTTAATCAATCGTAATTAGTATTATAGATAATTAAGTTTGTGAATAATTGGTAGCTAACCAGTAGGCCTTGTGGAATCAACGTATACTCATCAGTGCTAACTATGGCTATACCATATACTTATAGTTAAAACATAAATATCAATGACATTAATGAAACTTTATTCAAGTTAGAAGCCAATAAAGCACTGGGTCCCGAAAGTTTAATTTTTTATTAGAAGACAAAATTTCTTTATCAAATCTCTATCTATAACCATTCTTAAAATTTTCTCCAATGGTTTTCTACTTCGAGAGTTTAACAAAATTCACTTATGCCTTATTCCTAAGGTGTCAAATCCTGCAAGGTTCTAACACTTTAGACCCTTGATAATTTCTAGGATACTGGGTAATAAGCTTAAAAGTGCTTAAAGCTCCGATAAACCCTTCTCAAGTTGTGTTTATTCAGGGTCAAACTCTATCAAAACCTGTTTAATTAGATTAGCGAAATCAAAGTTGCCAAAAGGACTAATTTGATAAAATTATATTATCTTCAAAATATTCAAATTCCGTTTAATATAGACTAGGAGACAGTATTAAATTAACTATTATAATAGTCTACTAAATAATAAGGACCAAGTTAGATGTTAGACATTGAATTAACTTTTAAGATGTTACTGGGTCATATTGTTAATATGTGAAAACTTTAAGGTTTGTCCTTTTCAACTACGTATCGAATAGAAGACTCACTGATGCTTCACAATTAACATTATCATCGTCATTATCACACTTAGTCCGAAGTCCCGTAATAAATTGAGGTCTAGAAAAATCTGATGCTCCACAACTAACAGAATAGGTACATAAAATTGAATTACTTTCCTACGAAATAATGACATTCAACTTTCAAGAGCAATTCGTATGTTGGGTCTTGAAAGAAAAGAAATAATTGAATCATTCAATTAAGCCCTAACTTCTAACTAACTATTTCTTGGTCTTCCATCCCCAGCTTTAGCTATATAAAGAGCACAAACTAGGTGGGAGTTTATATTGTGCTAGCTCAAGATAATCAAAAGACAATTTTTATAATCAAGTAATGGCTTGCAATAGTTCTATGGTCGTGAAGCTGACTTATGCAGTGATGATATGCATGGTGTTGGTGGGTGCGCCACTGCAGCACTGTGAAGCAATAACATGCGGTCAGGTGTCGAGTTCGCTGTCGGCATGCATACCCTATCTGCAAGGCCGTGGACCTCCACCTGCTGCATGCTGCAATGGTGTTAGGGGCCTGAACGCCGCCGCCAAGACCAAGGCTGACCGCCAACAGGCCTGCGTATGCTTGAAATCCTTGGCTAGCCGCATACGCGGAATCAACTATGGTCTTGGCGCTGCACTTCCCGGCAAGTGTGGGGTCAGAATTCCCTTCACCATTAGCCCTTCTACTGACTGCAAGAGGTAATTAAGTTGCCTTCCTTTTAATTTCCTCTTTAGGTGGAATATTCTTTACTTCATTAGAACTTATTTATACGCATTCACCATGCCTCATATAAATACATATGAAGTTCTGGGGTGTCGCTAATTGATTTGCAATTACTTTTGATAAACTGCAGTATCAATTAATGAACAGACGGTCAAGGGAGGATGGAATAAAGTACGAAGCTACATTAATCAGAAATAAGGAACGGAACTCTGCACATAAGGACGCCAGAGGGAATCCTCCCAATCATGCTTTAGTTGTATAATTCGAAAGCTGTAACGTTCCATTGAGTTGACCATGGCTGTAGTTATACACTACATTATAAATCCAAGGATCTCATCTATTTTAAAGTAACGATCAAGCCAGCGGTATAAACATTATTTCCGGGGACCGATTCTGATATTAATAAAAGAAATTCTCTCCTTTTTTCGCTTGAGAAGTCGGCAGTTCTTTTTCTTTACAAAGCCGATTGAAATGTTGAATGTAAGATCGCAAATGCTTGGAATCTAACAAAATCCATCTACAATTGATCTGTAAATTAGAAATTCATCTGGCCATACACATTTCCACAAAAATTTCAATAAAATACGCAATATTTTCAAACTATTTTCATACTAAACACAAATTTATTTAATATCCGAAACTGTGTATAAATCATATTAAAATAATTTAACCATCTAACAACTTCACATAAATGCCCCAGAAATATAATAGAAAATTGATTGACTATAGAAGCTAGACCTGAGATTTATATATTATTTTGGTGAATCTTAAAGGGGGGTAGTGTTTATTTGCATTTTAAAAAGTTTCAAAACAACACAAAAATTTATTGTCTAAAGTTAAATTGGTAAGACAAAAAGTTCAATATTTAAAAGGTTCATTCGACATTAAACAAGCATAATATTGGTTAAAGATTAAATAAAATTAAAAAATTTAAAATATGATTAAAAGATATCATCCTTACTTATAAAATTTTTTTAAGTTTAATTAAAAAAGAGATTGTTAAATAAAAATTAATCAATTTATTTTAGTTTATAAAAAACAATTAGTTTACAAAACTGACTGATTAACTAATAAAATGATTGGTTTTTAATAACAAAGGTTATTAAAGTAAATGGAATCAAAATATTAAAAACTGAATCTAAAATTAGAACGATTCAAGATTTTTACGGTTGAATTAGTCAAATCTGTTAAATTTTTCATCATTGCAAAAACCTAAATGAAAAAAGTGAAAGATGACATAATCGAAACCTAACTGATGATGATACCATGGTGTGAAAAATTAACAAAGACATTTAAAATAAATTACATAATCGAAACTTAACTGATGATACCAAGGTGTGAGAAATAACATTTAAAATAAAGTTATAAGGATACTTTTTTCACAATCAGTCAATTTGTTGAATAAACTGAAACATTCGATTGTCCCATCTAATATGTTGGAAATCTAATTACACAATGTTGTATAAGTGACTTGGATGCAATTAATAAAAAAAAATGTTACATATAAATAAAAGGTAAGAAGTAGTGTGATTAAACTATAATTAACTTTTCAAGTTAAAACCCTGACTGATCAGAGTAAAAATTTTTACTCTTTAAGACATTGGTATGTAATTAAATTAACATTTATTATTTTCCGTTTAATTTTAGTTTTTAGATGAAAACT
>JAOSBP010000002.1:16051968-16070163 GCA_027563825.1 Erythroxylum mucronatum | reverse complement strand
CTAGGCTAGTCCAAAGAAGGAGGGTCTTTAGGATGATGATCTTGTATTAGTGGAGGAGATACTAAGGAAGTGCCCTCATTGGATGGTGGAGGCTGGAAACCAATATCTTGATTACTTGTCATTAATAACATCAGCTCTCCTATCCACCCAATTATAGCCTCGAGCTTGTCTAGCCACGCAACTGAAGTCTCCAACCATCCTAACCGCTCAAGAAGCTCTGCCTATTGAATTCGGAGAGTCTGCTGAGTTCCCAAAAGTTGGGCCACCCATCTCTCCAATAATGCTATCGTTAGTTAGGTCAGGTGTTGAATACTAGCTCTGGGACCTCTCGGACTATTCGACTCTGGGATTGCACCTCTCGTCTGGATTGAGGGTTTGAGTATGGTTTCACATGATCGAAAATGTGATAAGATTAAGAATAAGAAACCCAAAATTTGTCATGAACATGCATCATACATATTCAGTATTCATGAATGTGCATAAATGATTTCATAATCATGCACAATAGTAATATTTGTTTGTATTAAATGCTATAGAGGAACGCATCAAGTGACCGATTCTAGATATTGCCGGGACTTCGAGGCAATAAGCAATAAGGGAGCTTTTGTAAGTAATTTAGATGGTAATTTTTGTAAGTAATCTTTAAGTAATTGTAAGTAATTTAGATGGCCTTATCTGTAAGTAAATCTTGATGAATATTTATAAGAATTCAGTAAGAATTTTTTTATAGTTTTGCTTTGACTGTTTTGTTTGCTACTAATTTTGATCCATTGAATGATTTGCAAAGCTGTCAGATTGATATGTTTGAATTTTTGGAATGAAACCAATGATTGATATGTGCATTGAATTTCAGACATCTCTGTTTTCGAATCTGTTAAGTCCTAGTTGTAGGTAAATAGGCATGCCTAGAAGGGTCTACAACTGCTTCTGGACACTTCGGTGTCGAGACTTTGGTTTCTTCTGGGCACTTCGGTGTTGGTACTTCGGTCTCTTCTAGACACTTCGGTGTCAGGACTTCGGTCTCTTCTATTTAGTGAGGCCAATCATGGTATCTTCTGTATAAGTCCGGTTACCCACTTTTGTTCATGGATTTACAGTCTAACTCGTTTTGCACTTTAATCTCTTATAAGCTTTAATAAGGAACTGGTTCAGCCAGATTTTACCAGGGCCGAACGTGGTTGTTCGGATCCATGATCTTGAATAGCTTTTGCTAGAGAACACCTGCAAAACAAATAAGGCACGTCGGGGTTGGTCCCCGGAAGGCCCCTTCGACGCTCAAGTTATTCTTTTTGAGGGAAAATCAGTCATAGAGAACAGAACCCCTTGGTATGAGGCGTGCGTCTCAACGCAACAAAACCCCTTGGTCCTGGGTTTGAGCGGCGGCAAAGCCCTCCAGCGCACCTACAGGGGACAATACTAATTTATCTTGGGCCAGGCTCTGAACCGCAGCCACGTAAGCCGGTTAACCCGCCCAAACCACCCTCCATTTCTTTCTAACCAGTACGTGATCAATCTTACTTGATCCAGCCACCGAGTAGACCAAGTTTAACCCCATTCCTCAACCAAAATATTATATGACTCGCTGACAGTTTCTTCCAAATGCCTTTTGAATCTCCTTCGATCAGAACCAACTCTAGTTTTAAGCAAGTTGAGTTCAATTGCATTTTGTTGTTTTGATAATCTAAAATTTACAATATAATGTTAATTTTAATTTCCAAATTTTAATCTTGGAATTTAGGTAACTATATAAAAATAAAAACATTGATTTATTACCAACTTATATTAACAATAATCATAAAATAATCGTCTAATTATTAACTGGTTCCTTTTATTCTACTTTTGTTTTTATGCTGTTGTTTTTAGCTTTTAATTTTTGTTTTTCTTTCAAATAAAAAAGCATTTTTGATTGTTAATGTTAATGTTAATTATATTTTTATTAGTGATGATAATTACATATTAGATAAAAATTAGATAAAAATTATTTTAAGTTAATTAAATTTATTTTGATCTCTTATATCATATTTATTAATAAATTATTACAAAACATATTTTATTAAAATAAATATTTACTTTAACTATATTTTAATTATTAGATCAAATTTTGTTGGAGTTTATATATTTTAAAGATATTTTAAATTTAGTTACATGTATTAATAGTTATTAAATTAAATTAATAAAAATTAAATAAATTAAATAATTCATAATTTTTATTAATAACTAATTTTAATTAATTAAATATAATATTAAATTAAATTACTCATAGTTCTTGTTAATAATTAATATGTTAAATTTATTTGATAAAAACCGAAATAAAAAACATAAACAACTTTCTAATGTTTTCATAAATTTTGAAAACCTGAAAAAATCAAAGTTAAAAATAGAAATAAAAAAACTCAAACAAATACATTTTCTTACTAAATTTGAAAATAAAAATAAACATAAACATAAACAGGTCTAAATAAATATCATAATGTTTGGACTAAAATAATAATAGAATAATTATTATGTTTCGAACCTATCCGTGCAAATGCGTAATTTACATTTGAAGCAATTTAATGAATACTTGTCGCTCCTATGCTTGATTGTAGAACCCAGATTGTGGACTTCCTTGGAGATTGGGCATGGAAATCATTTATAGCTTGTCGGCGGCCTAACACGAGAGCCTGAGATTGTTCATAGGCTTTGAGAATGCACCACCGAACTTTATGATGGGCTCCTAGTTCCTACACCGGCCGGTCCAGGATATGTTTTATTTTGACTTTCTTCATTTTGAAAATTTGAGATCGTTGTCTTTTATAATAATTTATTTTGTACTTTATTCCTTTTACTTTAATTTTTACTATTACTATGTGCTGACAAGTAACTACAGTAACTATGTTAGGAATTCAATGAATGTCTTTTGCATATATACTTGTCATATTTGACAATTTCAGAACCTCTACCATAATCAAATTTTTTAGTTAAAAATCATCTTCTGTTAAGAATATTGTAATAATATTTACTGATAACTAAGAATATTATAACAATAATTATATTTTTTTATATTTGAAATAGTAACTAAAATAATAAGAAAATTAAATTAATTAATTACTATTGACATGTATTGTAGACATGAGCTTTTACGGTTTAGAGTTTATTTGTCTTTACTGCTTAGGATACGCTTTCAAAAAATTTCATTTATGTCAAAATGGCATGGTTATTGGTTAGAATGGGATTCAAAAAAAGAGGACAGCCGTCCAGATTTTGTCGGAGCACGCCAAATAAAACAAGGAAGCTGAGCATCAGTTTCATTGAACTTTGATAAGTATTGGAAGTGACTTCGACAAGCTAAAGAATCCTTTGAAGTGACATCCTTAACTTTTCCATTAAGCTGAAAAGATAACTTAGCCATTAAATCCATCCAAAGCATTATCTTCTCTGTCACTTAGCACAAGATTCATGGTATACATCTACGCATGTACATAACCATTTGTCCGGCTTTCTGAATCTTAGCCTCTAAATCAATGTAAAACCAAAGTTTCAGTTCAGACTAATGTACAACAGTCTCGATCGTACTATGATAATATCAAATCTTACAGTTTTCTCTAAAGAAATAAGAACAGAATAGGCGAAACTTCCTCTCAAGGGACTAAATTACACGGCACTTCCACGTCCACACCCACATCCCAGGTAGGGCACGCGTTATATGCCTACGTCGTCTACATGTCGCTCTCGAACACGGTTTCGGTGAAACCCTTCGTTGCCAAGGCACTATAAAACCCAGTTTATCACATAAACTTCTCTACCTGCATACTCCTAATAACTTAATTTCTAAGCTTCACAATTTATAGCTCTATTAATACACTACCTTATTTCCCGTTATATAATTGAGTTGGTTCTTAATGTCGTGGTCCTCTTCCTCAATAATGGAAACAACGAATTTGTCATCTTTATCACTGCCAAAGTACTCGTGCAAGTGTCCGCGCTGGGGAACGTTGGCTGTGAGGGCAGGAAGAGAAACAACGAAAGGAGATGGATGGGGTAATCCTGTGGATGACAACATGATTGTGCTGAGGATGCGTATGAAGGAAATGAAAATGCTGGAGAAGAATTATGAGCCTCCTCAGGAGTGGATGGAATGGGAGAAGAAATACTACGAGCACTATAACAAAGATATCTGTGAAGCAGTAGGTCTACTGCAAAACTACTTCATGAGTGTTAGGCCAAGCTTGGCTTTGGGAACCCTAGCATTTCTTGTTTTAAGTGTCATGATATGTACAGGAGTTGCTATGTGTCAAGCGGTAGAGATAACTAAGATGATCCTATCCTATCAGCATGTCTTCTAACTTGATCTTTTCTAGCTGGCAACTGCCGCACTTGTGGACTCCGATATGCTTAGCTCCTGCCTGTTAGAGGAAATAGCTACTATTCTATTATTAACAGTAACGCAAGTTTGCTGTATCTACTGAATTATCAAAAAAAAAAAAGTTTGCTGTACAACTACCAATTTGTTATCTCAGCTTTTTCTCTTCTATTGGTGTCAGAGCATAACAATTTTTCTCTCATGAATAGTACAACTTCCTTAATAAACACACTAAATACCTAAATCAAATTCGTCCATCAAAGTTTTTCTAATCCAGTCTCTATGAAATTAAATAGTATGAATTTTCTCTTTGAAGTGGTAAGTAATGGCAACAATTTATGGCTATAATCTGGAATCATACCTTGTTGGAGTCCATGTTATTCTCCCTAAAAATTCTAAATCCAAACGATGAAGAAAGTGGAAAATATAATGATACTTTCCTTTATTTAAAGCAACAAGACTAGCTGTTCATATACTGGATGCTCTCTTTGAAAAGAAGGTTGAAACCTATTTCAACTCACTATCCTAAGCCAAAGTGAATTAACTTAAATACCAATTGCAAAGCTAGAAGAAATGCACACTAGCCATGAATGATTATATGTTAAAGGAGAAAGGTAATTGATACTCTGGCTTCAATTGGTGCTCCTGTTAATAAGTAAGAGCAAATGGAGGTAATTTTTGATGGTCTCAATAAAGACTATGAAAGTTTTGTTGCTGTTTTTCTGATGAAACGTGAATTATACTTGATTGATGAACTTAAATCAATGCTCCTAGTACAGGAAGAACGTATAAAAAAATATAAGAGAAATTTAGAGCTTAATTTGTCGCTTAAGTTCAAAATTCTAACCCCAATACGCAGCACACGCAAAACTTTCCTTAACTAGGATTCAATTAATTTAGTAAAAGGTGGAAGTAGTGGTCGTTTTTAGTAAAATTGTGGTATGGGCCATGGTAAAGGTTGAGGAAGAGGAGCTTTTATCAACCTTAGTGCCGAGTCTATCAAAAATTTGGGTGCATAGCCTTTAATTGCTATCACCATTTTGATGATGAGTTCATACCTAATAATGGAGGCCCCCAAAACAACTCACCTTTTTTCTTCACGAATTTCACCACTTAGCCATTTGGCAAAGGTTCCCAAAATCCCATTCTAATGGCTTCACCAAATGCACCATTTGATAGTTCATGATACCCATACTCTAGAGCCACTATTCCTATAGCTCCAGAGCCAAACCAATTCATGGATAAAACTGAATATACTGGTCCAATAAAGTTACTCAATGGTAATGGTAAAGGTTTGTGCATATCTCATGTTGGTCATTATGTGGTGAAATCTTTTAATTTCCCGTCATCTTTGTTTGATCTAAATAACCTTTTGCATGCTCCAAAAATCACCAAAACATCTCATAAGTTTTCATAATTTGCAAGTGATAATTCTGTATCTTTTGAATTTCATTCTAACTTTTTTCTTGTTAAATCCCAGGACACCAAGCAAATCCTTCTATGAGGATTTCTTAAAGATAGATTATGCAATTAAATAATTAAATCAAATAATCAATAAAACTTTTTTTCTTTCTTCCATTTTCTTCTTTATTTTTTAACCTTAACTTGTTTTTCTCTTCTAGTTGTTGTCTCTGCCACCGACTCTTTATCTCACTATCACTGCACTATTGTCATCTTGTCATTATCAAAGTTACTACTTCTTTCTCATTACATACTATTGTTGCTTCTCATCATCATTGCATTGCTTTCATCTCACCATCATCGAAGCTGTTGCTTCTCTCTCATCACAGAGTAACGTTAGTTCTTGCCATCATTACACTGCTATCATGTCACCATCATCAAAGTTGCTACTTCTTGCTATTACGTGCTGCTACTTCTCTCTTAACGTCTGTTGCTATTGTCTTCCCCCTAAAGTCAGCAACTTTCTTTCTTCTCTTACCTTAATAATAAGTAAAAAGATGATGACCAACACTTATTTGAGGGCTTGAAATCCTCTAAATGTAGCAGAAGGCCTAATCCAAAGATAAAGCATGGTTTTCTCATTAACTCCAACCAAATCTCCTTCATAAGCAGAATCACATACTAAAACATGTTTATTGAGGCCATATTGTTGGACTAGATTTATTAAAATGATAAGGACATTTAGGTTAACCATTTTGAATTCTTAAAAAAGCATCTAGGTTATATCTCCCTTAGTTAACCAATTTGAGCATTAACCTTCTTTTTCTTGCATATGAACCACAATACAAGCCACATTTACTAATTTTTTTGTTAATTTCCCCTATAATTTTGAACCCTTCTGCGAATGATTATATGATTCTATTTGCATGAGATTTAAAATATTATCATGAAAATGTTTGTGAAGTGATTGAATGTGTGTATTCTTAGCCCCCATCCCTGCCCCTTCTCTCTCTCTCTATATATATAGAGAGAGAGAGGGAACTAAGAATATGCAAATTGAGAGAGAGAGAGGGGAACTAAGAATATGCATTATACAAACACACACACACACACACACAAAAGTAGGAGTAGTAATAAATTATTTGAAAGAAAAGAAGTAAAGGAGAAAAGAAGAAAAAGAAAAGAAAATAAAGAGAAAAAGATGATAAAAATCTTGCATGATCATAGTTAAGTGACTTGAATCAAGAGAATTGTCAAGCATTTTTAGCTAAAATTATGTCGATGAGTTTGTATATGTCCTTCAATTTGATAACCTAAAACTTCTTTTTTTTTAAAAACCTTGCCTAAGCCCAATACAAACCTTTCAAAGTTGGATTTTTCATTTAATTTATTATTCAATGGTGGCGATGTGGTATATAAGCAAGCCTATGGTAAGAGTTTCTCTATTTTAACATAAAAGATCATTAATACTTTGATCACTTTGAGTGTATAGAGTGTAACCAATTAGAGGGTATTGATTCCTATAACATTTGATTTTTAAAAAAAAAGTTTGATGATTACTTATTTGTGTAGTTTATGAATTGCTTACTTTTTGTTGTGTTTTGGATTGGATTAGTGAGACGTGGTTATTTAAATTATGAAGGGATGAGTTGAGAAGAAAATGAGAAGAATATGGAGAAAGGTTAATGAGTTTGAACTATTGTATGCTTAGGGGCAAGCATTGTGTAAGTGTGGAAGAATTTGTTAGCATGCATAAAGTATACACATTTCATATTAAATCCCTATATTTTGATTGATAAAAAAATTGTAATTATGAATTATAATTATATATCTTGTGTGTTTTATATAGTAGATTGGAGATTTGAATCAAAATGTACTTAAAAGTGAAAATTTAGTAAAGAAGGAACAAATATGCAGATTTCGAAAGAGAATGAAAGCTTGGAGAAGAAAACTTCTAGAAGAGGTTTGAGCATAATGTGTGCCCAAGCCTTAATTGTCATGACTACTCTAGAATTTAATGTGATTAAATCATTAAAGCTCTTGTAGCCTAGTTATTTCTGCCTCAGTTTTGCTTTATTAGGAGTCTTATTTAGGAAAGACTTATTTTGGTGTAATGATCCGATAGGAACTGAGATTCTTTAGATTTAGTGTTGATCTTTAACTTCTATCATTTTTTCTTAAAGAAAATTAGATAATATTTTGGGATTTTTAGAAAGGAGGTAAAAGAGGCAAAACAATCTATTTCTCTCTCATCTTGGTTCATCTTGTTTTTTTTTTCCTACATTCTTAGGATAGTTCTTTATTTTTATTTTGTATTATAGTTTTTTATTTTTTTAATTGCCTTTGAGAACCATATGCAACTAAACTCTCTTTTTCTAGTGAAAGGTTAATTGAAGTTTGAATTTTCAAGAATTATGAGATCTAATTGTTCTTCTTTGCTCTTTTGTTCTTTAGTATTTATAATGTTATGAGATTATTAACATTATTGTTTTGTTTAACTAATATAAAAAGGTCTACTGTTCAATTATCAAAAATAATATATTATTAATTAGAATAATTAAATCTATAATATTTTATTGTTCTAATGCATAATGGTAAAATAACAAAGTTTAATATAGGATATTCTATTCATGTTATGTGGATATATAATCTAGGCTAAATAAACTAAGCTTGCGCATTTGTTGACTAAAATTGGTGATCTCTCTAATTTTTAGTGTTGTTGATAGATTAAAATTTAAGAGCTTGTTTAGGGTTGTTTGTTGATAATATAATTTGCTAAAGAACTTGTTTAGGTTAACGAAGAAGTAAGGAGATATAGGTTATTAGAGTTTGTTACTTACTTATTAAGAAATATAAGAGATTATCTTTATATTAATAAACAATTCAAAGAATGAATACTAAAATTATACTTTGAACTAGATATTTGTTATCATTTGATTTCATTAAATTGCATGTTTTTATTAGTCTTCTATCTTTGTATTTACTCTATTTCAATTTTAATCTTAAAATTCTCCTTTCATTTATTTTGTTTTGTGAACTTGGCAAAGGCGATAAGTTTTATCAATCTATATAAATTTAACCCTCCTCATCACTATATACAATTCATTTATAACTAGAGTAAGATTATATTTATTAGATTTTACACCCATCATAAAACCTGAAAAAGGGTTAGAAGATGTTTCCTTCCTATGATTCTACAGGCTGTTGGTCCTTTAAATTACTATATATCATAATTTTAGTGATGCATAGTTTTTTACACATTGGCATATATCTAGTGGACTTGTATATAATCCATTCTATACATCGCAACGTATATAGTATTTCCAGTTGAATCAAGTGCCAAATAACATAACAGTTTAGCTAAAAAGAGTTTTAAAACTCAACTGCTACAACGTGCTTATATCTTATGAATCATTTATATGTTTTTTGGTTCAAATCCAGTAATCTTACAAAAATAGTGCAAATCATTTGATCAATAATTTTGCAGTTACCCCGTTTAGATTTCAGTACTTACAAGCTATGCGTAGATCACAGCTATATGTTGAAATTCGCAACTGATCAATTAAACAAGATGCATATCGTTTATATATTTGATCAAATTTCCCTAATTGATAATGTGATTAGTTTGTGACATGTGGCAATTAATATTTTAAAGAGTAAAGAGCGTTTTTTGCACTATTTTTTTAATGGTACGTTGAAAATAAAATTCAAGCATTAATAGTAATAACTTTTTTCTTTTATCATTGGTTTCACTAACTTGCAGGTAGGGTTCCTATTTTTTCCGAGGATGCATTGACTAGGCAACCCAGTCTCTTCCACACGATTTCTGCGCTCGACTCTCATTAGCTCCACAAATCACATCCGAGTTCGACCTTCAGACGTCTGTCCACTACTACCATTCTAGGGATGTCATTTGTATTGAGTGTTAACTCGTGTGCCTTCATTATTTCCTCTTAGATTTGTGTTGGTTGTAGTCTATTTTAGTAGTCAGTGTCTAAAGTAGTCATTGGTTAGGAGTGTGGCTAGTTTCCTACTATCTGCTTCTTGGCTCCTGGGTTAGACCTTTTTTTGTACATTTTTACCCTTATTAATTAATTTTTTACTGATTTACCCAAAAAATACAAATAAGTAACATTACATTTAGAGTGGACCATGGGATGAAATTTTGGCACGTACCTACATTCCTATTTGCAATGACGGAGCCAGGAATTTAAAATAGGGGAGCCTAAGAATTAATTTTTTAAATTTTGGAGGGCCCAGTACACAACTGACCCTTAAATAACTTTATCTTTATATATATATATATATATTAAAAATAATTTTTTAAAAAAAACTTGGGGGGCCCAGTGACCCCCCAAGTTTATATGTAACTCCGTCCCTGCTTATTTGACTATTGCTCAAACGCGTAAACTGAACAATAATTAAGATTGAGATGGATTCCAATGATTAGAACAAGAAAATCATACTATGGGAATATTCAAAATTAACTGACTGCAGTTATTTTTATACAAGGACATTAACCTTGTCCTTATCTATTCTCAATTGACGTTTTATAGGAAATTTAAGATGAACTAAATGTGTAAACGTTCATCTATTTCTTTGGCAATCAAGTGAAATGCGAATATCTATTTTCAGTTGACGTTTTATAGGAAATTTAAGATGAACTAAATGTGTAAACTTTCACATATTTCTTTGGCAATCAAGTGAAATGCGAACTTGCTAAACGGCCCGACCATTTCACATTCGCCAACATTTCCCGTCGAATGTGTTCGCCTTTGCACGCTACAATTTGTTCTACCGGCCGCTTTGTCATTATTTCATTGACCACCGGCCGTTTTGATAGATGATCAAATCAAGAATTTCGGAGAAAATGGAATAATGATTAGCCTTGACTTTCAGTTTTTTGTGTTTTGGCATTATTCATTTCGTTCCACACAATAGTCATAGGTAACTTGTCAAACGAAATTAAGCAACAGCTTTTTAATTCTCTTTCTTCCATAGATTTGGATAGGTTTTCTAGTAAACCTCATTATATTTGCAAACGACTTTTTGTGCAAGAGCACCAGAAGAAAATGATAGAGATAGTCTCTTAGATAACGAAGAGAGGCCTCGTAACTCCATTTCCAAGACAGCAAGAAGAAAGCTATCACTAAGACATATTCGCAAGAAAGCATTCGGCCGGACCTGTAAGCTCCCCTTTAACCATATCTCTAAAACTTAAATTTACGAGGAAATAAAGTTTAATTAACCCAAGCAAAATATTAATTATATGATCTTAAACATATAATTTCCTTAATTATATACATATATACCTAAAAATTTTGAAAAAATTAACATATTTCAAAACCTCGAAACAAATTAATTTTTCATGTTTGTAGATACTTTTTGACAGATGATTTTATACCTGTTAGATATAAACTTTAATGAGTAAGGAAAGGACCAACTTATATTACGTATGTTTATCCTATAACCAGATGAACGCTTATGATTTTATAGCTATTTAATGATTAGATGCGATATAATAAGTTAATCTAATATTAGGCCATATTCTAATACTCTCTCTTACTTTAATGATAAGATAATCATAAAATTAAATAACATAACTTCAAGTGCACAAATATTAAACCTTGAGATAAAAGAATAAATGTGAGTTATAGGGATTGTATATTATTTATGTATCGTACTCCTTTCACATACTACAACATTTGTTACTCGCCATCTTAGGTTCATAAATAATGATATATACAAATTTACTTATGGTGTTTCATAGATTTTTTTTATGCCTAAATCTCAAAACATAAATGTACTTATTATCATAAAATAGAAAATTATTAATATATAATTTTTAAAATGAGTTTAGAGTATTGCTATCATTACAAAAAAATGTCATTCGATGGTACAACTAAGACCCATTTTATATACATGTTTTTAAAATGTATTTAGTTGTAAACCCCTAGTTAATAAATCTATTATCATTAAATCAATGCTTTAATTTATGAACTTCTTCTTTAATTGTAAAATATTTTAATTTCATATGTTTAGAATCTTTTGAATAATTGTCATTCTTAGAGAAAAATAATGTAGAATTATCACAATAAATTTTCAGCAACTTAGTAATAGAGTCGACAATATGTCAACTTTTGAAATAGAATTTCATTACCAAAATGCATGAATTGTGACTTTAAAATGTGTCACGATCCCCACTTCTATAGTAAATGAAGCAATGATATACTGTTCAACATTCTTCCATAGTATTACTCCATTTGGTAAAAGAAATAGATATTCAAATATGATTTTTAGTAAATTTTTAATATGAGTATCTAATCATCTCAAAGTGATTAGACCTTGAATACGTGAGCATGTAGTTCTTCATTCCTTATGAGTACTCTAATACTTTCTTTACAACTTTCCAATAAACAATTTTAGGATTGCTTGATATTTTCCCAACATTATGATGATGAAATTGACATCCAATCTTGTACAGGTTTGTAAATATTTACCCAATACTATGATCATGAAACTAATATCTAACGCATATGTAATCGATTCATTTTCTTTTTGTTTTACATTTTCTCTGATATTGTATGGGGACTCAATTTGTCCTCTTTTTGGAGAGGAATAATCCCACTTAGCATTTATCTATATTAAATATCTCTAAATTCTTTCAATATAAACATTATGAGATAGTCTCAACAATTCTTGTGATCTATCATTAAAAAAAATATTACCATCATATCGGATGTCTCTCATATATTTTTATTTCAAATTTCTTATAGAGAAAATCTTTTGTCTCATGTAACACACCCAATTATTAGCAACAAGTAAGATATCATTAATATATATGACTAAGAAAACAAACTTACCCCCATTGATCTTTCGGTATATAAACTAATTAACATTGTTTTTCTTAAAATTGAAAGAAGTTACAATATCAGTAAACTTAATATACTACTAAAAAATCTTGTTTAAGACTATATATTGACTTTTTAAGTTGAAAAACTTATGGCCTTTAATGAGAAACCTTTAATTTGGTTTATAAGTACTTTCTCTTTAAGATCCCCGTTAAGAAAGTTTGTTTTCACATCCATTTTAATGAGAATTAAGCATTAACTCGAGCTACACAGTTTTTTACATAAGGGAGGTATGAAGAGGAGTTTGAACATCTTGTGAAATATTCAAGTTAAGCACCAAAGATTTGGGAGATCTATTGAAGAATGTTAGAGGATGATAAGGAGAGAAAAGAAAGCCAAAGAAGTTCACAATGGATCTTTAAGCAAGGAATGAAGCTTTGGTACTTCAAAAGGTTGAAGTTGAGCCTATAGTATTGATTTAAGTGAAGAAGCAAGCTTTGAAAAAGGGTTACCAAATGTAACCGATGTTGGACTCAAAAAGTAAATTAGCACCAGTCTTTCATTGGCTTTACATATTAGAGAAGCATAAGCAAACTAGACGTAGAGTTTAACTTACAACCGATATCAGACTCAAGTTTGATACACATATTAAAAGTTTCAAAACAAAAATGACACTGAATTATCTCCAGGATAGGTGCTTGATGTGTGGTTTAGTTATTTAGGATTTTGTTATTTCAAGATGTTATTTCCTTTAAGACTCTATATTTACGAGTTTATTCCCATAAGAGGCTTTCTTATGATTGTAATTGAAAATTTTTCATTCTTATTGATCAATCAAAAACTTTAAAGAGTTATCTTTAATCTTTGAGAGCAAATCATATTGTATCTAGAAACTTAGGATCTTATCTAACTTAATAGTAGTAATCAAACCCTAGGATCTTACCACTCGCAATCCTTTCTTTTTTGGAGTGTGGCAAATCATATCTTTCTTATTGTCTTTTTTTATGATTGTATTCTTGAATCAACCTATTATGATATAACACTCTTTGATTATATTATATTGATATGGAATCTCATTGGTCCTATTGGTGAAGGTCATATCATAATTTGGCATTAGAGCCATCTTCTATAATTAATTTGATCTTGAATTTTATTATTCCATCTTCAATATTCTTGTGTCTTTGTACCATATGTACAACATTCATTTTTGTTCTTAAAATTAGATACAAGAAAATTGTTTTTATTTTTGTTCATTATTTTTCTAATTATTTAACTTAATTAAAAAATAATTCAAAAAGTTAATGAATAAAAGCCCTAAAAAAGTTCTAATTTAAAGCATATACAAAGGTTTAGTAATTATATTATCCATTGTAAGAAATGATTATTCCTATTCTAATAAGGACAAAATATTTTACGAACTATAAATTTTCTATTATCTAATTTTCTTACTTTTCTTTCTATTTAATTAGTTCTTTTATTTCTTTTATACTTTTTTTTGGGTATAGTTAGGTTCTATAGTGCTCAATTTCTTGATCTTCAGTTTTCATATTTCTTGGCCTCTAGTTATATTTCTTTGTTTTGGTTTTTTTTCCTAGTTTGTAAAGAATCTTTAATTAAGAGTTCAGATTGTGAGTTGAGTGAACCTTCACAGAAACATATGAGAGAGTCCTTTTGCTACTTA
Organism: Erythroxylum mucronatum; assembly: GCA_027563825.1. Lineage (NCBI taxonomy): Eukaryota > Viridiplantae > Streptophyta > Magnoliopsida > Malpighiales > Erythroxylaceae > Erythroxylum > Erythroxylum mucronatum. The sequence continues at coordinate 16,055,888 of JAOSBP010000002.1, read as the reverse complement.
TATTTCTTGTAAGTACATTATAACTCAAATCCAAAACAAAAAATTATCCAAATAAAAAGAAATAGGTAACGAAGAAAGAGTAAGGATAGATTAGAAGTTCATCAAGAACGTCATATATAGCCAATATAAATAACTTCTTTGACAATTTGGTGAAGTTATATATAGGTTAGATAAATATAAAGTTTTCATAACTGACCTATCATATAACTCACATATAACTGCTAAGACGAATGGTTTTAAGACTGATGATAAGGTATAGGGTAATGCCAAGTACTTGGGATAGTTAAACCTAGGGACTATAAAGGAGAAAACGTAGAATGAGAAAATAAGGAGGGGGTGGATTTAGGAAAGTTATGAAAGATGGTATAAAGGAAGGGAAGAAAATAATATGATAAAAATAAGAGGACAATACCACCTTTTACGGGAAAGATAGATCTTAATTCTATTTGGAGTGGGAGAAATGTGTTGAGCTAGTTTTTGTTTGTTATAACTTTTTAGAAGAGAAAAATATTAAAAAGACTACTATCGAGTTTAGTGAATATGTTGTGGATCGGTGGAATCAATAAATTCTTACGAGACGAAGGAAAGAAGAGTTGCCTACTAATAATTGGAAGGAGATAAAATTGGTGATAAGGAAGCATTTTGTATGCCAAGTTCTTACTATAAGGAGATCTATCGAAGGTTACAAAAATTAACTCAAGGTTCTAAGAGTATGGTGGAACACCATAAGGTGATGGAAGTTAGCATGGTGAGGACAAATGCAGAGGAAGATCGGGAAGTAACGATGGGACGTCTTTAGCAATATGATAAGAGAGTCATATAAATTGTTATAAGAACAAATATTCATCTACCATGAATGAAAAACTTTTCATTATTACTCCATTGTCGGCTAAGAAAGTTTTATGAAGATCAGCATAAGATTTACGAGAGTGATCAAGTTAGATTATGAAAAAATAAATGAGACCAAATACATAGGGATAATTTAAACAACTTTGGTAGAGTAAAACTAAGAGATCAGAATAAATGGAAAGGAGCGAGTTTGGATAGAAGAGTGGGGATGTAAAAGATGCATTATTAACCAAGTGACAAGTACTTTTTTTATTTTATAGATGAAGGTGTTGATCTAAGGATAAATCATTTTGAGGAGAGGAGAAATATCAAAAACCAAGCATCAGTTCAAGCTACAAGAGTTTCTATAAGGAATAGGTATGAAAAAGGGGCTTAGACAGCTTATAGAAGGTTTAATTCAAGCACTAAAAAAAGTTAGAGATATATTAAAAGACATAGGAGGACAATGATAAAGAAAGGAGTAAAGAAAGTCAAGAAGTTATTGATGACTTAGCGATGGATATTTATTCAAGGAATGAAAATTTACTACTTTAATTGACTAAAGTCAAGCCTATATTATTGATTTAAGTTAAGAGGCAAGCTTTAGAAAAAGGGTTATAAGACGTAATTGGCACTGAACTTAAAAATAAATTAGTGCAGTCTTTCATTAGGTTTATAGATCAGAGAGCTAGAAGTAAAATCCTTTGGTGTCTAACTTATATCTGACACCAAACTCATGTTTGATATACACACTAAAAGTTTCAAAACAAGATTAAAGTTAGATTATCTCAAGGATAAGTGCCAGACACATGTAACATTAGTCTTATTTATAATGGTTATGTCACATTTAGTATAACTCTAAATTATATTGAACCACCAATTCCATTATAATCCTTAATAAGTCTTTCTTTGAGACAGGTAAAAATATAACTTTATAATCGACACCACCTTTCTGATTATAACCTTTGGTAGTAAATCTAGCCTTTTCCAACATTACAATTTAAATCACACTTTATTTAAAATCTATTTACACCTAACTCGTTTACATCCTTCTAAAAATTTAAAGAGATCCCATACTTTATTGTCTTCCATGGATTTTAAGCTTGTGAAAATGAAAATGGATCTTTATTGTTTCTAATATCAATATATGACTCTTGTTAATAAACCATATAATCATTTAAAGTGGCTGACTTTCTTTCTCTTTGAGTTCTTATCAAAAGTATTATTTCTTGTGCTTTATATACATTAGGTGGTTATGAGTTAGTTTGTTGCTAGTATGATCATTTATTCAAATATTTTCCTATATTTTTTAACTTTTGATTAATTACTCAAAAAGTACTTGGAATGACTATGAATGAAGAAATCTTTATGAATAAAGGACCATTTATCCTTACTCCCTTGACATCTATATATTTTTCATTCATTATTCCCACTAACTTCATTATTCTCAATAAATCTAGCATTTATAGTTTCTATAATTATAGAACTATAATTTAGGCTATAAAACCTAAATACTTTAGATATCTCTAGGTAACCTATAAAGTAAGCACCATTTGTTTAGGAATCTAATTTGCTTTCTTATAGATTGTAAATTCTTTCCTCTATTGAGTAATCACAAACTTGAAAATGTTTCAAAAGATCACCTTCTAGAACACAATTTAAAAGGAGTTTTTGAAACTACCTTACTATAGACCCTGTTCAATGAATACATAGTAGTTTTAACAGTATACAACTAGAAAGATTTAGGTAGTGAAGAGTTACTCATCATACTCCTAAACCATATCCATTAACGTCCTATTATGGATATGGTTTAGGAGTATGATGATGACCGAATTGCCATTCTGGTGGAGTCTGTTCTGAGCCAGGAAGGGCGTATTAAAGGCCGAGGGAAGCGTGGTGTGGGCAGGGGTCAGGGAAGAGGGAAGAAAGGTGGGGTAGGGGATTGTGACTCTATTTGTATCGGGGTGCCTGGTTCTACTGGAGGTTTGGGAGACTGTCCTCTAACAGTCTCCACAGACATATGAGGTGCCTGTCCTGGAACTATCAAGGGATGGGATCTCCCTTGACAGTCCATCATTTGAAGGAATTGAATAAGAAGTATGATCCTACTTTTCTTTTTTTGATGGAAACTAAAAACAAGGTTGACAAATTGGAAATTCTTCGAAAAAAATGTGGCGTGGCTGATGCAGTGTATGTTCCTCCGGATGGGATTGGAGGCGGGTTAGCTGTGTGGTGGAGGGAGGGTGTCTCTGTTACTGTTGAGGAACAGGATAAACATCTTATTATTATGGATGTTTGTAATATCGATGATGGTGCTCTTTGGAAGCTTTTTTGGGTCTATGGTGATACTAATATGAGGGTAAGGCATTTGACCTGGGCGAGAATAGTTCGGAAATCTAGGGGTATTCGCTGTCCTTGGCTTTGTATGGGGGACTACAATGATTTTCTTTTCCATTATGAGAAAGAGGGGGGTAAGCGTAGGGCTGCTGGCAAATTGGATGGTTTTCGTTCTATGATTGGGAAAGCTGGGTTAATAGATTTATCTTCCCAGGGATTGTGGTATACTTGGATTAATAAGAGGGAGGATGGGGAGATTAGGGAGAAAATTGATCGAGCTTTAGCTAATCAAAGGTGGATTGAGTTATATCCTTGCTATCAAGTGCTTAACTTACCCATTATTGGTTCTGATCATGCCCCTGTATTACTGGATAGTGCCCCTAGCTTACAGAGAGGGAGCCGTCAGTTTAAGTTTGAAGTGGTTTGGAGTGAGCATGAGAATTGTGCCCAGATTATCTCTGTGGGTTGAACAAGACAGTTTGCTGGTTCCAAATTGTTTCAGTTGATTCAGAAACAGAAGGCTTGTCAGTTGGCACTCATTGATTGGAGTAGAAAGGTTTTTCCAAACTTTCGCAAGGAGATTTCCAAATTGTTTCAGTTGATTCAGAAACAGAAGGCTTGTCAGTTGGCACTCATTGATTGGAGTAGAAAGGTTTTTCCAAACTTTCGCAAGGAGATTTCCAAATTGTTTCAGTTGATTCAGAAACAGAAGGCTTGTCAGTTGGCACTCATTGATTGGAGTAGAAAGGTTTTTC
>JAOSBP010000002.1:16017212-16030608 GCA_027563825.1 Erythroxylum mucronatum | reverse complement strand
GTACACACATAAGTCGAGTTACACAAGTGTACAAGTCGACTTATCGGTACCGAGCAAGCATAAGTCGAGTTACACAAATGTACAAGTCGACTTACACTTACATAGATAAGGAGAAAGAGTTGACAACCACATAAACATTGCAGGAAAAACCCACTTCACCAGTCAAATCACAACATAATATTTGCATAATTGCAATAGCAAGTTCAATTTTTTTTTCAAAAATAATGGTAGGGAAGAGTGTCGCAGTTCTTAGAGAGCACCTTGAAAGTCAAAACACCATTAACTTTATAGGGTAGCTGTAAAAAGATAACATGTTACTTATGTCAAATGAAGATTAGTGGGATCTAAGCTATGACAACCCCTTTTTCTCTATTTGAGTCTCATTTCATAACTGTAAACCAAAAGATGCCTTTTTTTATATTACTTAGATGTAAGACAAAATAATGCAATATTACGGACGTAAATTTTATGAAACATAGAAGTACCTTATTCTAATTCAAGAATTAAAAAACAAAATTTAATTTAAAATTGGAAAAAAATTTAAGAATGATCAAATTTATTGATAAAATAATGAAAATTAAATAGTTTTATCTTCCTACGATTATTTATAATAAAAAATAATGCCCTAACATGAAGTTTAATTAAAGTACAACTCTAAAATATAAATTTTTATTTGAAATAGAAATCCAAAATATAAGGTTTATTCAAAATAGAACTATGGTGGCACTGAGTATGAATTATTTGTCATTTTTAATATAGATTTGTGCATTTTGATGCCTTATCAATCATCTCCACTCACAAAGAACTCAACCTTGAGTTATGATCAAAATATGCAAACTTACAATCAAACAAATAAAGTGAAATATTAGCAATATTGAATGTAGGATGTTACCTATCCATAAATGCAATTGAATGACATACATTATCATTAATCTTTTTTTATTATTTTGAATGGTCTGTATTTCCTTACCTTCAATTCATAATAACCTCCAATAATTATATTTTTGCTCTAAAATACCATAACATCATCTCCTACTTCAAGCACTTGAGCTCTTTTATATTGTTTGTCATTAGCTTTATACTTTGTATTGACCTTTTCAAGCTTCTCTTCCACCTCTTCTTAAACTTCTTGTGTTTTTTTGACTAATTTTTTATCAGTTACATTGAATTTAGTACCTTTAGGCAATTTAACAAGATCAAGAATGTGATTAAAAACCTTAGTACAAACTAAAACAAATGAAGATAAACCAATGAAAAGATAAACAACATTATTATAAGTAAATTCAACTTAGGTAATGAGAAAATCCTAATTATTTGGCTTGTCATACTATGTACATCTCACCAAATTACCCAATGTTCTATTCACCACTTCTGCTTGCCCATTAGTTTGTGGATGAGTAGTGCTACTATATTTAAAAGAAAATCAAACATACCTTACAAAATTCTCTAGAAGTGACTCAAAAACTTATTATCATGATCAGATGTAATAGATTTTGAAATGCCATAAAGTCTCACCACTTTTTTAAAATATAGTTTTACAATTGAAGTAACATCTACCGTCTTCTTTTAAGTAAAAGATGTGTCATCTTTGAAAACTTGTCAACTACAACAAAAAATAATATATTCCTCTTTGTGTTCTTGGAAATCCTAATACAAAGTATAAAATCCTCCCAAATAATATTAGGAATAGTTAATAGCATATACAAACTGACATTAGAAGCATGTCTTTGTAATTCTGGCAAGTTTGACAACTTGAAATGATAAAAGTACATCTTTCATCGATTTAGGCCAAAAATTTCCTCTTACAAATCTTCTCAAGAGTTTTATCCCGACCAAGATGACTAACTAATCCCCCATCATATAAATCTCTAATCACCTTCTCTGATAATGAAATAATGAAAGGCAAAGTTGATTTCCTTTTAAAAGAAACCCATTATGAACATAATAATTCTCGTACGATTTCTTAAGCAAACATATTTGTCACTCATCCTTAAAGTTAGCATTATCTACGTATAATTCTTTTAAATGATCAAACCCATCAATTTTCACACTTAAGTTCTTAATCATAGCCACCCTTCTACGCAATGCATTCGCTACAACATTACTTTTTCCTACCTTGTAAACAAGTTTATAAGAAAATTTATCAACAAAGGCAAATGTTATTCCCATTTAGGGTTCAAGTAGGAAGTAATTTAGGGTTCTTCAAACTTGGAAACTTAACAAGTTTAGTTAAATTAGTCGTCATACCTAGGCACTTAATAAGTTTAGTTCCTACTCATAAAAAAATAAAAGATAAATATGAAAAAATCGAAAATAAAGAAATCATATTATAAATCTCCCTTTCTCTTTTATTGAATCTTCTTGTAAGTTTGGATTAGATGTAGCTTTCTATCTTATCTCTTTACTTTATCTTTATCTTTGTGTTTTCCTCACCCCTTAATCAGAATTGTCACCTCTCTAGGTGTATTTGGTCTCAAAATTGTTTAATAATTCAACTTTCTTTATTTTGCCTCTGCTTACATCTTTTTATTGTAAAAACTTGGGGTTTTTGAGTTATACACGATCAATTTACATGGATGTGTAAGTGACCATTTATTGCAAAAAACACCTAAATTAACAATTTCACACTCGCATAGAGACTTACATAGTCAATATACACGGTTGTGTATGTTAACATACCCGAGCATGTAACTCCACACAACCAAAACTAATTTTTCAATCTTTACATGTTTATAGAGACTTACACAGTTATTGTATACGATCATATAGGTCTTTAATTGATTCAAATCTTTGTTCCATGCCATGATTTCATCCAAATTCTTCTCCTTTTATTCCATAAAGGAAATTATAACCTACCAATGCACTTAGAGAGAATTAAGTACCAAAAACATAACAAAACTATGAAATAACAAGCACAAAAGTTAAATATAGGTGTATAATTATAATCAAACAAGCATCTATCAAATATCCCCATACTAAAGCATTTGCTTATCCTCAAGCAAATCATAATATAAATTATCAGTATTTACAAACATCTATCCTTTATTAATCTTAACCTATCCATCCATGCTTTAACACATCATATCATATTAATCAAATTAATAGATAATTAGATCAAGTTATTGATCGGGTGTTTGATGTGTGTCAATCCCATGAGGAGGGATAATCTAATCCTAAAATCTAAGGCCAAAACAAATCACATAAATTCAAATATAACGAAACTAAAATGAGAATTCAATTCAATCAATCAATTCAAATTAAGAAACAATCACTTAAATATTAATAATTCAGCGATTGCAAAACACACCCAAGAATTAACCTAAGGGAATTAGCAATTGAGAGGAAGGAAATTTTACCTATCCTTAATGATAACCTAACTGATTATGAATTACCGAGTTGTTGGTTCTAGCCGATCCTAGGGTTGATTACACTCTCTCGAGTTAAAACCATTAAACCTAAATTATAAACCCTAATCAGATTACCGAAGTTGCAATCTCTGAATTAACAACCTATCCAAAACCCTAATTAGTTCTGAAGTTGTCTAAAAAGCTATCGAAAACCTATACAAGATCTCTCTTTGCACAATTTACTGATTTGATTTAATTCTTGTTCTATTAAATCACCTAACTCTCGTTAGCCCAATTTAATTATTTTTCATTCGATTCACCCTCTCAGTTTATTATCCAATTATACAAGTCCAAAATTAAATCACAATAAATCCAAATAACACATAAATAATCAAATTTCATTAAATCAATGATAAAACCCTGAAGATTAGTTTAGAACATCGTCAACATCCAAAAATCTTATTATCAACTGTTATTCCAATTCTATACAATAATCAAACTGAAAATAATAGGAAATATGAATTAAATGGACGACGAGAGGCAACAACATCAGGAAACTCCTAATCCGGGAAGTACATCGACTTAGCTTCTTCTCCTCTTCTCTCTTCCTTCTTCTCTTTCTCTATCTCTTAATAATTCGCTCTAGGGTTTATCTGAAAGTGACTGATGCAAAAGCTCCCTTTGCCTCTTTGTCTTATTCTTTAAATACCTTTTTTGTTCTAAGTCATTGACACGTTCATGCGATTCACAAAATGCAACCTAACAAACTATCATATAATATGCAAAATTCACATTCAAAGCAAAACACATAACCCCCACACTTGAGCAATACATTGTCGTCAATGTGAGAAAGGGACAAACGAACACACATGGAAAGAAGAAGCATAAATTAAAAGGAAAAGAAAAAGTAAATAAAGACTAAAGTTAAAAAGAAAAAGGGTTAGAACAAAGCCTCAAGGTGATTGACGTGGGGATGGTGTTGGATGTGGCAGTTGGATGCCTTGAGCCTCAAAGCAACGATGGATATGATGTATATCTCAGCTCTGACATCATTGTGTTCAGGCCATCTCCTTCATTCTTCTAGAGTTCTCTGCAAGTGTATTTGTAATTACCTTGGTGTTCGTGGAGATTATATCAAGCACTTTCTTCTAGCCTAATTCTTATGTTTCTTCTTTGTTTTCAGACTCCTCGCTGGTCGAATCCTCTTTTTGTTGTTGCTGAGCACTTGAACTCGCTTGACTGGTCCTGATCTTGAAGTGTGTGTTAGCACTAGTATCCGGAAGTTTCATGTTGTGGGACTTCAAGATTTCATCTCGCCACAGATGATGATGGTTTAAGAATTCAGGACGGTAGACTGTGAGTCTGTTGCACTTAACTCTATAATAATCAACTATGGTCAAAACCAAGTAACCCATTCCTAAGTTATTGCTCCTCTTACGTCGAGTGGCAATAATTGCATTAAAGATGTAGGTGGTTGTGCAAACTGGGATACTGTGCTCCATGCACCACAACATGAAAAGTTCCTTCATCAAACACTTGTTGGTTTCCATTTTGTCAAAACAATTTGACACATGAATTTATGCAGCAACAAGTGTTCATGGCTCCTAATGATGTTATTGTGTGCATTCTTAGCATCGAAATGCTCTAACCCAGTTAGTTCAATCTAGTAGGGGGTGACACGGAAATCATCGTGTTAATCTACTACGGATGATTTGGGGAAACCATAATCTTCATACAAAGTCTCATAATTAAGCTCATATGGTTTTCCCTGCAACCTAAACCACAATTCCCTAGGTTTATTGGATTCGTATTGAAGGGATGTAAAGAAATCTGAGGTAAGTTCAAGGTAAACTAGGTATTGAAATTGAATAAATTGTCCCCATTGCATTCTCTCTGCTAAATTTTTAACCTTGTCTCGCAATTTTAATCTATCTAATGTCTCAAAATGAAAATACTTTGTGTTGGGTACTGTTTCCGGAACCCAACCTTTTACTCCAATAATAAAAAATTTGCATACTTTAAATCATTGGAAAGGTAGAAATCAACTTAGTCAAATTCCTCATAGATCAATACCGAATTTATCCCAACATCACTTCCTTTATTACACCATCATACAAAGAAATTCAACCTCCAATTGGAATTCACCCAACTCTCAGCCTCAATACATTTGACTCATCACTTATAACTAATTGTCATCATTCACAATATTCCTATCTTTCTTTTCCATAATTCACTTATTAAAAAATCGCAACAATTTATATTCAAAGTTCATCAACTCAACTCATACCATTCATACACAATTCATATTTCATCAACATCATAAGATAAATGTTTACAAACTTTAATGGCATTCCAAGCCATATTACAACATCAATATCAAAAATCTGAATACAAAAGATACAAAACCCCAAAATTCTCAACATATGCCTAAGGTCTTATTTTTACAACAATCTAAATTAAAATACAACATGTGCATAACCAAACAAATGCCTTTACTTTCTTTCACCCGATCTCTTTCTCAGCACTTGAAGATGGGAATGAAACGAGGGGGTGAGCTTTAAGCTCGTGAGTAATATGCTTATAACCGAGAAACAAGTGAAAATCATTGACATATTTATTTACATTGAAAAATTCACATTGTAAGCCATGCAACATATATTTCCCAAATTCACAACTTATCAAGCAATTTATAAACATCATGAATCATGATTCAATGCATCATCACATTAAACACATTTGATGAAATTTTTGCTTCAAAGCATAATACTCACTTCATCATATCTTAACACACCAAAATGCAAATGCACACATAATTGGCTCGAGGGTTCCGTGAACAGAACAGAGAAATCGAAGTTTACTCCGTGAACAAAACGAGTCCATTTTTAGATCTTGTGGGCCACAAGCGGGCAGTCAAGAAAAGGCTTTACGTCGACGTGCACGTGACTACAAAACGGTTCCTCTCTCGCCCAAACACAATCAAATCACTTACATAATTCAATCATTCACAAATTCACATTCTCATGATTTTTCTTCTTTCCATTTACTCAAAATTCCATGATAAAAGACATAGCATAATCATGCTCACTATTAAATCTTTATCACAATGTCATACATAACATAAAACACATCATAGCAATTCACAATTTATCAATTCAAGCATATACACACATGTAAGCAAATTCTCAAATTAATCAAAAACAATAAAGCAACATTTAATGGAAATCCTTTTATTTTCTTGATTTGGAAAGAAACCTTAGTAGCTCATTACTCAAATTATAAACATGAAACCCACCTTATTTCCTTGCTTGCACACTTTGCTCAAAATCTCTCTCTCTTTGCTCCTATTGCCTCTCTTACTTTCCTTCACAATGGCAAAAATTTCCAAATCAATAGGAATCTAAAATTGGACAACTCATAACACATAATCATAAAATTGATCTTAGAAAACTTAAACCCATACTTTTCTTAAGCTATACGAACCAAGAAACGTTCAGAATTCCAAAATCTTAAGATCCAACTTACCTTAAATCCTTCACCAAATGAAGGGTTTCTTAGCTTGGATGGAACTTCTCATCATCCTTTTCCTTTTTCCTTCTTGAATCAACTCAAAATCCATCTGGAAAGCTTAGAAAAAGAAAACCCTAACTTCCTTCTTCTTCTCTCCAAAAACCGAAACTCTCCTTTCTTCTCTCTTTTCTTGTTCTTTTCTTCTCAATTTCGTGCATCTCCCTTCTTAAGAACAAGACCACACCATTTATTTACAATTATGCCATTAATGAATGGGCAATGACCAATTTATCCTCTCATGTAAGCCTTGTAACTTAAATAGCTTAAGTGACCTTCCAATTTTGCACCTCATGCATTCTTAACACCTTAACGTTATAATTAAATCAAATTATTTCATAAGAAAAAAATCTTACTAACATTAACATATTAATTAACTCCACAAAATAATATAATATAACAAAGCCTCAAAATTCATTTAGTTATAATTAACTTCTTCCAAAAACAAGACCTTTTTTCTAATCATCAAATTGAAGGAATTTGCTAACACTTTCTTCTAGAGAAATGTTCCTCATTGTCTTAATTTCCCAATGACACCAAAATCATTCAATTTGGTTCAGTAATTTAAAAGTTATGGTCCAAACACTTTCAAACTGTTACTAAACCGAGACTGCACACTAAACCCAAATTCACTCCAGAAATTGAAAGTCTTAAGGACTGAATTGAAATTTGATTCCTTCAGGTAACTTGTAGCTCCATGTCTTTAGTTTAATTTGAAACAAGAATCAACTCAAGTGGAGCTCTACAGATAGAGATATCTCCAAAATACTGAAGCATGTTCAGAAAAATATCCAACTCATACTCTTTTAACCGATCCTCTCACTTTGATTCAATCAGTCTTTCTCAAATTAATCTAAAAAATGATATTTTTTTTGAAGAGGTAGAGGAATGTCTTAGAAATATAAAAATTCAAAAATCGGGTCAATCGGAGGTCGGACGAAAAAGTTATGGGAAAAAGAGTAGAGAGAGGTCGGATCAGGGGAGGATCGGCCGCGCTGCACGTGATGCGCGCGCGAGGGCTACGCTGGACGCGAGAGTGCTCGCCTCGCGACCTAACTTCCAAAATTCATATATTTTGACCTAGAACTCCAAATTTTACAAACTTGGTATTAATGGAAAGCTAAAAGAATGCTCTACAACTTCGATGAAGGACTTGAAAATAATTTCGGTCTCTAAAAGGGTCAAAAGTCCACAACAAAGTGATTGTTCGTCAACTTAATCCTAAACAGCATCAGAACTTCTAAACATCACAACTTTTCACTCCATTGTCCAAAAATGTCATACTTTATATCAGTGAAAAGATAAAAAGACAATCTACAACTTTTATGAAGACCCTAAGAACAATTGCTAACTTTATGAGGGTCAAAATTTTACTCAAAGTTTCTGTCCCGAAAGTTCATCCTAAATAACATCAAGACTTCAAATGATCATAACTTCCAGCCCTGATATCAAAAAATGTCATACTTTATAGAGTTAGAAAGATGGAAAGATAAGCTACAAATTTTATGAAGACATGTTTAGCTAATTCCACCTAGATCAACCCAATAAAATCACCGAAGTTTCAGATTGAAAATCTAGCTCTCCACTGTTCATTCTCTGAAAATTTTCAGACTTCCAAATTTTCAAAAACCACCATTTCAACTTTTTATTCTAGTCATTTCCACTCTATTTCTACCAACTTATTCACCATAAATTTCATAGTACCCTTAAACATACAGGTTTACTCAAAAATCTCATAATTATCAAAAACCAAAATTAATTATTCACTCTTCATCAACTTACTACATTCACTACCTTAATCTTGTATAAATCATTTCAAATTCAAGAATTTTTCCTTTTCTTTGCACATGACTAAATCACTGCCAATTCTAACTTCCAAAAAAAGTTCGAGGTCCAATACATATGAAATGCTTATGAGACTTTTTGCCAATTATTACGTTGTTGTGACCGAGTTCCTAACTGTCCTATATCCATTGTGAATACCGGGTTTATTTATACTATCCCTTATCCATTGGGGATATAGGGCTCATTTTACATAGTAAGCCGTTGGCTCTTAATCACATTTGGAACTTTAAGCTCGTTTTTGGTGGCTACTCAAGTCACAAGTCTCATTATCTGATCATGCATGAAATGCATCTCTCATTATCTATCATGTCATGAAACATTTAGTTCGTCACATTCACATACAAGTAGCACTTCAATATCTCATTCATATATCACAATCATCAGACCTTCATTGTTCGGAATCAACACAATCAAATCATATTCATTCAATAATTTAGACATAATATATTCAAACAATTAATTGAGTGAGACCGTCTAGGCTACTCACAGTTTGCTCCAGAAGCTATTGCCTCGAAGTCTCGGCAACATTTGGCTGATGGTGCTCTATATGTTCTTCTATATCATGCAAAACATACACATATCACAATTTTGTACAATTGTATAAGTGTCTATTAATGCACACATATGTATATGAAATATGTACAATGCATGTTCAATGACATTCCTGGGTATATATCTTTAATACATGTCCCATATCCAATTCATGGTCTTCCAACAATTCCCTCACTTTCTTTCCATCAATATTTTTCAAATCAACACCAAAGGCTACCAATTTTTTTTGTAGAAATATTAAAATGTGTTAGGAATCTATTGGTTCAAGAATCACTTCATTTGGAGGTCGGATGAAGTTATGGCCAAAAGAATCAAATATAATTATGTCCTCAATAATGTTGTACCTGTCTTGGGACAATTGACATAACTTTCACTAGAGATATCGGATTAAGGTCTTCTTAGGATGGTTTCGATGAGGACTTCTAGATCTACAACTTTTGTGAAGTCTCCAAAGAGATAATTTTCCATTTGGAGGGTTAAAACAAACAGACCATGTGGAAATACACGGGCAGACCGTGTACTCCTCAGGTCTGGTGGCCTTTTTGCATTTGGAATACACGGTTAGTGTTAATTTAGACGGCCTTACCATGTATTCTTTGGATTTTTACTCAATTATCCTTCTCCAAGGCATCTTCAATGGATCCTACACCCATTCTAACATCACTTTCACTCATAATCTTCCCAAATTCTCCTCTTCTAATGTAATATCACTTCATAATAATTCAAACACTAATTAGATTTCATTAACTCTCAAATCTCAACTCATTTGATTAATCATCTTAAGTGGATAACTTCTTCAAGGATACCTAATTTCAGCTCAACATCATCCATACACATTTCATATTCCCTACTTGATCATAAACACTCAAAATATAACACATTCTTATACACTCAAAATAGAACACAACATATACATTCATCCAACAGTATACTATGTCCAGTTCTCACTTTCATGTCAAATTTTGGGACTCTTAAAGATAGAATTTAAATTTGATTTCTGCATGAAAAATGTAGCCATATGTCTCTAGTTTAATCCAAACTAATAATCATCTCATTTGGATAACTAGACAAAAAGTTATGGCTAAAACACAAAAGCATACTCAGAGATTATGTTGCTGCTACATTTTCCAGATCAACTACCAATTTTGTTTCCAAATCTTACCCGAACACAACTCATACAAAGATCATCTTTTCTACTCCATCTACTCCTCATTCTTAACTCTATTTCAACTTATCCATTAACATAAACAGGTCATAAACTCTTTTCTATAATCATCAACTTCCAATTTTCATTAAAACATCCTTTTCACAACCAATCCATGTTAAAAATATGTGTAGCATAACTCATAGTTTCTTACTCATCATATACAACATCAATCATCCATAAAACAACTTTTAACCTGTTATTTAGCATTTATATGAAACAAAACATAAATATATATGTGTGTGTGTGTTCATTTCTTTACCAACGTTCTAGCATATACAATACTTCTTTTCATGATCATTCAACCTTTAAAACATCTCTATAAATCATTACTCATCAACAAAATCAAGAAATTTACATACTCTTCATCATTCAGGACACATTCATAAACAAAACACCATTACATGTCATTAACCTCTAACTACCATCATAAATGCTTCATTTAACAAAACCCATGATATTTAACAGGCTACTTACTTGATTTAGCTTCCAATTCTTTACACTATTCAAGAATATAAAAAATCCTTAACTTCATATATAACCCACGATCATCATCATCTTGAGGGTTGGAAGGTTTGGGTTTTTGGTGAGAATGAAAGAGAGAGCAATGTGAAAGAGTAGCAATTGGAAGATGAGAGGACTGGGTTCAACGTGAATGTAGATTTGAAGGATTAAAACTCATGAAGAAGAGGAAAAAGAGAAGCTACGAAAATGAAGGAGAAACCCAAAATAAAACACCAATAGCCTTTTAAGTGAGAAGCATCGTGAAAGAACAAACAAGGGGGGGGGTCTTTCAATTAAAATTAATAACTTAAGACATGGTTTGGCAAGTGACACCACATGTCCAATTTCTAAAGCATTAGACTAGGTTCTTTCATTTAACTAGTCCAGTCAATTTTAATTTCTACTCCAATTGTCCCCCAAATTTCAATGGCACTTGTTAATAAATCCTAAAGTCATTTATCAAAATTTACATTGCCATTGGACAGTAATTTCTACTACCATTTAACAATTGTCTTGCCACTTGACATTTTTCCTATTCCAAAAATTACCCAAAATTTAGGAATTTTGGGTAATTTTTGGACTAGGCCTAAATTTTACCACAAATTCTAAATCAATAAATATACTCTCCAAATCAATTTTCAACATATAAAAACCACAATTCTCAATATAATCACATTTATGAATAATTATTCCAGAAAATTGTCATTGAATGCATGTACAATTATTTTTATGTGTAAAGGTTCAATATTCACGTGTATGTGCATATCATGTAATGCATGAGCATGAAATGTGTTTTCTAATCTCTCAGTAATCTTTCATATTTACTATTTTAGCCTTAACATGGGTAACGAGATGTTACACATTTTCTGTTCATATTGGTTTGATTAAACTTGATTTCTCTATATTAAATCGATATTGATATAATTTTGACATTGATGATTCTGGACAATTGATTATCCAAGGAGTTTGATATTCGGAACTAAATTGGGAGTGTTTGTGATTTGAATATGAATAAAGAAAATGAATTCTCAACTATATGTTGAATGTCGGACATAGATTCGATGAATTGTGGTAATTGAATGTGTCTCTTGACTAAAAAGTGATTGATGATATATTATGTTAAAATGTTGCACTTAATTACGTGAATATGCATGTTCACATAAAGGAGTTATGATTGGAGCAACCAATGTGAAAAGAGCTTTAAGCTTAGATATGTGCACATAGAGCCTCAGGCTCAATGTTTAATGAACCTAGTATCCACAACGGGTGCAGGACAATACTGAAATGAGCCTGGTATCTATAACGGATACGGAAACGAGTATATTACTTAAAAAAGAATCTTGGTATCTTAGGACTAGTTATATAATGGTCAAACAAACAAAACCAAACTCTTTTGTTTAATTAATAATAAATATTTTCATTACAAAAAGTAATTAGAAGAAGATTAAGTTATATGTAAATAAACTTGCTTTTTAGGACATTATATTTACATAACTCCAAGAATCTCCCACTTGCCCTAAAGCAAGTTTGACATTTTCCTCATTCCCATCCCTGCTAGGTGACCCTCAAAACTCTTTTGAGACAGCGTCTTCGTAAATAGATAAGCAAGGTTTTGATCTATGGGAATCTTTACCACATTCACCTTATCACGTTGTATTATCTCCCTTATGAGATGATACTTTCTCTCAATGTGTTTGACAGCTTTATGGTTTTGAGGCTCTTTAGAATTAGCCACTACCCCACTATTATCACAATAAAGTGTAATGGCCTTTTCTCCCTCAGGAACTACCTCTAAATCATTTAAGAACTTGCAGAGCAAGACTGCTTCTTTTGCTGCTTTACAAGCAGCAACATACTCAGCCTTTATAGTCGAATCAACTGTAACATCCCATTACTTGTGGGAGGCTTAGAATGATAAATGTGAGTGATTAATGAGAGTTAGAGATGCACTTCCATTTTCGTTCATAATATACCACGCATTTATACATGAATAGTGAATTTATCTGCATATGAAAATAATTGTACATGCACTCATGAATAATTCCGGGTATAACTGGATTGATTTGTGAATTTTTTAGAATTATGAATATTTTTACATTGGAAATTTTAAGGGTTAGTGGAATTGTGATATTTTGAATTTTGATGAATTTATGAAATTTTGGGATTTTTAAGGATAATAGAAAAAAAAAAGAGGAAGAAAAAGAGGATCAAAAGAATATTGGGGATAATTGGATTGTAAAGATGATAGTTGTAATGGAAAGAGGAGAGCTAAATGGAGTTAGTTTCAAAAGAAACTAAGTTAGGTTTAGTCATTAAGAAAATGACAAGTGTCACTTAGGCTTTTTGTACTTTTGCTAGAAGTAGGTTACTGTTCTTTGAG
>JAOSBP010000002.1:16006566-16017112 GCA_027563825.1 Erythroxylum mucronatum | reverse complement strand
TGTGTATTTAATGAAATACAAGTCTGAAGCATTTGAAAAGTTCAAAGAATTCAGACTTGAAGTAGAGAAACAAACTGATAAGAGTATTACGACTCTTAGATCTGATCAAGGTGGTGAGTACTTGGACCATAAGTTTCTTAGTTACTTAAAAGAGAATGGAATTCTCTCACAATGGACTTCACCTGGAACTCCACATGTGGTTTCTGAAAGGAGAAACCTACTTTATTAGATATAGTACGTTCCATGATGAACTATACAGCTCTTCCAGTTTTATTTTGGGGATATGCTCTTAAAACTATAACTTACCTATTGAACAGAGTTCCATCTAAAACCGTTGACAAGACTCCATATGAGATATGGACTGGTAAAAAATCAAGGTTGTCACACTTAAAAATTTGGGGATGTGATGCTTACTTGAAGCGTGAAATGTGTGATAAGCTTGAAGCTAAATCAAATAAATGCATGTTTATGGGGTATCCAAAAGAAAGTTTTGGATATCAATTTTATCATCCACTTGAGCAAAAGGTGTTTGTCTCAAGATATGCTATATTTTTAGAAAGAGAATTTATTCTCAAAGAAAGTAGTGGGAGTGATGTGGAATTTAGAGAAGTTCTAGAACCACAAATACACATCCAAATGGAATAAGAACCACAAGTTGATACATTAAATGTCCAATCAATAGTTCAAGAAACACATAGTTTACGACGGTCTGGAAGGGTACGTCATCCACTTGTTAGATTAGATCTAAATGTTGAAAAAGGAAGTGATGATGCTTCACTTATGAATGACAAACCTACTGATTTTAAAGAAGCAATGTTGGATATCGATTCTTTAAAATGGCAAGAAGCCATGAAATCCGAAATGGAATCTGTGTTCACTAACCAAGTATGATCTTTGGTGGATGCACCTGAAGATATAGTACCTATTTGGTGCAAATGAATTTTTAAGAGAAAAACTGACATAGATGGAAATGTACATATGTACAAAGCAAGGTTGGTGGCAAAAGGTTACAGACAAAAACAAGAAGTTGATTTTGATGAAACTTTTTCGCCAATAGCAATGCTTAAATACATAAGGATTTTATTGGCTATAGCAGCATACCATGATTATGAAATTTGACAAGTGGATGTCAAAACAACATTTCTCAATGGGAATTTGCAAGAGAATTGTATATAACACAACCTGGGGGTTTTGAATCCAAAGAATTTCCTGATCAAGTATGCAAGTTGCAAAGGTCCATTTATGGACTGAAGCAAGCGTCATGAAATTTGAACATCCGTTTTGATGAAACAATCAAAAAGTTTGATTTTATAAAAAATGTGGATGAACCTTGTGTTTATAAGAAGGTAACTGAGAGTGCAGTCGTTTTCTTAGTGCTTTTTATGGATAACATATTGCTTATTGGAAATGACATTTCAATGCTCTAGTCTGTTAAGATATGGTTATCTAAGAACTTTTCCATGAAGGATATGGAAGAAGCAACTTATATATTAGGTATAAAGATCTATCGAGATAGATCAAAGAGGTTGCTTGGTTTGTCCCAATCCTCGTACATAGACAAAGTGTTAAAAAGGTTTAGCATGGAAAATTCCAAGAGAAGATTCTTACCTACATCACTTAGGATTTCTCTTTCCAAGAGCATGTGTCCTAAGACATAAGAAGAAAGGATAGAATGAAAGGTGTTCCATTCGACTGTTGGATCGATCATGTATGTGATGCTATGTACAAGACCAGATGTTGCTTATGCTTTGAGCATAACAAGAAGATATCAAGCTAATCCCAGTGAGGGTCACTGGACAGCTGTGAAAAACATCTTGAAGTACTTGAGAAGGACTAAAGATATTTTTCTGGCCTATGGAGGAACTGAGCTGAGAGTTCAAGGTCATTCGGATGCTGGTTTTAATTCTGATCAAGATGATAGTAGATCACAGTCAGGGCATATTTTTACTCTTTGTGGTGGAGCAGTTAGTTGGAAGAGTTCCAAACAACCAACTATCATAGATTCAATAACTAAAACTAAGTATATTGCAGTTTCTAAGGTAGCGATGGAAGTAGTTTGGATCAAGAAGTTCATCACTGAACTTGGAGTGGTTCCTAGCATTGTTGATTCGATAGTAGTGTACTGCAACAATAATAGTGCTATAGCATAAGTGAAGGAACCGATGTCTCATCAGTGATCCAAGCATGTACTCAGGAAGTTTCATCTGATCCGAGAGATATTAGAACGGAAGGACATCCTGATAAAGCGAGTTCCCACTGAAGAGAATTTAAAAGATCCTCTCACTAAACCTTTATCTCAAAAGAGACATGATAGACATATGGATGGCTATGGTATTCGATACATTGGCAATTGACTTTAATGCAAGTGGGAGATTGTTAGTTTATGCTCTTGTAGCCAATTTTTTTGTTGTATATTTATTTGTATAAAAATTGGTTTTAATTCAATAAAAGGCATTCTTTATCTTATGTATTTGTTAATTATTTAATTATTAATCATAACGATAAAATTCCTAGAATAATTGTTATGCAATTAGAAATGGACAAGTTATGTCAAATCACTTTTGACATTCCTAATATTTGGGTGGTCATGACATATTGTTAGATGTTAATCATGATCTATGATTATAAATTATTTAATTAGGGAATTAAAGATAAATTAAAAGGAGATTTAATTAATCTAATTATAATTATGAATTAGAATTAGAATTTATAATCATGGCCAATATATTAGGAACCTAAAGGGTTACATATAAAAGGTCTATAAAGGAGAAAGTGAAATTTGAATTAAGTTGGACTTAATTGAGAAGTTTTAGAAACTTTAAGGGTCAATATGTGATATTTGATCTTATAAGGATTAATTCATAATTATAATTAAAGTTTGACTTTAGTTGTAATTTTAATAAAATCCAAGGACATGAAAAATAAGATTTTTCATATAAAAGGAAAAATTAGAAATTTGGTAACCAACATTTCATACATTTTTCCTCTTAAATCATATTTGAGTTTTCTCTGAATAGATCTGTGGATATCGTTAGAGGTTGGACGATTGAACGGCTTGTAGATTGACATATTCAAAGAAATAGAAAAACTGTAATACGAAATCACAACAGGTTAGTAGGTTTTTGTCAATTTCTTTTTTATGTTTCTAATTAAATTATGTTAATGTTGATGCTATGGAGAAAAATATATATATTATTTTCGTTGCGCTAAGATTTGATCTTGCGTAATTTTTTTAACGAATTTATGTATATGTTTATTATGTTTATGTATTAATCATAGTACAGAATTACAACCGATATTGTCTTTCAAGAAATCAAATGAAGAAGTTTTATGTTTAATGACGTAATTATTTAAAGGAATTCTTTATATTATGCATATTTATTTAACTAAATGATGTATATGATAAATGTAAATTATAAGTGAAATAATGATGTGATCATAATGATGAGATTCATATTGTATTTTTTCTTATCTTTAAATTGTTCCTCATCATTATTTTTATTGAGATTGGAGAATAATAGAGTGTACAAAGACTAGTATGCATTGTATTTCTTTTTTCTAAAGGAAGTAGTCGATCTCATAGATTAGAATATGGAGATACTTAAATAACTATATGAGTGCTTGTTAGATAACAAATCTATTGAACTGGCCTAATATGAGACTTCCATTTAGAATATTATTTGTATGACTATGGACATTTTCATTGTAATGATTGTTTACGTCATCCTTTAACTCAGGATTGCGAAAGTATTTCATATAGGAATTGTTATGTTTTGATATTACTTATAACCTATTATTGTCAAAAGCAACATAATAGGTAGTCATTGAATATAACATAAACTATATATATGTAGGTCAGTGATCAATATAGGATTCACTACCCAAAACTAATTAGAAAGAATGTTCTATTGTTCTCATCTAATATTGATTTGGAAAATCCTTAGCTAAAGTGGAATGATATTAGAAAATACTTTTTTCAAATGTAATTAATAGAATCGATTCCTAATGGCTATATATTTGAAAATTAAAGAAATTTAATTTATCTAATCTTAAATACGATTTGGGATTATAATTAATATCTATTGCTAACATATTTAGGAACCTAATGAGTCACACACAAAAAACAGTTAAAGAGACAAAAAGATAATTTAATCAAGTTTGACTTGTTTATAAAGTTTGAGAAATTTTATTATTAAATATGAGATATTTAATAAATAATAAAATCAGTTTTTAAATCAAATTCGTATCTAACTAGATTTAATTAAAATTAAAATTTTGTTTCAAGTTAAATCACTAAAAGGTTCAAACCTTAGTATAAATAGGCTTATGTTCTAAAGGATTTAGCACTTCTCTTACCAACCCGCTTTACCCTACTTATAGAGTTCTCTTAACTCGTTCTTGTCTAATAGAATTTGGATACGTGTGCGAATGTGATAACTACAATGAGCCAATTTTATAAATAATTCGAAAAAAAAGACAAGAAAATGATCAAGGTATATAATAAAAGATTTAACATGTGTGTGGCTATAGAGATTGTGATGACCCAATTTCATAAATAGTTTGAGGGAAACAAAAAAAAAGATCAAATTATACAAGAAGGAACTATTTACATCTATGTTTAATATGTTTGCCCAAAAATCATATTACAAAATTTAAAATGATCTTGACTTTTGAGAAATCAAATAAAAAAGTTACATTCCTTAATCTTGTCTCGATTTTCCAACATAAACATCTCTATTTCATTCATTTGACAATTTTTTGCTAATTTTTAGAACTAATTAATGTTATTTGCAAAGAATTGGAATAGCTAAGAAAACTAAATTTCTATTGATCAATAAGTATTAAAAATATTTTTTATGTACCGAGAAATGTTTTCACAATGTTTGATTATAAATATTAAATACTATTCCAAAATTATTTGATTAAGACTAAAGTGCCAATTCAACATTCTTAATTATTTTATTAAGATAATTCAGAAATGGATTAAATAATGACATGTGACCCTGGCATAGTTTTTTTTTTGAAAAAGGAAATTAGTATAAATAAAGAAGAAATTTACAAGGTCAACAAAAGGGAAAACCCTTTATATACAACACAAAAAGAGAGCCAACAATAAATAAATCAGCTATCGCAGCAAAAGGATCCTAAATAGAACCCCCATCAATCAACTATAGACATAAGGCATGACAAACATTAGAGCTACAATGGACTTTCTTGGTCAAAACTAGCGCCCGAATGTTAGACATAATTAAGCAGATCAAACTCTCCTTCGTAGATGAGGTACTCTGGAAGCGTCGAAAGTTTCGTTCCTGCCAAAGCGAATATAAACAGACCCCTAAAACAATAAGTTAGACAGGTTTGATGGAACCTGCATGAGAAGATAAAGAACTAGTGATATTCATAAAATCAGACCCAGGATCCGTCCAGCATCATAAGTCACAAATAACTTTCCAAATAGAATAGGTAAAAGGACACTCGAAAAAAAGGTGAGAACAAGATTCCATTTGAATGGAACACATCGGGCAAGAAGGATCCATGTGAACATAAGGAATATGGTCAACAGTCGATAGTTTATTCTGAATAGCTAACCAGAAAATGAAGGAGAAGCGGGGCATTAAAAGATTGCTCCAAACTGTGGAAGCCCAAGGAACAAGGGGACGGCGATGACGCAAATTGTTGCAAATGAAGCGATTAGTCAACTTATGCAGTGAAGTCCCCTTCCAAAAGAAAGTGTCATAATCTTGAGGAGTTGGAGGATAGCTAGGTTGAAGGTGACGCAGAATTCTTGGGAATTTCCACAAGTTCCCATCAATAAATGAAATCATACGGGTCTTGAGAGGGAAAAGTGGAGAAGTTCTGGAAGGAGTTACCTGAGAAATTAAGGGACCGCGACGATCCCAATTGTCATACCAAAGAGAGACCCGACGGCCATCGTTGATAACACAAGAAGTCTTTAAGCAGATATCGTCTCTTAACTTCAAAAACTGGTTGAGGAAAAAAGAGAAACTGGCATCGTTAAGAACTAAGATTTGTTCTTTCTCCCATAGGTCATATTAAATTTTAAATACAAACTTGATAAGTTAGAATGTTACATATGCATGCCGACATTATTTTGCTTTTATTTAATGATCACATTTAACAATTTAAATTTTAACAAATGAAATCAGAAGTATAATTTAGTTATTATCATATACTATGTAAATATATATTAGCGATACATTATCTTGGTCATTAAAGATTAAGAACCTGAAGTTAAATTGAACACTAGAAAATCTCTTGAAAACATTAAGACTATGTGCTTGCATTGATATCCTCACTTATTACTTTTGTTTTCAAAATGACAAAAGAAATAAAGAAAGAGAAGTTCTGATGTGGTTATCAAACATAAATCTCTATGCGGTTGCTACGAAGAATGTGGTATTTGTGTGGACAAAGTACTCACGGATGCTATTACTTTTCCCAATTCACCATTTTGGTGGGGATGTGATGCCATGTTTGTTGTGCATTAAATAGCTGCCCTTGCTTATGTCGCAATACAATACACGTTACCGACACAAGCTTGGTGACCTATTCCTTACTATAATGAGGTCACCTTGAAAGAGCAATATCCATCATGAAACCCCACAATCCCTTGATGAAATTGCAACATGCACAGTCTCATTCTTTTATTTTTCTTCTATATCGGAGGTTTTCTCAAATATTGTTTAGTCTTCTCTTGAACAGTTTTGAGGAAGTATGCAAGTATATCAATGCAATTATGTTTTCATTCTTTCATCAGCATTTAATGTAATATATTTTCGTGATTTTATTGTACCCTTTATCACGGCAGTTGTCGTGACGTTGTGGAACATTCAAACGAATCATGCGCTGCTGACAACCAGAAAGGTAAGGTCGAGTGTCGAGAAGGAAAGAAAGCTGGTATAGTTAATAGAAAACCTAGTGGAGATGTGGTTGCTGGAAAAATTTGTCGTAGGTTGCAGGTTAATTTAGTGAATGGAAGGGTGGTTGAAGACGTTGGCAGGCAAGAAACAGTCATTAAGCTCTCGCAGTGGAGAAAGGCAAGGCATTGACCTAGAACCAAATTCATCACTCAAGATTTGACGAGTAGTTAGATTTAATGTTGAAGCTGTTACTTCACTTAGTGAAGTAGATGGAGTTCACTAGGATCACTTCAAGGAGTAAACGACCATGCACTTGCTTCTAAGTTGCAATCAAAAATGGTTACTTAATTATTCAACTCTTTTTTTTTCTTTTGTCATTTCTTAAATCAGTGAATAACGAAGGCAAAAAGAAGCATTGGGTTTTTCGAACAAGGGTCTTTTTCAGTTTTGTCCCAGCTATTCTTAAATTTTCAATTTTATCCGTACACATGAACATAATTTTAGATTGACCCAAAAATATTCTTTTCTCGTTTTTAAATCTTGTAAAATGCATTTTTCCGTGTTTGAAAGAAACTTTGTAACGAAGATTAAGGATGAAAAGTTTGGATAAGTTGTTCCATTTTCTAGTATTATAACTTCATTAAACGTCTTTTAGTGTACAATGTAATGCGATCCTAAATTAATCTTGTACAAACTTTTGATAAGGAATGATAACTTTCTTTTCTTATCAATTGATATTGTTTAGGTCGTGATTTTTTTATTCTCTACTATGTCTAATTTTCATCATAAGTTGAGATCATGATTTTATCCGACCTTATGTTAACTTATTTCTAATTCTCATCCTAAAGTATTATTAAAATTGTAAATATTAGTAATCATTGTTGTAAATGTAGTGAATTAATGTAACTAATCCTCCTTATACCTTATCTTAATACGTTATTAGATTCATAAAAATAAAATGAGCAACTTGCCTGACTAATCTGTTATTACCTCCAATATTTTCATTTCTATTTCTACTCACCATTCTTTCTTAGTTGAATTTAATACCAAAAATTACTCCGTATGGAGAACACAATTCATTCATATTCTTAATTATCAAGATTTAAGTAGTTTTATTGATGACCTACTAATTCCACCACTAAAAACAACTATTTCTCCTTTTCTAGCACATTAAATACTGTATCTTATTTAAGATTCTTGGCAATAAAAAGTTTGGTGCTTCTTTACTAATTTTTATCCTTTATCATCTAAGCAATATTTTTTGATAGTATAAGTTTCACTTATTTGTGTGAACTATGGCAACCCCTTGCATGTCTTTGATTTCATTTTTCAAAATCTATAACTACAACTATCTATTGAACTTTAAGAATTTAAAAAAATTCTATGTCAATGATTTTCTTGAAAAAGAAAAAGTGTTTTAAGATGAAATAGGTGGAATAGGCAAATTTTTTTACCTCCAATAGAATTAATGTATTTATATAAGTATTGAAAGTAATTATCATACTATCATTATTGCGTTAAATTTGTAACCAAATCTTGTCCCACTCTACGAATTTATGGTCAACTAAGAACCCATTAAATTTTTCTTAAAAACATCCACAATCTTAAGTGTAGGTATGTGTCCACATGAGGTCCCTCTTGGATATTAGACCACTAATGAACTAAGCCATCTTGCTAGTTTTATAGGAAGACCTATAGCTTTGGATCAACCAACGGCTGAAACCAAACTCATCAATTGTGCAAGAGTATGCATATTAGTTACCTCACTATCTGATCTTCCTGATACTATTCCATATCTTGGGCTAAGTGAGGACCTGCAATCTATAGAGGAACAGTTGAAGGTCACATAGGCATGGATGCCTCAACCTAGTAAGAAACAATTATGGAAACCAACAAGGAGGGTGTTCGAAACAGGTAATCACTAAGAACTAATGGAGATAAGTAATGTACATAAAGGGTTGAATGTAGAGAATGCAATTGCAATTGCTAGTGCAACTGACAATACTACATGCAAAACTCCAAATGCAGCAAACAATGATATAACTGATGCTCTAATTACAAACAATGAGTTAAATGAGGAGAATGCAATGTAATTGTCAATTGAAGCTGACAAAGTTACAACTGATATTTCAAAAGTAGACAATGCTGTAACTAAATGTCTCAGTGCAGGAGGCAAAGTAATCAGTCAGGTGAGTATCAAGAAATAAAAAAGGAAAATGCAACTGGAAGGGTCTGATGAAATTATAGAAGAGAATGAGAATGCTGACAGTGTGGACAAAATACACTATTTAAACATCTGGAAAACAAACTCAGCAGCAAGTACAAAAAGAACAAGAATTTGAAACAGTTGTTAGAAGAAGATCTAATAGGAAGAAAAAACTCTCCCTAATGGAGTCGGCCTCATGAACATTCTCACTTGGAATGTAAGACAGGCTAATACGCCTAACAAGCAGTTGATGATCAAGGACATCATTTTGCAAAATAAAGTGACAATTGTTGGTATATTAGAAACTAGAATAAAAAAGGAGTATTGTAGACTAATGAACTACCTCCTAGCCAAATGGAAAATCACCTCTAACCATTCTTGTCATCCCAATGTAAGGGTTATTGTCTTATGTAATTATAAAGCCTTATCTTCTACTTCTTTTAGCATTTATGACAAGATGGTGCACTTATAGATTATTACAGCACATCTTAACTTACAATTTTGCATTTTATTCATATATGCACACTACAATGCTTATCAAAGGAATTTCTTATGGAATCAAATCAAGGTTCTAGCAACTTCAATCAATATTCCTTAGATGCTCTCAGGGGATTTTAACTCTATTTAAAACATAGAGGAAGCAGAGGGAACAAGTGTTGAACATGTGACTTTAAAACAGTCAAAGATTTTATCAAAATATTTTCTTTAAGTTCAGATTTTATTTTATGCTGATTTAGATTAGATATTATCTGATTTTTGAATTTAAATTAGAGAAAGATTGTATAAATAGACAAGCTTCTATTCAATAAAAATTGAGAAAGTCTTCTCCACATAAAAAAAACCAACAATTGGTATCAGAGTTCTCTTGATCTTAAGGGACCTCTAAGCCTACAAACCTATAACCCATAACCCATAACTCATGCCTACAAACCTATAACCCATAACTCATTCTACGTTTTCCCACACCACAAATCAAAAACCACACGTCGACGTTCCAGATTTGCCAACAAATCCTACAATGACTTAAGTCAGGATGCACAAAGAAAAGGAAAAAAATTCAGGAGGAGACAAAATCAAGAGTTTCAACAAGATCGACAACAACAACAACAGAAACAAAGATGATTCATATCCACCATGCCCACATTGAGGAAAAAAATCACCCACAACAAAAAATGAGAGATGTCAAACAAGCTGTAAACGATCAACTTGAGGAGGAGGAGTTATTTGAAGCATCATACCTAGCCTAACAGCGAAATTATGGGAGAACAAACAAAAAAGAAAAAACAAATGCTTGGAGTTTACAGTATCAAAGTCGAGGAGAAGTGTTGAACATGTGACTTTGAAACAGTCAAAGATTTTATCAGAATATTTTCTTTAAGTTC
The DNA here is from genome assembly GCA_027563825.1 of Erythroxylum mucronatum. Lineage (NCBI taxonomy): Eukaryota > Viridiplantae > Streptophyta > Magnoliopsida > Malpighiales > Erythroxylaceae > Erythroxylum > Erythroxylum mucronatum. The sequence goes on along the minus strand of JAOSBP010000002.1, from coordinate 16,006,643 downwards.
AGATTTTATTTTATGCTGATTTAGATTAGATATTATCTGATTTTTGAATTTAAATTAGAGAAAGATTGTATAAATAG
>JAOSBP010000002.1:15950752-15961350 GCA_027563825.1 Erythroxylum mucronatum | reverse complement strand
CTTTATATGTCCAATTATGATTATTTATGTGAAGTGCTAGAGTTGTGACAAAAATGCCAAAAATGAGAGATTGTTAGAATATATTTTATATATTCTTTGTTTAGTTTTGGCATTTTAATTGGACATATAGGATATGTTGATATTGGAATTAATTATATAGCTAAACACGTGAATAAATTGGATGGATGCTATTGTGGAAAATATTAATGAAGCTGTTGAAGTGGTGGTGTTATAGTGGGACTCTCATTGGATGATAGATTGCATCTACGGTAGAATCTCCAAAAATTGCGTATTGTTCACATCTTCTATTAACAGTAGAAGTCTATTGCTAATTGACCAGTGCATTAAATTGAAGATATGAACGTGCGTGGCATAGGTGTGGAATGCATCAATTGGCTGTTGAGTTTTGGTAAATTGAAAATTGTTATTGCGTGGTCAAGGTGGACTCTTTTTAATTATTTGAGTTTGGGCCACATATGTAAAAGAGTGGTAGCTGCCGTGAATTTGGAGAGTGGGTAATATGTGTCTATGAAGAAAACCTACAATTGCGGCGTATGTGAAAAAATACAGACGAAGAACGTGTTTTGTGTGTAGGTGTGGAAACTTGGTGGAGGTGCTTGTATGAGATGTGCAAACACCAAGTTGATGTGTGTGGATGGAAGACAACTGATTAAAAATCTACGAAACCAACAGCCAAGGTGTTGTGCGTTAGGTATTGTGAAGGTGAAGGGGTTTTGTTAGCATATGTTGACGCTGCAGGTGTTATTTCTATTTTGAGTGAAATAAGTGAATCTCCGTGATTTTGATGAGCTGTGGCTGTGCTGTGAGTTTATGACATAGTGAATATTATTTACGGTAAAGTGGGTACTGATTATTAATTGAAGCAACACTGTGACTTATTCTTGTGAAGAAAGAATTGGCTATGGTGAAGACTTTTAGCTGAGTTATTTTGAGAAGACAAATTCATACGGAAGTCTTCTTTGTCTTAAGTATTTTTGTTATTTAACTTTCAGTTGATTAAATACTTAAGTTATTTTATTTATTATTATATTTGAGTGAAAGTAATTAGACAAATCATTTGTTGAGGTTAGTACGAGGCGGTCGTACTATTAGGTTGAATGAGAAAATCCTTTGTTGAGGTTAGTACAAGGCGGTCGTACTATTGGGTGTGAAATTCTTTCACGGGAAGTGAGGTTGAGAGATGGTATCACTATCAAGGGTTGAGTGGTGTCGGCTCAGTAAAGCCTTGGGTAAAACTATTGTACATCGGTTAAAGTTATTAAACTGAGTGAGGGCCCCACAGATGTAGACAAGGTGTGCCGAACTGTATTATGAAATTTCTGGTGTTTTTATTATTTCGGTTTGCTTGCGAAATAATTAACACCCATCAGTTTTTCAAAGAGTATATTAATTCTTTTAGTATCAAATAGATTTCAAAGCCACACATATTCACTCGATCAATTGGCACATGTTCGTATAACTTGGCTCTTTTTCATAGACAAAAACGGAAAGATATAATTTGCGTGTAATTTTAAATTTTGAAATAATATAACAAAACCAAATCTAACGTGTGTATTAAATAAAATACACACTACAAATTATTTGGAAAAATGAGTCGAAATTTATGGGCTTCTAAATATTTTTATAGTCTTTGTTTTCAACTCTGAATTTTTAACTTCTTTATTTAACGTTTTGATCATCCTTATTTTTTGCCGCCTTTTGACCATGAATTGGACTACTTCTACTTGAATGCCTTTGGATAGCGTGAGTAGAAACTGAATGACAATATATCGTCTTACAAAACTGATTGTATAACTCACCTGAATTGCCTGTCAAAGTTGAAGAAGCTCTATGGCTGTTGCTACTTTCTCTTCTCTTAGTTCTCTGGTCAATCCGTCTCTAAAGGGAAGAACTCGGCAAACCTACTTGCAGGTCAGGGCTCGGAGTTTAAGAGATGAAGGTAATCCTATATTACAGCTTGGTGTCTCTATAAGTACTGACATAAATTAAGAGCCAAAAAGAGAAGAGTCTTAATATTATATCTGTTCGGTTTGACAGGTAGGTCAAATGACATGGTAGACGCAAGTCTGAGAGTTCTAAGAGAGAGGATAGAGGAAGTTAAGGTGAAGGAGAGGCTTGAGAGATGTTGCAGATGTGAACATGGATGGAATTATGCTCACGGGTATCACTACAAGCACAACAAGGAATCAGCTTTATCCCAAGTTTTTGATCTTGTGGGCTTGGTTTTTGGTATTGTTGGCTTCACTTGTCTTTCTGGTTCATTTCTGCTTTGCCTTGTTTCCATGTTGATTCATTTGAATCAAAATCTCTAAGCAGTTTTATATATACATCATTGTATCTGGTTCTTTTGGTAAATTTAGTCCGCCATTTTCATGAGAACAAACCTTTCATTCATCAAGTGAAATATTAAACTTGTTCTTGTCTTTTAACACTAAAAGACTGGCAGAATGAATAGAATTCACATTTGCGTTAAGCCATAATCAACACTAATTTTCATTTATACAAAAATTTGAGATGGTTTACACAGAGCAATGGAATGGAACACCTACCATTATTATAACTCACTTACCTTGCTCTTATTCGATATTTGAACATTGACCAGAAGTTACTCCAGGGCCAGGCTCCCCCCTTTAGCAAGAGTCAAAAGAGGATCGTTAATTATACGCAAGTTCCTTTTTAAATTTTGCAAAAAATTATTTTTATTACTCGAAACAGTGACTTTTTGTGATTCCCACCCGTGAACATTGACTATGTTATAAAAACCTTGATAAAATACAGAGATTGTTGTTCTGACTTATTCAAATTGGAGATAAAAATTAAACAGCCATTGGATTCCTTCTAGAAGGTTGAAAGCAGAGAATAGAATAGCCACACACACACAAAGAGGACAGATTGAGACTTTTTTTTTCCCAAGAAGTGTCCCAGGTGGATCCTAATTATGAAAAGGCACTTTTAAGTCAGCCATACTCAGACTAATCTCCGCTCGAGTCGGGTGGGTCCCTTGCGGGAGGTAAAGCTCTGACCCCAAGTTTTAAACGGCTGCATATATGAGGGGGGTTCAAACCCACAACTTCATTTAAATCAAGAGAGCCCCTTACCAATTCACCTGCACCTTGAGATTACAGATTGAGACTATTATTATTATATCATAAGATGTTTACCGACTCCCACCAATTTGATTTAAGTTTGAACAGAATACACCATCGTTGCTGGCCTTTTCTTTGGATCAACCAGCAACCAACCATTCATTTATTGAATTTCGTACTATAAGATTATAAAATTTCTCTAGCGTCTTGTCTCTGTATTGCAAATTAGCCTCTTGCTGGCAGGCGGCGGCAGCCTTACATTAAACTAAATATCATAAAGCAAAAGAATCTTCTCATACATTGCTCATTCATTTTCCTTTTTGGTCATTTTCTTTATTTTTCTCACTTTCCCTTGTTTTACAACAAAATTTATTCACTGCGTTTTTAAAAGATCTCCGGCATTTCATTTTTAACATATTTCTTCTAAACTTGAAGTTATCATTTTCAATATAAATAAATACTACCTCAGTTTCTAGAATAACTAACTAATACTAATAAATAAACAAAGTGTAATAAATCCATTTTTTTTAGAACAATGTAACATTACTTTGTCATTGCTTAATTTGGGTTAAATGCTCTTAAACTGCTGGCTGAGTTGAAACTAAACGAGACGTTTCAGAAAATTAAAAATGTTTATATGCTCAACTTTGAGTCAATGAATTAAAGTTATTCTATTTGTTAAAACTCATTTTATGGAATAATTGTTCATCTAACGTACACATTTTTAAGTAATTTCATTTTCATAAGATCCACTATAACTTAACAATTTTACTTTTAAAACTAAAATTGAATTATCAAGTTCGGATTTGAGAAAGACTCCAACTCCATTCCCAAAAGCATCAGCCATCAATAATTCATTAATAGTCCAAGCAAGAAACAACTCCAGCTACAGGTTTAGCCAAACCACAATAGAAACGGTAGAAAGAGAGCTACAGTTAGTTTCGAAGAAATGCAACAGTCGCCACACGAGAACCCACCATTCCACCAAATGTGAATGTTGGATACGTTCTAACATGGTTGAGATATCGAAACGGCGGATCCCTGGACACGTCTTGATCCTTTATAGTCTCCGAGTCATGGGACACATCAATCATTCTTCTGCTGTTGAAATTTTCCACCTCTTGCAGCAATTCGTCTTTTGTACTATTGCAAGATGTAATCACCTATCATCAAGATGATCAAATGAAAATTGGAGTCAATAATAACAACATCAAGCAACCCTACCGTTGCACAACTACAAATAACATGAATACATTAAAGCAAAGCAGGTCACTCTAACGGCACATCGAGGTTGTTCAAAATGACCTTTTTGCAAGCTAGCGACAAGTGGGATATTCAAAAACAAGATAATCTCAACATACACATCCTTACCAATATTCCACCAGAGGAAACCAATTTTGCAACCGAGTCCCAGTACATGATCCTGTACAGAATTTCAGTTTATCCCCAGGAAATAGCCAAGTATGGCAGGACTTCAAAAGAAAATGGATGCAATGGAAAATAAACAAGACTGGCAACCATGATCATTAAGTTTAGTTGGTGGTTACCTTTTAATCGGACCATCTGGATGCAATCCAATGGCATCTAAAGTGCCTTTGTCCATAACAAGCTTAAACTGCCTTTCTAGCTTTGTTTCAAGTACATCATCAACCTGTATGCAAGTCGACAATATCAAACAATTAGAATTACAACATATAACAAGGTTGACGCAGAAACTTATCTCAAATTTTCTACAACAAAGGCTGCAGCAGACACTTTTTGTCACTAATGTTATGAATTGCAATAAACATATACTTAAACAAAGCATATAAAATCTCCACACATATCTCGATATGGTATAAATTCAGACACGAAAGAAACTTCATAAAATTGAATAATCTTTCTATACATGATGAAATCGAGTCACAATTCAGCTTTATAAATTAAAGTGACAGTGTAAAGAGCAATATACATGTGAGAACAATGCTCAATTTCACCAAGAAACTTGATGCTGTGAATACTTCCCCATTACATGGTGAAACAAAAAAAAAGTATCAAAGAGCACAATACTTGAACAGGACAATGTCCAATTTCACAAAAAATTCATGGTTCACCGGACAGTGGGCTTTGTGAATGAAAATCTCGAGATACAGTAAACAATATCTGACGGGAAATAATCAAGAAGGGAAGATAAGAAGCTAATGATCAACTGACTTCCGTTATTCACCTATACGATGTGGGCGACTCCCTACAATGCATGAATTAAAGCAGGAGCAAAACAATTCTAAAAACATACACATAAAGAAGGATGAAGAAGCAAGTAGCTCAAGGAGGGAAGAAGAAAAACTATCAGGTATTAACTTTACCTGATGCTCCTGTACACTCTAACCATTGACGACAGAGGATGATCTACACTAGGATCAAAACCATAACAGAACATGAGTTGTCATTCACATGAATGACAAACCCAGACTATTAACATTATCTGAAGAGTTTATAAGCGTTCATTCCTGAGCGTAATGAATGAACAGGATTCCTATAAAGCTTTTTAAGAAGACTAAATGTGATCAGAAATAAATGACTATCAGGTAATAACTTTACCTGATGCTCCTATACACTCTGGCCATTGGCGATCTACATCAGGATCAAAACCATAATAAAACATGAGTTGTCATTCACATTAATGACAAACCCAGACTATTAACATTATCTGAATAGTTTATAAGCACTGATTCCTGAGCGAATGAATGAACAGGATTCCTATAAAGCTTTTTAAGAAGACTACATGTGATCAGAATAAATAACTATCAAGTAATAACTTTTACCTGATGCTCCTATACACTCTGGCCATTGGTGATCTACAGCAGGATCAAAACCATGATAAAACATGAGTTGTCATTCACATGAATGACAAACCCAGACTATTAACATCATGTGAAGAGTTTATAAGCATTCATCCCCGAGCTTAATGAAGGAACAGGATTCCTGTAAAGTTTTTTAAGAAGACTAAAAGTGATCAGAAATATATGACTATCAGGTAATAACTTTACCTGATGCTCCTATATACTCTGGCCATTGACTACAGAGCATGAACTACAGCAGGACCAAAATCATGAAAAACATGCATCGTCATTCGCATGAATGACATACCCAGACTATTAGCATTATGTGAACAGTTTATAAGCATTCATCCCCAAGTGAGTGCAATGAATGAACAGGATTCCTTTAAAGCTTGTTAAGAAGACTCAATGTGATTAGAGATAAATGATTCACCAGCAAACCTTTTCTACAAATGGTATTGGGTAGACCTTTGTAAGTTTCTAAATAACATTTAGGAATGAGGAGACTAGCACTGAAGATATATGGATTAAGAACCAATAAGACTTGCAATAATTCATTTAATAAAAAGAAAAGCCATGTCAACTTTTGAGGTTAACATATCAAAAGTGGGATATGATAAAGGATTTAGGATAATATCTTGATGAAAAGAGGAAGATAAATAGTCAACAAAAACTGAAACTGGGAACAATGACTAGTACTTGGTGAACAAGGTAGAAGTCTGTGAATCTCGGTTTATGAATTTCCGCTACAAACTAGGTTCACATGGAGCATCAGCAAATGTGTTAAAAGTACAGGAAAGCTTCCACCTAGCGCTATACTAATGAACTGTAACCCCAATAACATTTCGTGTCATGTGGAAATATAGATCTTGTGTTTATAAACTTTTTTCGGTGAAGTCCCTTAATTTATGCAAGTTTTATTGGAGAGACTCAATCCGCTAAATATCCATAAATTAAATGTTAAAAAATAATTAGAATTTTAATAAATAAAATTAATAAAAGACCATGCAATTCTCTTTTACAATATAGATATCTGCTATCAAAGTAAGAACAGACAACCCAGCTCTGGCATACCAAAAATTCGATGTTAGGAAACCCATCACGAACAGCTAGTCTACGAGCAAGTTCAATTGCCCCTTCACTGTAGTCGACTCCAGTCAACTCGCAGAACCTAAAGACACAGACAAAATAACATTCAAATGCATATCGTGAAGAATGGAAAAGTGAAACCTTTATTTCTCCAAATGAATACAACAATATTGATGATACTCTGTCCCTTCTAAAGTACGTTTCAGTTAAGCTATTGTGAGATACAACTTAGCAGCATCTTCTAAGATTTTGATATTCCGCAATGAATACAAACATAAAAATGTATTGGATAGAGCACTTTCTCTTTTTCTTTTCAGAAACATGTGCAAGTTTGTTTTCTTTGGTATTTTTAATTTCCCTTAGAGCTCAGCGGAAGTACACCATTATCTTCATAAGCATTTCAGCAAAGACTTCGTCGATTGAGTAATGCAAGCCAGATCAAAGTACACCATCTGGCAATAATTTTAAGCAAGTTCTGTTCTCTTGTGCTCTTTCACACACAAACTACTACCAGCAATATTGGTAATGGAGGTTGAACATTTAAGATCACATAATGGAAGTCGACAATTTGGAAAATGACACATTTGTTAACGGATGTCAACAATTTAGCATAAGTACTACAACAAATGTTTTGAAGATCTTGAGGGAAAAGGCCATCCTTGATATTGGGAAACACAGCAGACACTTAAGAATTTTCAAGAGGACATGATACAACAAAGACCTATATGATTTATGATCACAACGTGACATGGGAAAAGTGTCCCATATGCATGCTACTTCTTGCAGATTTCATATTTCTGAAACTTTCTGCCACTTGTAGACATTATAGAACAAATGAATTCAATTTTCAGTCATGTGAAATATTCTCCAGCATCAATCAATCATTTTCTCCTTGGAGAGTTTTCCTGTTTGATTAACGGATTATACTTTTTCCAAAAATATGTGTTAGTAAGTACCAATATGAGACTATATTCACTTTTTTTTTTCTTACCTGCAATCAAAACGTCGTGCACTGGTAAGTGATAAATGATTTTGGCATTAATTATTCCACTGGTTCTCCATCATCTAAGTTATAAAGAAATACTTTAGCAAAATTTAGTGGTTTAATATGTTCCCAACCAATCAGCCTTTTATTTGCAAAGCTGTTCATTCAGCTATGAAGATCATTCACCATTCTTAATACATAAGCTGATCTTTCCTGGTATACCCAACTACAATAAATTCAACAACTTAAATATAGTTAGAGTAGTTGCAAATTGGAATGAATTCTATTTGTTATTAAGAGTTAGAGTAGTTGCAAATTGGAATGAATTCTATTTGTTATTAAGCACTTTAAGAAACTTTAATTAACCTACACCAACGAATTATAGTTCAGACTTTCACACAAAAACCTTCCTTCAAATAACAAGCTACTCAACAAGCTTTACCCACAAAATTTTACAACACAAATCTTGTAGAAAACATTATCATGTAACTAATCTTTTCCTTTTCCAACATATGCGGCAATATCATCTAAATATGCATGAAAGAGTAGATTTTTTTCTTCGAACTTCCATATCCAAGCTTTTTAGTGAAAACACTTTCAGCCTAATGGCTAAACAATGACATATACTCGATAAAATACCCATCAAATCCCAGAATTGATAACAAATTTTGAGGAATTATCCAGTTATTCAATTGATTGCATAGTACACCATGGTCATAATTAAGCAAATAAATGCCTGTTCTTGAAAAGATAATATTATTGTTGTCCATTTGTATGAACAACCAAGTTACTGTTTGACGTCACTTTAAATTCTTAAAAGATCACTTATGAGTGAGGGCTATAACTTTCAAGACACTGTATCTATTTTATGGTAAATATGATACGTTGCCATATATTAGAAATGGGAGTAAAGTGAGCAAAGATATCGGAAAGACTCTTTCTTTCGATCTAAATTAATACCAGAACTATAGGAAAGTTCTCATAAGTGTACCCCTGCTTAGCCAGTTCTTGCAGCAGCAAACCATTGCCAGTCCCAACATCTAGCACTGTCCAGCTGGACAAATACTTTTCACACTGCTCAACAGGTTCAGACTTGAAATCGTCAACATGATTGGGAAAATGACCTAGTGACATGTTTATACACAACTGTTTGGTCCAAGAAACAACAACATCCATTACATCAGCCCCAAACCTACAAAAGAACGAGAAATAAGGAAATTTAATTTAGAAAAAAAAACAAGAGAGAGAGGGGAAAGATGAAATAAATGAATTCAAAATAATATAAGCCATGTGGAACAGAAAAGTAAAAAATAAATTGCAGCAATTAAGTCCAATGATGGAAAACCATGCACAGAAAATTTAATTTTATTTAAAATACTCACTTTTAAAGGAATTTCCAGCCAAAAATTACATCCCAAACTGTAGCATTACTCTTGTGTAGGATAATTCACTCAATCTCAAAGGTTTAGATAAAATTAGTATAATTTTAGAATCTAAAGGAGAATATGTGGAAGTCCCCATCCAAATAACATTTCCCTATAGTGTCATTCTGACCTGAAAAATATCCGATGTCTGGCTACATTTTGGAGTTGCGTCTGTCTTTGTGTCACAGGTCAAAATTGTAACAAGAGCACCACAAAGTAAAAAAAATGTCTCAATCAAGAGTTAACCACTCGAATTCATGTGAAAATAGTGTGCATGATATGATCTTCTATTTCTTTGTTTTTTAGTTTCAACAGAAGCAGAGATCTAAATGTCCTATCTGAATTGTCTGCTTCAAGAACTGTTGCTTTACAATTGGGAAAGTACCAAAAGTTCCAGGTAGAAGGGGCAAGAAACTAAAATCAAATATGCACTTACATTTCACAAATGAGACATCCAAGAGATTAAACCAAACTATCGAGAAACCTATTATTTATATTCCACTAGGCACAAGATATCCTGCAGAGGAAAAGTAGGAGTATTTAAGGCTACACAAATTGGCATGAATAAACAAAAAGTATTACCAAACTTCACCAGAATGGCCATGTTCACGAAAGTTGGACAACTCATCTGCATATGCAGCATCCCAATAGCTCTGCATACCCAGCATGGACGGGACTCCTTCGGTGTCTGTTTCATCCTTGTCCGAGCTGTCGTGCACATCAACCAAAGTGTTTTAAGGTTTTGCAGGAAGTACTAACACTTCACTACAGACATATCACCAACAATGGCTACAGAAACAGAATGCAAATGCCTCGGTTTATAAAGTATTATCAGTTACTTAAGTATCACTAACTGAAAGTTGTAATTTTGATGCAGGTATTGAAAAAGAGATCAAACCCAATTCCTAACAACTGAACCAATCCAACTTCGTGACGCAATATTATGCAGAATTCTATCAATCATCTCCCAAAGATGGACAAGAAAAATCTTGAATCAATTGAAAGTGTAATAAAAACATATAAATGAGGGAATTTTTCAAAAATCACTAAACCTGTAATCAGAAGCAGTACGGAAGTTGGCGGCGGAAAGAGCCTCGGCGGCATCGGCGTGGCGCTGATCGTCGTCGAGAGTGCTGCCGTAGTCGCTCTTAATGGACCAGGAGTCAGCAGCCAC
>JAOSBP010000002.1:15913978-15925541 GCA_027563825.1 Erythroxylum mucronatum | reverse complement strand
ATAGGGATAAAAGAAGTATCCTAGATGCCCTTATGAATAAAAATAGATGGGCTCAGATTTTATTTTTTATTTGATATATTAATATATCTATAATAATAATAATTATTATTGTCACGAATTAAATTAATGGGGCAAAATTTTAATTTTTTAATGAAATTAAAATTAAAAATAATAATTAAAAATAAAAATTTTTCAGTAATATAAAAATACTTTAAATATTTTGCCCCCACTTAAAATAATTTCTGGATCCGCCCCTGGAACTATGTAGGGTAAGTTATTGTATTGAAGCATAGCCATAGAAGAAACAAATATTACATCACATAATATCCTATATTGTACATTATTTCTTACATAAATCCGTATAGATTTATATGGATTTATATACATTCTTTCATATAAAGAATCCGTATAGATAGTTACGGAGACATTGACTAAATAATCTTATTCCATATAGATAACTAAGAAAGTTTAATATATAACTCATCACATTAATATTGTCAAGCATTTTAACATTCTCAATGCCTAATTTTTACTTAAATAAAAATATTTTATACTTTTTTAAAAATTTAGATCAATAATTTCTTTAAAAGATATGCCTATATCATATAAAATTATTAGTAAATTTAATGAAATACAAGTAGTTTATCTTTTTATGAATTATTATGACATCTTATAAATCAAATGTATAAGATTTAACTATTTAGCATCAGTAATTTTCCTTTCATTAAAAGTTAATTTGGTTATTATTGTACATGACAAGTTTCAAATATTCCGTGCAATTCATAATTAAAAGGATACATATATCTTTGTGTATAAATTGATGATTCTCATTTTTTATTTAACTATCATAACATAAAAGGATAATCTTTATTATCTAACTTTACGTTGTTACAACTTATGTTAAACATAAGTCTCTCTTGATCTAACACATACAAACTATCTGTATGAATTTGGATGAAACTTAACAAGCTATTTTTATCATGCCTTACACATTGTGATAATATTAAAATCAAATTTAGTATCAAAAAATTAAAAGCGTAAATAAAAAATGATCTTGACCATATCTCATATTGGTAAGAAAAAATGCAATCATATTCTTTTAATGAAAACTGCTATCATATTTTACCAAACTCCTTTAATTGTAATCCTTATTTGTACTTTTAGTAAACTATATTAAGCTGAATAATTCTCCCAGGGTACTATAAATTCCAAATCTATTATATGCAACTATTTATGATGTATTATCATAGTGCTAACATCCAACTTACATATTACTTTTAAAGTTTAAGAGACATTAGTTAATTTTAAAATGTCACTACATTTTGTCTTTCATATGACATTGACATATCTCTTAAACTTTGCGACCAAAATCATCGATGCAGATTATAATAAGATTGTATAATGGACATACAACTTTTTATTTTTATTTTGAGAACTATTGTCAAAATAGTATATCCTAAGAAATTTTGTTCATTAGTAATTATAATTAGGTATATTGTACTGCTCAAAACTAAATAAATATGAATAAAATAAGTAATTGGTTATAAATTACAGTAACTAAATAAGATTAAGACTTTAATAATGTATTCTATTAATTGTACCATTTTATTCAAAATAATATCCCTCACTACGTACTATTTTGAAAAGGTTAGTTTAATATCTCTAGTAGGCTAGGATCTATTCAAATTTAGATGGTCTTAAGATTGTTCAATATATAACTAAAGATAAATTAATCATACTTATTCTTATAATAATAGAAGGTAACAATGTAACTTCAAAAGTAAGTAATAAAAACTCCTTCTTTCCTTTCTAGTTTTGGCACAATTGAAGATGTATACTAGTTCCTCCTATGCTGATCACCATCTGTCCATCTCACCTACCCTCCTTGACGATAATTGCCTAGTCTGCTAATGTCCTACTTCCGTTTTTTGAGATTTCTTTCTCATTTTTTCTCCTCATTTTAGGCCTTTCCTTGATCGACTTAAATAAGGACTATATCATCTTTTCCATGTTGCACTCTCTATTCCTGCCTTATTGCTTACTCTTTCAGGCAAATTCTTTTTAAAGTTATTGCCCGTTACAACTTTTCAGTTATTTGTAGTCCCTTTCTTGGAAATAAGACAAGCCATCTTGATAATCTCACAAATCCTTTGTCATTCCTGCCATCGGAGGCCATCGTTCTCACCTCCCCAAACCCTCTGGTTCCACTAATAAAAACTGCCCAAAGCCATCAATTTTCCTTTAATCAACCAATCCCGAACCCGAAAGCAACTCATTGGAGAAAAGAATGGTGAAATACCGTACTATACTCCCCTGCTCGTAACAAAAGGTAAATCAATGGTAGCCTTTGATATACAGATTCTAGGCAGTTTCCAAGAAAAAGCCAAACAGAAGTGGGAAAAAAGGTAGCTCATCTAATCAAGCTTCTTCTTTATAATAAATATTGTAGCATGGAATATTCAGGGGCTCAATAGTCCCAAAAGATTGTACTAACTAATTTTATTTTTGAGAATAAGATTACAGTTATGGGAGTCCTGGAAACAAAGCTTTCTCAAGAGAAATTTCTAAGCTTAAAATTACATGGTCAGCTTTGGTCTTTTGATTCCAACCATAGAACACCATCATTTTGGAAGGGTCACCATCATATTTTTTTTAGATAGAAAGTATTCATTCCAGTTGCCAATAAATCCATCCTAGAATATCATTAATTAGAGAAGCTAAACTAATAAAGGTTACTTTTATATACATATCCAACTTTAGATTTTAGAGGCAAGAGATCTGGAGACACCTTGTAAATATCAAGCAAAATATTCAAGATTTATGGTTATTGTCAGGCGATTTCAATAGTACTTTATATTCATCTGAAGTAGAAGGGAACATCAGTTTGAAAATCTACTCCATACACTTTTTTTGAATGTATTAATATCCTTAAGGTTAGTGATCTAAGCATGGAAGGCAATTTCCATACTTGTTCAAACAGGTAATCTGATTCCTAGCTAGATAGGGTAATGGTGGATGCCAAATGGGTAGTAGTTATCTAGAGAGTAAGGCAATTTTCTTAAATCTTTCAGTGTCGAATCATCCACCAATCGTGATATAGAGCATATTTGCAGGGGTTAGACGAAGGTTTCCATTTCAATTCATTAACTATCTCACCAATCATAAAGGGTTTATGAAAATAGTGAGAAGAGGCAAAGATGTAGAGATAAGAGGCCCTAAAACTTTCACCTGCGTGAAAAAATTAGAATGCTTCTAAATGGAAATTTAACTCCTCAAAATTGCTACCAATTTAAACACTAAGGCGTAAGTAACATAGACTAAAGGAGTTATGGATATTATATCTGGGCAAGAATGGTGGTTAGACCAAGAGAAACAAACTCTATAAAATTATATTAGAGTTGTGGAGGATCACTACTCCCTTCTTTGATAAATGGCTTGAGCAAATTGGTCAAAACCAAGAAACAAGAAATCTAGTTTCCTTTTCAACTTGATCTTGTCAAGAAAAAATCAAAACAGAATTAATAGTTTTCTAAATGACTAGGATAATTTGATTTCCTCACAGGACTAGCTAAAGGAAGGGGCTTATCTCTATTTCATGAAGAAACTCTTGTTCAATCAAAGAACTCTCAACCCAACTTGACATTATCGAGATCCCTTATTTTTAATCAATTCTCCTATGAGATAAACCAGTATTTGGAAGCACCTGTCCCTGTCTAGGAAAGGGACATCCAGGATATGGTTTTTGAATTGTGAGCAAGAAGTGCTTCAGGCCTTGAGAGTTTGAATGGGATTATTTTAGAGATTATTGAATCAGGCATCTTAGTCAAAGCAATTAACTGTTCCTATATCTGCCTTATCCCAAACTCAAAACTCTAGTTATTTTGGAGATTTTGTCCAATTTCTTGTTGCAATTTTATTTTAAGGCTTTACCCTCTATAATCAATCCAGCTTAGGTTATATTTATGGAAGATCGTCATATTAGCACAACATCTTGATCATTCAGGAGCTACTTAGGGGTAATTCTAGAAAGTTTTCCTTTCCAAACTATGCCATCAAAATTAACCTCCACAAAGCTTTTGATTTGTTGAGCTAGACTTTCATCTCTCAAATGATCGAAGCCTTCAATTTTCTCCTAAGTTTAGGTCTTAGATATAAATGTGCATATACTCTAACATATTTGATCCTTATTGATGGTGAGCCAACAAAGTGGTTCCAAGGAAAAAGAGGGATAAGACATGGGGACCCTTTATTCCCCTGTATTTTCTTATTGTTCATTAAGGTGTTGTCGAGGTTATTAGAGTATAATATCAAGCAAGTCATCTCCTTCTAGTTCCACCAAAGGCGTAAGAAATTACAAATATCGCATCTCTTATTTGCTGATGACATTCTCCTTGTAACATCCCAGATCACCCACTTACAGATATTGTCTGCTTTGGGTCTTGGCCCAGCCAAGCCCTCACGGTTTTGCTTTTCCTGAGGCCTTCTCAAGAGGTCACCCATCCTAGTACTACTCTTGCCCAAGCACATTTAACCTCGGAGTTCTGATAGGATCCGGTGCATTAGGCCATGGAAAACGCATTTGTAAAGGAGAGGTATCCGTACACTTATAAGGCGTACTTCGTTCCCCTCTTCAACCAATGTGGAATCTCACACTCCTATTCTCTAAGGTGCATAGATAGGTCGATTTTCCTACTCATCCAAACCATACACTTGTTCATAAGAATTTTAGGTTTGGAAATAAATACAAACAAATGTTCTATCATCATTTCCGCGATTGCCCTTCCTAATGCAAATTGGCTAGCTTAGATCTCTAGTATGAAATTCCTTCAACCTTCTTCAAATACTAGCTCTAATCACTTTATAAAGATTATATTATAGGGAATGAATGCCTTTGTTAATTAGAAAAAATTCAGAAGAGGATCAGGACATTATGTAACTATTTTCTCTCCCTAACAGGCAGAATAATGCTCATAAAATCGATTTCAAACTCAATGAGTGTCTAGTGGAGCTCTCATTTTAGTTTCGATAAAGGAACAATTAAATTGATGAAGAGGATTTTCAAATAGTTCATAAGATCAGGTAGTACCACTAGGAGATACAAAGCAAAGATAGGTTCAAAAATGGTTTGTTTGCCTAATCACAAGGGACGCCTTGTTATTTCATTGGTAGGTAATCGCAACAAAATCTTTATGGCCAAGAGAATATGGCGAATCCTAACTCATAAAGAATCCTTATTAGTTTGTTGAATATGTGCATACTGTTGGTGTTATTAGTCTATAACTTGGACCTACAGTTTCTTAACTTTATTATCTATTATCAACTACAACGTTGGACCTATGGTTTCTCAACTTTATTATCCATTAGCAACTATAACGTTTAATAGTTATTTTGCATATTATATTTCTTTTGTTTTAATATGTAGTAATGCCTTTTGTAATTGTTTCTACTATAAAAACCCCTCATTTTTACTCTTTCACCTACTCCCTCGATCACAATTCTGCTCAATTTTCCTAAATAAGGCACACTTCTTCTTCCACATAAAAAACATCTTTTATACACATACTTTCTTATCTTTTCTATTTTTCTTTTGTCTGCTTTTATTAATTTTCAAAGATAGTTCCTACTTCCCCCTTTAAAGTACACCAAAGCTGGTGGAGAAGGCGTTAACCCTAGGGTCAGATCCCATTGTCCTGTTGTACCGTAGAGGGGGAATTTCCAACTTAGGGTAGTGATTTTTTACGATGCCTTGCATTCAGATAAGCTGTTCCAATTTTAATTATTACTGCTATTTTCTCTAACAATCTAAGTCAGAAATTATTCCGTTGCTATTGTTTACTGGAAATTATTGCGATTTTGCTGCTGCGTATTTATTTTGGTTAACGTCAGAATACACTGTTGTTTTCTTCGTATTGTTGATTTTTTCGTGTGAGACATTTCTGCTTTTAGATTTAATATGTTGTCTGCAAATGAGATCAATGTAGGTTCCGCACTGACTGTTCCCCGCATAAGGTTAGCCCTATCACCGTAGCCTCAAAAATTATACTTGACCTAACTAAATTAGAGCCTCTAGATGGGAGAAATTTTAAATGATGGTTTGATAAAATTCTGTTTTACTTTCAACAATAAGAAATCGATTATGTACTATTTCAAGAAACTCCTAGTGACAATAGTGACCCTAAGACTGATAAGGATAATTGTACCGTTAGGGGAGTATTACTCAACCATATGATCAACCCTTTGTGTGATAGCTACTGCAAGTATAAAACTGTTAAGGAAATTTAGGAAGCTTTAGAAATAAAATATGGGACGGATGATGCCGGTACTAAGAAATATGTAGTTCCTAGGTGGTTAAAAATTATCGTTGTTGATGATAAGCCTATTATAGACCAACTACATGAGTATGAAAATCTAGTTGTTGAAATCCTTATCGAGGGTATGAACATGTGTGAGTTGTTTCAAGCTAATTCCCTTATTGAGAAACTAACTGCCTTATGGAATGAGTATAAAAACCAGTTGAGACGTGAAAAGAAAGAAATGAAACCTTAGGAGTCAATAGAACATATAAAGATTAAGGATGCCAACCGTGCATAAGATAAGACCAAAACACTCACCCTTGTCCCTACTGTTAAGGCTTATATGGTAGAACATAGAAATGCCAATAACTTCAAGAAGAATGGTGGATAAAACAAGTCTTTCAACAACAAGCAGGGTCAGTTTAAGCGTAAAAGGATTGATGGTAACTGTTGGTGGTGCCAAAAGCCAGGCTATCCTACTGCCAATTATCAAGCTAGAATCAACTATAAGAAGAAAGGCCAAGAATAGAAACCGCGACAGTTTAGGAAAGGAAACCAAACGAGGTAACTAGAAGAGCTTTGGTAAGCCTCAAGCTAATATGGTTAAAGCCGGCGATGACGAGGAGATCATTACTACTATGGTGTCCGAAGTCAACCTTGCTAGAAATTTGGTCGAGTGGATCATTGACACTGGATCCACACGCCACGTCTGCACCAACAAGGACCTGTTCAGGGAGTTGAATGATGCTGCTAATGGTGAATTCGTACACATAGGCAACTCTAGCATAGTTCCTGTCCAAGGAGTTGGCAAAGTCACTCTTAAAGTCACTTCTGGAAAAGTGTTAGCATTAGAAAATGTTTTGTTTATTCCTGATGTATGTAGAAACTTGATTTCTGGTGAATTTCTTAACAAGGCTAGTGTCAAACTAACCTTTGATTCTGATAAGCTAGTTTTGAATAAGAATGGGAACTTCGATGGAAAAGGGTTTTGCAATGGGCTCTTATTTGTACTTGACGTTGAAATGAATGCTTATACTTCTTCTACTTATATTGCTGAGTCTTTAGACCTATGATACTCTAGACTTGGGCATGTGAATGTAAGGTCAATTAAGAGGATGGAAAGTTTAAACTTGTTACCTAACCGGATCACTAATGAAATGGAAAAATATCAAATTTGTGTTGAGGTTAAACACTCTAGGAAACCTTTTAAATCAGTGACCGAGAGAAAGTCACAATTGTTAAACTTGGTGCACACATATTTAGGTGATTTAAAGAATTGTATGAGTAAAGGAGGCATGAGATATTATATTACCTTTGTGGATGATTGTTCTAGATTTAATAAGATTTACTTATTGAAAAATAAAAGTATTGCATAGGAAATGTTTATGAAATACAAAACTGAGGTTGAGAACTAATTAGAAAGGAAAATTAAAAGATTAAGGTCTGATCGAGGTGGTGAGTATAGTACTGATTTCCTTGTGAATTTTTGTGAAAAAGTTGGTATTATTCATGAGCTTCCAACCCCTTATACACCTGAACAAAATGGAATAGTTGAGAGAAAAAATTGAACACTCAAGGACATGATGAATGCAATGTTGATTTCCTTAGGATTACCTAATTTTATATAGGGGGAAGCTATTCTTTCATCTTGTATGTTCTAAATAGGGTCCCTCGTAAGAAACTAGATCAAACCCTGTATGAAATTTGGGAAGGTTATCCACCTAACTTGCATTTTTTTGAAAGTGTAGGGGTGTTTTCCTAAGGTTGCTCTACCTGAATATAAGAGGAAGAGAATTGGTCCTAAGACCATTGATTCAATTTTTATGGGATATGCCTCTAATAGTGATGCCTATAGATTTATGGTAACGTAAGAGGGATATAACACTTATGGATTAGTTATGGAGTTAAGAGATGCAGTGTTCTTTAAGGATATATTTCCTATAAAAGTGAGTGTGTAAGTACCTAGAGAATTTGTCCTTAGTTCTTCTACCAATGATGACATAAAGGAAGAGGAAATTGTTGAACTAAGGAGAAGCAAAAGAGTTACCCACTAGTTTTGGCTAAGACTTTATTACTTCCTTTGTTGTGACAAAACCTGAGGAGACAAATGACGTTTTTGTGGTGACTTATATTATTGAGGAAGATCCTAAAAATTATGAGGAAGCAATGAGATTTGTGGATGCTATGTTTTAGAAGGAAGCCACAGATAGTGAATTAGAGTCAATCATGTATAATAAAACTTAGGTCTAGTTGATCTACCTCGAGGGTGTAAGCCTTTAGAGTGTAAGTAGATTTTCAAAAAGAAATTGAGACCTAAAGGAACCATTGAGAGGTTCAAGGTAAGACTTGTGATTAAAGACTTTAAACAAAAGGAAGGATTGGATTTTTTTGATACTAACCCTCTTATTACTAAAATTGCATCTATAAGAATGTTGTTTCTTATTACCTCGGTATTTAAGCTTCATGTGCACCAAATGGATGTTAATACAACTTTCTTGAATGGTGATCCAGATTAGAAAATTTATATGATCCAGCTCGAGAGGTTTAGAGTACCTGGTCAAGAACAAAAGGTGTGTAATTTGGTCAAGTCATTGTATGGACTTAAACAAGCTCCCAAACAGTGGCATAGGAAATTTGAAATTGAGCTTGTCAAATATGGTTTCACTTTTTGTGATGTTGATTCTTGCATTTATGTGAAATTTGATGCCAATGGTTGTGTAATGATAACTCTTTATGTGGATGATATGCTTATTTTTGGTACTTGTTTATCTGTCAGTAATACTACCAAGAGTTTGCTAAAGTCTTCTTTTGATATGAAAGATCTTGGACCTGTGAACTTTATTTTGGGAATTAAAGTTGATAAGACTAACTCTGATTTTAGGTTGAATCAAACTCATTATGTTGAGAAAACTTTGAAGAAGTTTGGTTACTGTGATGTTGATCCAGTCAAAACTCCCTATGATGTTAATGTTGCTTTAAAGAAAAATCTTGGTGATGTAATCCAAACTGAGTTTGCCAAAATTCTTGGTAGTGTGATGTTCTTAATGAAATATTCTCATCCTGATTGCATACTGCGCTAGTAGACTTATTAGGTATACTCATAATAGACTTAGTAGGCATACTCATATTTGGAATGCATTGATTCATTTGTTAAGGTATTTGAAAGGCACTATACATTATGGATTATATTTTGGTGGCCATCCTCCTATATTGGAGGGGTATTATGATACTAACTGGGTTACATAGAGTGATGATATATACTCTACCAGTGGTTATATTTTTACCTTACCAGGAGCTGCTGTGTCTTGGAAATCATCGAAGCAAACATATATTGCGAGATTAACAATGGAGACTGAGTTTATGACTTTGGAATTGGAAGGACGAGAGACTTTGGAATTGGTAGGACGAGAAGCTGAGTGACTAAGGAATCTTTTAGCAGATATCCCACTTTAGGAAAAACCAATTCCTTCTGTGTTCCTTCATTGGGATTTGCAAGTTGCAATTCATGTTGCCAAGAACAAGCCATATAATGGCAAAAGTCGACATATCAAATTAAGATATAAAATTGTTTGTACTTTAATTAAACATGGTATAATTTCTCTAGACTATGTCAAGTCAAAGAGAAACTTAGCAAATCCGTTTACGAAAGCTTCAAGTAGAAAACTAGTTTTAGAGCATGATAAGGTGATGGTATTGAGCCCAATTATGTAATAACCTCATGATGGACACCTGACTTAGGAAACCAAGTTCAATGGGTCAAACGAAGTTATGTGGTGACTACTTACTTGTACTTTGTTTGTGGAATAATACTGAGATATATTTGGTTGTTGAATTACATCCCTAGCATGACTTTATTGCATTTGATGAGGTTGGATTGTTTAATTCTTAATGAGTTCCATAGCCTAAGTTTGGGTGGTGTGAGTAGTACACACTTGATGGACTCACCTACGTGATTGTGGCGGGCTAGTCACCTTTCAATGAGAGTATTTGGGCTATCTCTCTAGAGTGATCATGAGACCAGGGTATTTTGAGGCTATTATTTCTCTAGTAGGTTCTGTCTTCGATTTTCTTGGACAACAAGTTCAAGACTTAGTTCACCTGTTTGTTCAACTTTTTTTTCCCTAAATTGTTATAGTTTGTTTCTTAGGTTTTGGACCAAGTGGGAGATTGTTGGTATTATTGGTCCAGAACTTGGACCTACGGTTTCTCAACTTTATTATCCATTAACCGCTATAACATTGGACCTGTGGTTTCTCAACTTTATTATCCATTAACAACTATAACGTTTAATAGTTATTATGCATATTATATCCTTTAACGTTTTAAAGTTTCTTTTACTTTAATATCTATTAATGTCTCTTGTCATTGTTTCTGCTATAAAAACCCCTCACTTATACTCTTTCACCCATTCTTATAATCACAATTCTACTCACTTTTCCTAAATAAGGCACACATCTTGTTCCATATAAAATACACCTTTTATACACATATCTTCTTGTCTTTTTTATTTTGCCTTTGTCTATTTTTATTAATTTTTGGAGACAGTTTTTACTTCGCCTTTTAAAGTGCACCGAAGTTGGTGAAGAAGACGTTGACCTTGGGTCATATCCCATTGTCTTGCTACATTCTAAAGAGGAAATTTCTGACTTAGGGCAGTGATTTTTTACGATACTTTACATTTAGATAAGCTATTCCAATTTTAATTATTACTGCTATTTGCTCTAAGACATACTACCTAAAAGGAAGCAACTTTTGGGAGCAATAGGAAAAAGACGGTAGATCGCATTTCTTCTCTCACCTTCTTAAACAAAGAAGATTACTTACAAGGTTCATAGCTTGTAAAATTAGTAATGGCAAAGGCCTTAATAGTCGGAATTCCAGATGACTCACAAGCTTTGCAGGACATGATTTTGCTAATCCAAAGGAATGCCAAAGTAAACATATGGATTTGGGACAACTAGTGGCTTAGAGTATATTGGTCTGGCGGCAATTACTTCCCCCGAAAACTTCCTTTCTCAACTGACTCCTAATCAAGGAGGGATTATGACACTAGATAAACTTCCTTTTCCTAACAGGGATAGCCTATGTGCCTTTTACAATCAACAGCAATAGACTTTCCTTCCCCTCTTCTTTGAATGTCCCCTTTCAAAATAGGTTTGGTCTTATATCCTATTGAAAATATGACTTTGAAACAGTTAAAGATATTATCAGAATATTATCTTTAAGTTCAGATTTTATTTTATGCTGATTTAGATTGATTTAGATTAGAT
>JAOSBP010000002.1:15895909-15910796 GCA_027563825.1 Erythroxylum mucronatum | reverse complement strand
TATCTTGGATACTGATCCTGTGCTTTGACTCCATTCCTCGTTGCCTTCCAGAGGTAGCTCATAGGGTGGTGCTTGGGTACAGCTTGAGGTATTCGAAGGTAATTGAGTAGCCAATAAAGGATTCACCACTTCTGGATTAGCAGAAGAGATACCCATGGCCTCTTGTCGGGATCATTACTAAGGCTGGCCAGCGTATATGTTATGAAGAGTGTCTTCATGGACATATAAAGTAATGAGTCCCAGGATGAGAACTGATATCACTTGGGCTAGACTCAGTCTAGTAAGAGTTGACACTTAGCCCATACTCATATATATATATATATATCAATTAATTAATTAAAGAATTAATATATATATATATATGTTGCTACACGTTGATAAGCATTAGGAAGCTTAATTGACTTAGTCAAATGTCATGATTACATTGATTATTTAATGTATTTATGCCATCAACGTGGAAGCCTCTCTTCCTTGCATTATATACTCTTTAAATGTTAAAGATATGTATAAAAAGGGAAGGTGATGGTCGACGGTGGAAGTTAAGTGAAGATGAGAGAGTTTAAACTTAATTGTTAAGTCTTTGGAAATTAGATTTTCAAGCTTCCCTCTCATTTGATGCACGATACTCTCACCTCCAAGCTTCTTCTCCATCGTCTCTCCTTAGCTCTCCAAGGACAAAGGTAAGAGCTAGCACTCTTTACTTTGTTCTAGCTATTCCCGGGTCAAAAGGGTTTGCCCCGATTAGGTTTACCGACCTCTGCGTGGATACCGTTAGAGACGGTCTACTTTGGTCGTTATGGTTTGACTTTGTTATATAGACACATGAATCCTGGCTTTCGGTAAGGTCCCGGAACAAAAATTTTTGTTTTCCGCACCGTGTGTATGTGATACACACACCGGGATTTTCCTACATAATCTTCTTTAGGTCTAAAGGTTTTAGGCCTACATAAGGGGTCACGTTTTTTGAAATAGGTAAGCCTAATCAAGATATGATTCATTTATATAAGGCAGTAGAGTCCTAATAAAAAACTAATTAAGGTGTCTAGTAAAACTTGGATTCCATTATACTAAGCATATTTGGAGTCCAACTATACATCAAAGGAAAATTACTTATAAAACTGAGAGGTTCGAAGGTAAGTTCTCATAAACATTATAATTAAACTTAATCAGAGCCTTTTTTGCATATCTATCATCCGTCAACTTTCACTAACTTGAGTGTTGAAGTGTCTTTACTAAGAATACCTCCAATATTTGAGAAGTTATTTTTGTGAGCCTGTAAACCTTAGATTAGTCCAAGAAACCTAACCCAAATTCTTTTTACTTCATTTGGCATTATTTATGTGAAACTTATTAAAATTTTCTGATATTACCACTAAAAATAATTGAATTATCGTCTCCATAGAAAAGAATGATGGACACTAATGACAATGACCATTCTGCCAATATTACTAAAACAACTAACACCCTTGAAACCCTTTATATCCTTAAGTACCTTAGGGAACAAACACTTAAAGTTACGATGTTACAAGAACAAGTGATATAAAATTTTCAAGAAAAGTAGAAAACAAAAGAAAGAAATTAGATCTATACCCCACAATCAACATTAAAAGGAGCCTCATCCACACCCCCTACATCCTCTATAATTGTTACTAATCAAGTATAAATCTTGGAGGAAAACCTTGATGGTCAATAATTCCCTAATACTTAACATATTGGCAGAGCAGCTGTAAATCATATTCAATATTCCAACCGTATATACCTACACTGACATGCACAACCCTGTCATGTATATGCACCATTATAGGAAATTTATGATCCTACATAGCATATCTGATACCTTAAAATATAAAGTCTTATTTTCCATCCTAATTAGATGGGTATGATCATGATTTTAAACCATACTCATTGTATTGATAACTACTTTCTAACAATTAGCTTAAAGATTTATATCATACTATGCCATCACTAGACTAAAGCCACATAATTTTACCTATCTAATATGTATAAACTAACAGGTAGAACAGAGTCTAAAATATTATCTTTAATGATTTAGTTTTCAAGTTATTCAAATTCTAATCTCGATGTAGAAGTGGTGGCAACAAACTTTATGAATAGAATCATGCCTTACTCATCCCACTGAAACCCAATTTAGAAAAAGTGACATCAAAACTTTGAGGAGGTACAAACTAAGGCAAAAAGATGTATAGATTTGAAAAATCTGGAGCATGATATGAGAAGTCACACTAACAAGTATAATGAAGACATGAAGAATGTTGTATCTCCAATTAATGAAACTGATCAAAAAATGCCAATCATAGAAGGATCAAAAGTAAAAACAAATAGAGGACTAAGGAAGAGCTTCCTATATTCAATATGTTCCTTAACATAGTGGTTGACTACATCCTTGATAATGATTTAGCTAGAAAACCACAAAAAAAAGGACATCATCCTTAATAAAAGAGACAAAAACCTATACTACTACTTTTATTAGGATATCATAAACAACATAAAGGATTGTAAAATTATTAACAGAATAGCCAATAACTTGGTGAAATAAGTAAGTTTTAAGTCACCTCTTAAAGGGAAATGATAAGGATGATAAAGTTAGGGATGAAAGAAAAAGGAGACCTACATGAAGATCGAGACCTAAAGAACTCGATAAGAAAAAACACACCTTCTTAAATGGTTATTCATATAACATTAAAGGCTATAAAGGGAATTAAAATAATAATCAAAGAAAACCTTAAAAGAGGAGGGCCAAAAAATGGTGAGATCATAATATACCAAATAAAAGGATTAAGGTTATTGAGATAACCCTTAATGAAGCAGATGATAGGTCCTTGATCAACCCTCATGAAGATGTATTGTTGTGACCTTATCAATTGCTAACTCTTTAGTCAAAAAGATACTATTAAATATAAGAAGAATTATCGACATCTTATTCTATGATACCTTTAAAGAGATGGGCATCGTAATAGATAGGATAAACATATCAACTTACCCCTACTTGGTTTTAAGGGTCACCAAATATACAATAACAGGAAGATATCTTTACTTATTACATAAGGATTGAAGTTAAGAAATGAAACTAATATGATGGAATTCTTTATATTAAGGATATCCTCTATATATAATATAATAATCAATAAGCCATTCATATATGTGACACGAGTAATACCATTACCTTACCAATACATCATGAAATTCCCATCCCTGAATGAATCAGCCAAGGTGTATTGGAACTAAAAGATAGAAAATATATATTATTATTATGTAACCCTAAAAGAAAGAAACATTAATTATACCATGAACATGGAAGAATTAGATATTAGTGACCCATAAGAAATTAAAGTGAACTAGAAGAATAAATTAAATATGTCATAATAGGAAGACTTGAAGATAGGAAGAATCTTGAAGTTGGGGTAAGGATGGAAAAATGCTAAATAAAATTTAAGAAAATTCTCGCTTTAATATTTAGGCATTTTTGTATGGAGTCCAACCCACAAACCTGGTGTAAGCAGGAAGCACGTTATCATAAGCTAAATGTCGATCCCCTTTTTAAGTTGATTAAAAAAAAGAAGGAAATTTTACATTAGAAAGACAACAGGCCATAAAAGATGAGGTAACAAAATCCTTAGACATAGGCATCATTAGAGAGGCTGACTACCTTAAATAGCTTGCCAATGTAATTATGGTAAAGAAGGTTAATGGGAAGTGTAGGTTGTGTGTCAATTTACATATACAAACGAAGAATACCTTAAAGATAATTATCCCTTACCAAAATTAAATTAGTTGATAATTTCATATCATAAAACTATACCTCAAGCTTCATGAATGCTTATATAGTATATAATCACATCAAAATGAATGGACATTATGAGGATCCTTCATTATGCATAAGGGTTTATATTACTTCAAAGTTATGCCTTTTAGTTTAAAAATATTGGGAAAACCTATTAAAGGTTAGTGAAATTGATCTTTTATAAACATTTTAGAAGAAATATGAAAGGTTACATTGATGATATGATTGTGAAGATGAAACTTGGAGGAAACGACATAACAAACCTTAATGACTGCTTTTATATCCTTAATAAATACAACTTGAAGATAAATTTAGAAAATACACATTCTAATTTGGGCAATCATGTTTGTGGAATTCATGGTCTCCCATTAAGTGAAAGATATTAACTCAAAAGATTGAGGCAATCCTACATATAAGACCATTTAGAAACCTAAAATGATTTTTAAAAAAAATTGAAAAGTAGAGTGAGTATATTTAAATTCCACTTAAGTACTTTCAATCACTACTTATAATTTTCTAAAATTGATAAGTGCAAAATGTTACATGTTTTAATAGCTTAAGTTGTTCATTTCCACATTTTATCACCAAATAGGCCTAAATTGTACTAAATATTTTCTCGTAGGATTTCTTGACTTGAGGAAATAATTCTAGGAGAAAATTGGGCCCAATGGAAAATTAGAACAAAATAAATAAAAAGGAAAGCCCAGCCTAGTAGAAGCCAACCAAAAAAAAACTTCTTATCAAATTTAAGCCCAAAGTTAAGCAAATAAACAAAAAAATAGTCCAACTCAGAGAATGCCCAAACATAGGCAGAAAACAAAACAAGTGAAAATAAATGCATTCAGTATGATTTTTTAGGTTACCTAAATCTCTTTAAAACTGAGAGATAATCGAAGGTGCTTTAAAAAGTCCAGTAGCATATGGATGGCGGAGATCCTTTTAGGACTATTTAAATGAAGTAGAGTGAGAGTAATTTTACAAGTAGTCCGTGTAAATTTGAGAGCTCTTGAGAGTTTCCCTCATCTTTCAAGGGCGATTAAGCATCAGAGCTAGCATAAGGAAGCGTAAGAGTGTTAAGAGAACTATAAACACACTAGAATTAAGTTGGTTTGTGACTAGTGGAGCAAAAATTTTAGAGCTCGTGACATAGAGTTAGAGAGGGTTCAAGATTTATGAAGTCCAAATGAGTCTCTTTCACCCCTAAACTCTTTTTTTTCTAGTTTTCCATGCTTTAATTACTTTAAAATATTTAATTTCGGTTTAGAAATGCAGGTTTGATTATTTGAGACAATTAGTTGAATTTTTTCAATTCGATCTTTCATTACTGAGTGAGTTTGACATTTATGCAATGCATGAATTCTTTGATTTTTGATTCATGTTCTTTAGATGATTGGAGACGTCCTTGCATATGTGAATTTGATCATTGAATCATTAGTCCATTAGGACTTGTGTGATTTGGAATTTATTCGTTCTTTGAAAGAATTTTTAGTGGTTAATGATATCTCTTAGTGAATAATGTATTTATAAGTGTAAGATTGAACTGGTTTGGTTCTAGAGAGTAAAGGGAGATAGGTAGAAGCTACCTAGTGAGTTTTCTACAATTAATCTGAACTTTGTATGACTAAACTGAAATCAACACATTGCTATTTTAGTTGTATATATTAGATTAGATTCAATTTAGGTTCCATTTAGTTAATATATATCTTAATTTAGTTTTTTTTTCAAAAATCATATTTACACCCCCTTGTTGAATTGGATAGCTCTTTTCTGTGGTGATTAAGGAGCTAAACTGTAGGTATCAGATTGATGATAATTGATTTATAGCTTCCTTTTTTGAGTTGAGTTAAAAAAATTAGTTAACTAGTTCTTCCTTTGCTTGTGAAAACTGATGGACTGAACTTTGTAATTATTAAGAAAGATAATCATACCTAGTTAAACTAAAGGAAGGTAAATAAAGGTAAAAGACCTAGAACCAAGTTGAAATTTGATCTCTTGCGCTGATAGAAAACTTTATCTTTTCTAATCAGCTTAATATCTCCATTATATATGGTATATTTGTTAGGTTGATCTCTGTTTAATAGCATAGCCTAATAATTTTCTAAGAAAACATGCATTGAATTTTACATCAAGGAATGAAGATTGAAAATTGGTTAAACAAAAATTTTCTCTTATGATAAAAGGCTATTAATTTATGGAAATATTATTCTATTAATTAGAATATGTTTGGTCAATTACCTATCATAATTTCAATTTACAAACACTCTAAGTTAGTTTTATAAGCTTAAACTTAAATTTGTCTGAATTTAATCAGTATAGGATTTAGTTTTATAAGCTAAAACCTACATTTTTCCAATTTTTTATCAGTACATGATTACCTCTGACTTTGCCTATGATTTGATTTATTATCAAAATTGCTTATTCTGTGAACTATCTAATTATATTGGATTGAGTTTAAGAAGCAATTTTTGAAGCTCAAATTCTTGCTTCATTTCACTGTTCAATCTAAAAACTGCAATTTTCAACTTACTTGTTCTTTTATGATTTTAAGTTCTATGTTCATGCTTAAACTACAACTTAATCTGCAAGAATTTGAATGATGAAATTATATGTTAAGTGTATGGTAAAATTAGATCATCGTTTCATGCTAAATACATGCAAGAAGAAGCTAACTACACAAGTGAATTGAATTATGTATAATTTATTACTATTTTTGTAACCCAATAATCATACTTCCATCTCTTGAATTTTGATTTGTTATGTAACTTGATTAGCATTTATTTGTATCTAAGTGAAAATTTAAATTTAAGTTTGATAGGTAATACAAGCTAGAAGTTCGCTTTAAAGGATGAATGACAGTAGCTGCAAAACTTTTTTTCCCCAAAAATTTAGATTTGTGAAAGTAATTTATTTTCCTTTTATTGAATATTTTAAAACAACAAAACCATTTGATTTATGTCTACATGGAAAATAATTTTTCTAAACTAAAAATTTTGGCCTACCTAATCGGATTGCACAGTTAAAATTCCAACAGGACATGTATTTTGGATGATTATGACTTAGATCGATGTTGAAGTCACCAAATTTCTAGCATTTGAATACTAATTGATAAGTTTCAAAGAGTGGGTTTTTCTTTGAAAAAGTTCCAAAGAGTGGGTTACAAGCTATTTTTCCTTAAGTTTTAATGCTACAAAATAATTTTATATGTTGAAAGGATAGAATACTTTTTTGCATCAATCATTTGTCTGCATTTAGGATAAAATTTCTTTCATATGTCAGAATCATTAGGTTTTCCACACAATAAGCATAAGGATCAATTAAGGAATTAATTTGCAATGAAATTAAGTTTAAGATTTTGGCTTGTAAACCTGGATTTAAAATTAAATAGATAAATTATTTGTATCGATTTTTTATTCATCTTATCTAAACTATTTCTTTTATGTTGTTTCTTGCATGTTTAATGACTGCCCCTATTTCATATCATAATTGGAAGTTTGATATTGTTCTTAGTTAAAGATATTATATTAAATTGATTTATCACTAAATAAACTTATTTAGTTAATAGAACTTTCCTCTTACAATCGACCCTTATTTATTCTATATTAATTTTCTTAGTAACTTCAATAATTAAATAAGGGTTTAATTTTCATACGGAAGATGATATGCACCAAAAACTACTATAAAATTTTAAAGAGTTTGAATGTATGTCGATGGTCCTTCAAGCAATTAAAATATTATTTCAAAAGTCCATTGTTACTATTAACTTTGCTCCCAAAAAAGCGATATATCTTTATATAGTCATTCCTGAAGTGGTGCTTAACTTTATTCTTATTAAGAAAAAAGATAATGATTAAAGGCCTATATACTATATGAACAAGATGCTACAAGGCCTAGAGCTAAACTTCTTAAGGTTGGAAAAAGGTAGTGTATGATACTACTCGTTAGCACAAGAAAGTTAAATTCATACTTCCAAGCTCATACATTTAATGTGTGTATTGACCTTCCATTAAGGAAAATGTTTCACAAACCAAAGGTATTACAACACTTATAAATGGTCAATTGAGTTAGGGAACATGTTCATCAAGTACATATCAATAATTTCCTTCAAATCACAAGTCATAACATGTTTAATACTTGAAATGTAGACATTCCTAAAAGAGAATACAAAACTCTTTAATAACTCTAGATCTAATAACAAACACTCATTATGAATTGTGTACGTGGATAGTGTAATTAAAGAAAAGAGTAATAGAGCAAAGATATACTTAGAAGCAGTGCCGGCCCTGGGCAAGGGCCAGCAGGGCACCTGCCCAGGGCCCATGATTAGAGGGGGGGCCCTTAATTCATATTTGGACTTTTGACTCCTATAATATATAACTAATTCACTCCAAATTAATTTAATGTTGGTGATGTTTCGAAGAGTAAACATTAGGCAAGCTCCAAGATTGCAGGTAGTAGGTACTTCAAGATTGCAAATTTCAAGATTGCAGGTTACGTAGGCTGCAAGTAGAGGTAGTAATAAATAATTTTAACGTTGGTGATTTTTGACGTTATAAGTTAACGTTAAGCAAATTTATTTAACGTTATAAATTAATGTTATAAGTTAACATCTTATGCTTATAAATAATCTTGAAATATTTAAGTGTACTTTTACTTTCTAATTTTTTTATCAATATATGTATTTAAAGTATTCTAACTCAAAAATTAACAGCAAAAAATATTTACGATTCTATCTTTTGAGTTCTGAGTATAATTTGAATGTAAAGTTTATGATTTTTTAATATATTTTTTCTCTTTGTTTATTTATTTTTAATATTAGATATTAAAATTTGCTATTTATTTTTGTCCTCTATCACAAATATAATACCATTTATATATCTTTGTGATATATTGTGAAGTTGTTGTAGTTTGGTTGTACCTACATACTTCTTCCGGTTTCAAACATGTAAAGTTAATTATATTGTCGATTTATTAGGGCCTTTTTTTAATTTCGCCCTGGGCCTATAAAACGATAGGAACGACCCTGCATAGAAGGATCGATGGGAATTAATATATAATATATGGTGTGGCATTGGTTTAAATCATCCAACAATAAGCTAAAATATGAAGCTTTGTTGTTTAGGCTAAAGATGGCTAGTAAACTTCAAATCAGGCTCATAACCATTAATTCAAACTCGTAACTTGTAGTCAACCTACTTAGTGACATCTACAAAGTAAAAGAAGATAAGTTAGAAAATCATCAATTATAATGCATTATTAAAAGCCATCGTTTTTGCCAATGAGGAATGGATACCTTAAGCCATTTCGCCATTAATAATGCACTACAAATTCCTTCTCGTCATGGCTGATCATTTTTAAAAAATTGATCGAGGTATACCCCTTAGCCAATGAGACAAAGGAGCTAGTCAAAGGATTTTTAAAGAAAAATATTATAAGGAATATGGTGTCCCACTGGTCATAATCATGGATAATGGGACTCAAGGACCTTCAATTTTTTTAAAAAAATTAAACATCGATTTATATAATTTTTGCACTATAAGTTCAAAATAAGACAATATTGAAGAAATAAAATTCAAACTTAAGGATAATAAAATTAACCTAAAAAGATCTATAACTTCCAATGGGTATATCGAATAATACTAAAAGTGTCTATTATGCAGGGACGGAGCCAGACTCAACTCTAGGGGGGCCGAGATTTTTAAAGGTAAGGATTTTTTTAATGGGGGCCACTTATATTTGTAATTTTAAAAATTTTAATTATATAAGTAATTTTTAAAAAAATATTTGAAAGGGGGGCCATGTATATACATGGCTTCGTCCTTGCTATTATGGGAACATCCTTCAGTATTACATTTAGAGTTGAAGTCTTGATTCTTATAGGGTTATAATTACCAAAGTATAAAAATATAACCTTAGGCTAATGATGATCAACTTAGTTCTAAACTAGACTTAGTTAAAGAGAAAATAAATGCTGCAAGCATAAAAAATAAAGTGTACCGATAAAGGGTTAAGCAACTAAACCCCCAAAAAAGTCAAAATCTCTAAAAAGGGGATTAATCTTGCAAAAATTCATAATCCTTAGATATAAAAAATTATCAATGGAAGTTATCTCAAAATTGGCCAACCTTATACCCCATAAAAGATATCACTATGCGTAGAAGTTATAAACTTAAAAGGCTCGATAAATAATATATGGCTTGTATCTAGAATGGAACTAAAATGAAAAAAAAGAATTATCAATAGAATAAGTTCCAAAAAACTCATATGTACAAAAGTAAAAATTTTACAAGTCAAAAAGTCTTAGGTCCATGAGAAGTCATGTTAACTCCTTAGATCAAAATAAAAACCTATAAGCCTAAAGTCTTAGATCTAAAAGAAGTCAGTTTAGCTTCTTAACTCAAAAAGGAACACCTCTAGGCCCAAAAGCCTTGGGTATCAGAGAAGCCATTTTAGCTTCCTAACTCAACGAAAAAAGGTTGGTAACCTAAAAGGTGTCAAACTATATAAGCCTGCTATATTCATGTTGAAAACATTATGAATTAGTTAATGCAAAGGAGCTATGCTCAATAGATTAGTAAATTTCAAGCTAAAAGTTTATTGAACATTGCTATGGCTTATGAGTATGACTCCTTAGATCTATTAAGTTCAGGTTGAAAATTTCCCAACTTTCTGTAGGAAAAGGAGTGAGATGCTATATACCTTTCAAGTTCAAGCTTATTGTGAAAATTTCCCACTTTTGTTAAAACAAAAGGAGTTAGAATATACAAAATTACTGTCCTAGTCTAAAAGTTATTAAATTTTGTTAAGGAAAAGGAGCTAGAATTCCACTTTTGTTAAAGCAAAAGGAGCTAGAATATACAAAATTCTTGTCATAGTTCAAAAATTATTAAATTTAGTTAAGGAAAAGGAGCTAGAATCTATGAGAGTTATCAAATTAAAGCTTATTATAAGAATTCATGAAATTTTGTTAAGGAAAAAGGAGCTAGACTCCATATACCTACTAAGTTTAGGTTCATGATTAAAATTTCCAACTTTTGTTAAGGCAAAAGGAGATAAATTGCACAAACTTGCCAAATTCAAGTTCATTATCAAAACTTCCAACTTTGAGAAAAAAATAGACTCCATACACTTGCCAAGTTCAGGTTCAAAATTTAATGATCTTTGTTAAGGCATAGGATCATGACTCCTTAAACCTTTCAAGTTTAAGTTCATTTCCCTCAAGTATTAAACAAAGCATTAGGTTTAGACTTTATAGGTCTATCATATTCATTTTTAATTATAAAATTAGACTAGGCTTTACAAGTTTGATAAGAAATTTAAATACATTTAATAATTTTTATTTATTTGTATCATAAAATCATGTCTACAAAATAATAAAGAAAGAAATTATCATAAAGGAAAAAAATATGTGTTAAACAAGCTCAATCATCCATACATTTACAACCCTACATATAAGGTGGGTATGAAATTAACAAATGAAAGGAAAAAGGATAATGTGGGGCTTAGATGGAGACAGGTGCCCTATTAGAAGATTTCAGGGTTGGCCACGTTAGTGATTGGCAATTTGGGATTCAATGTCCTTAACTTCTCCACCAACATTACAAAACTCATCAAGTTCCTTAGTTTAAGTGGGATTAAACTCACCTGAAAGTGTTAATAATATCCAACCATATAAATGATAGGTTTGGGAACTTCCTCAATGTAATCTTCCTGTAAGCCTTGAACCTTATCATTGTCACACTGACGAGATTATCATAGTTATAATTCTAAAAAAACTTGGAACTACGATAAAATGAATGAGGTCAAACTTGAAGTCATATCCCTATAACTTTTACACCTGAGATTGAAACTCAACCTATAATCTTTAAAGCTATGTTATTATTCTTCAACACTACATTCTCCCTCTAATGCTCATTAAAAAAAAGTTAAATAGTTATTCCACATCATCCTCTTGACTCAAGGTTGCCATAGGTCTTTAGGGGTTACATTTTTAACCTCTTCCTTCTCTTTGATGGATTTATTAAGTTCTATGCACACTTTTTCAAAACATATTACTATAAAAATAACAAACTAGGAAAAAGAAGTTAAGCATGAAACAAAGTAACAAATATAATTAAATAAGTAAACTTACTTTGGTGAGATGTCATTTTTAAAACCTACAAATATGGTCGATATACATGTTCTCTATACTCTTTTTATCTTTAAGGAGGATCATTTAACAGACCCACTCAAACTCACTTCCAAGCTTACCATAAATAGTATTAGTCTTCTTTAATTAGGTTAAAGTTAGGGAAGAAGCATTCTTCTTCTATTATATGTCTACTCAGAATAGGGATCCAACAATGTTCTTTATAATTACTTAATAAGAAGAGTAAAGAGGTGAAGGATATAAAGGTAGGGAGATAGGGTGAATAAACTAGCAGGTGTTGGTTCGATGATAAGGACCTTACCATTGTAGGTCACCTTCTTCTCCTTCCTCTCTTTGGAAGGAAAGCTATTAGGCCTCTCTCCATTATTGTCATAACCCTTGCTATCATTTTTTAGGTCTTCATGGACGTCATATATCTAATAAGGATATTACTAAGATATTTAAAGTGTTAGGCAAAAAATAAAGAAAGTAAAACCTAAAGGAAATCTTTTGTATAAAGCATACATGAATTGATTAGGCTACATAAAAATTTATCTCAAGGCAAAACATTGATGGTTGGATTTACAAGTTGCCAGAATAGGAACTTTAAGGATGCATTGTCTCTACCTCATTAGGTAGGCCTCTCATCTAAGCCTGTCCATATAACTCTAAAGGTCCACATGTCTATTAGGTTTTTCAAGAAGATAAACTTCTCCTTCTAGTAGTATAGTACCTTTATAATTGTAAGCAATTGACAACCCTCCCTAGCATTTAAGTTTTACCATCCACTTTATATTCCCATATGCAGGTATTGGTGTAAATTTAAATAATTCGAGGTTGGAGTACCTTCCTAATATGGTAAGTGATAATAAACCTAATTAACAAACTCTAAGCATATAGATGTATTTAAGTAACATTCAGGGCTTTCACATCAACATCTTCTTAATAGTGGGACAAAAAGAGAGAACCAAAGTTTATACTTGAAAGCATTATAATAAAGCTACACCTAGCCTATGGTAGTATAAATGCTTGAAATAGTCAGAAACCTAACTGAGATCCCCTCATATATGTAGAATCTCTCCTTTATCTTATTGAATATATACTTATGAAATTTATTAGGGTGTAGGCGTACTTCAAAATTTTTGTATAAGTCCCCCAATATAAAATTTGATGATGAGTTTCAGAGATAAAGCCTCTTGTTAGACCTAATTAATACATGTTCATATGATACTCTCAAAGAAGGGACAATTTTTACAAGAGATGTAGAGATGGTTTTTGTATACTTTGGAGAAACAAGGCTATGGATCCTATAATTCAAGGCTACCAATCATGCATTCTTATGGATACATAAGCTAAAACTATTAGAGCTAATGGCTTTGTTTTCTAAGCTACTTTTGTCATCCATGCACCTATATAATTTGTAAAATTAAGAATATATGTAAACTTGCTAGAAAAAGATACGTATGTAAGTCAACTTAATGTTAAAAGCATTTCAAGAAGATATATAGGCAGTTAAATATAAGGGTGTTTATCTCTCTAATAACTCTCTAAAAGGTGGAAAAAGGAACCCACATATAGACAAATGGATGATCAAGATTGATCTGGATCAGTAGTTGAGATTAAACAACACTTTGCTTCTATACAAGTGGCGTGAGCGTCTTTTTGACTTTTGTATTTCCAAAAGAAATATTCCTCATGAGGGTTACAAGGGATGATTTCTATCAAATCTTGTTAAGAGAGATTAAAGGTGAATTATTCACACTTATTGTCAATCTATCATAATAAGTCTTATCAAAGGAAAGATAGATGAGTTGTTAAAGATGATTGTCAACCTCTCAGGTCATCAACCTATCCTATGGAAATATTCTACTGAAAAGCCATAGTAAAGTTGTCAAATATGGTTTTAGACATATTAAATTCAGACGTGCTTAAGGTGACTTGATATTGGGTTTACTTTATCTCATCTCTGTACCTATCTTTAAGAGGTAAGTCAATATTTATTAATGGCATTTAAGAAATTTTCTTGGATTATTCTTATTGGGCCCTATTTTCGAAGCCCAACAATCGGTCCGGAATCGAAGAACAGACATAAGCGGGTTTCCAATCTCTTTAACCCTCATCGAATAGCCCTTATCTTTATAACATCTCAAGTCCCAAAGGCGAGCCCACAAAACAAAAATCACAAAAATCACAATTAACTTCACAATGGTAGCTCTTAGTCTCTAGTTTACTTAGAAACAAGAACCACCTTAATCGGAGCTCTATAGCTCAAGATATGCTTAAAAATCCAAAGTATGTTCATAGCCCGATTAAGCTCTCCAACCCAACCACTCACTTCCATTCCATCAAACTTCTTTAATTTAACTCCAAAGGCTATAAATTTTTATGGGGAATTAGAAACGTGTTAGAAATCTGACGCCTCAAGAATCACCTCAAATGGAGATCGGACGAAGGAGTTATGGCCCAACGAATCCAACATGTTCATATCCTGATTCCTATTGAGCATACTTTGGCGCAAACACTATAACTTTCACTATAGATGTCGGATTGACTTTGTTTTTGGACGGTTAAAAAGTAGACATCTAGGCTACAACTTTCAAGAAGACCAAAAATTGAGATTTTGTCATTTTCTAGGTCAAAATACACGAACCGTGTGAAATCACACGGTCTGCCCGTGTGACCTACGGATGAAAATGGTGCTCCTGGTCTGAAAACACACGGCCCGTGTGAATTCACACGGGCTGACCGTGTAACCTACGGGTTTCACCAATTTTTCACCTTCCAAGCCTCCTTCAAAGATTCCTAAACCCCTCCTAACTTTCCCTTACCTTATATTCTCCTCCAATATCACAAAAAACCACTTCAAATCCATTAAACAACTACAACATCATTGAATCTCAACTCCAAATGATTCATCACACACATTCTTCCCAATTTCAACATATTCTGATGTAATATCA
>JAOSBP010000002.1:15879423-15895809 GCA_027563825.1 Erythroxylum mucronatum | reverse complement strand
CTTCTTTTCTCATTAATTTTTCTTAAGGCACAATTACAAGTATAACACACTTCATATTCAAAAACACTCATTTAAAATCATTATAATATTTCTAATTTTCACCAAAAGTTCGGGGCCCAACAAATACTTTTGTTAATTTTTTATTTTTGTTATTTCCACACTCTTAAATTTACGTGAACCTTACTTTATTTTAGTTTTAAACTCGCTAACCTTTACCATTAAAAATTTCTCGTGGGAACGATCCATACTTTCCACAACTACATTATTTTGTATTAACGGAAGTTGGTTTCTTTTTAAATTTGGTTGCAGGTGATAGTAGTACCAGTAGGAGCAGAAAAAACAGCAAAGGGACATACATTCAGATTTGAGAAGGAAGGAATAGAGGATTGAGATATGGTTTGGTGGATGGAAGTGTAACAGCCCAGCCTACCCTCCCACAGATATTATGTGGGTTGGATAGACGGGGCAATCCAAAGTAGACAATATCTGTGAGCGGGTGGTCTGGGCTGTTACAAATGGTATCAGAACCGATATCCGAACCGTTAGGCTGGGCCATAAGGGGGTGGAGAGTGTAAGATCCTATATTGGTTGGAGAAAAGAACGAAGTATGTCTTATAAGAGTATGAATACCTCTCCTCCATAAGACGCGTCTTCCCAAGAGTAGGAAGAGCAAAACCATAAAAGGCTTGTCACAAAGGGCAGTTCAAAGCGGGCAATATTTGTAAACAAGTAGTCTAGATTGTTACAAGAAGGGTGGGTTAGAGAGAAGCTATAGTTTCTCTCTCATCGGATTGCTTCTGTCACAATCTTTTTAGGCCAGTTAGTATTTTATTTCGATCAAATCGGTCAGTTTGATTATGTTTTTCAGTCATTAATTATATAAACAAGATGAGTTATGAGCTATTGAAAATTCAATATCTAGTAAGGCAAATAACAGAAGTAATATAGAGACAAAATGTCAAGTCTTAAGAATCAATGATTCTATATTTTGACATGAAAAAGACTAAAGTGAGGCTAAACAAGATAAGTTATGAGCTATTGAAATTCAATATCAATAACAGAAGTAATATAAAGACAAAATGTTGTCTTAAGAATCAACGATTCTATATTTTAACATGAAAAAGAGTAAAGTGATGACGTGAATGTTGCTAGCATGAGAACTTTCTAGCGAAGCCTTTTTGTTCAAGCACACCAAAGTTGAATTTGCGTGCACTGAACATATATTGGCCGTCGCCGATAAAGAAGAGCAATGATAAATAAAATTTGTCCACTGATAAACGAGCTATGAACGTTCTTATTTTCCGTACTGCATCAAACTTCAAATCTGACATCATCGTACATGTATTCTTCTTTCTTAAAGTAAATTGTTGATCCTGATTGCCGCTATCTTGCTTGTTCAGATGGCTAAAATGTCTTAAGAACTAAAGTATCTCTTGAAATTAACCTGGTCATGTGCCCCTTTTGAAAGAATAATCATTGTTGAGAAATTAAATTAATAGGCATAATAGAATTGTTTTTTACAATTTTAAAGAATCACTTTAATATAATGACTTGAAATAATAATTAGCAGATAAAAGAGTTGAAGAAAAAATTGATTCGGATATATTGTAAAACTTTTTATTTTATGATAAAGTCGTTAGTTACAAATTATTCAATTATCCAACCTTTAACAATATGTACACAATAGATGGAGAGAATTCAAACCTTTTAAGAGCATTCCTATTTTACCTTTTTATAAAGAAATATTACAGTTACTTTTATAGTTCAAATAAAATTAGACTTTAAATTATAATTAAAATTTAAAATTAATAAAATCAAATATCTTATATTTGATCCCTGAAGTATCTTAAACTTCATAATTAAGTCCAATTACTCTATATGTATGAGCCAATAATTTCTAATATGTTGATAATAATTATAAATTTTAATTTTAATTCATAGTTAGATTAAGATAAATTAAAACTCATTTAATTTTCTTTAATTATTTCATTAAAAATTTATAATGATAGATAAAAATTAAAGTCTAACAATATATCATAATCACTTAAATATTAAAAATGTCGGTATATTTGACTTTACCTATCTATGCATAATTATAATGTATAATTTGATCCATAGATTATTCAATATTCAAATTAGACATAAAGTATAAAATAATATTTATTAAATTTAAATCTAATCATGTTCGATCCTGCAAATTAGTAATTGTTTAAGAATTGATATTTGAGTAAATAAAGTGACTACAAGAAACATTATGGCGAGTTGTGTGAGGGAAACAACGATTATGTCATGTTAGGAATTAATTTGTAAGATAATTAAACAAGTTAAAATAAAGTGACTACAAGAAACATTATGGTGCGAGTTGTGTGAGGGAAACAACGATTATGTCATGTTAGGAATTAATTTGTAAGATAATTAAACAAGTTAATTATTGGCGGGAATTACCAACAATATTAGAACACCATTTATAATGACACTTATGATTCATAATGAAGTAAACACTTACACTTTATGTAAACCTAACAACTAAGTAACCCCCCAAATTTTAACAAATTCCCCCAATTGACCATAATAAACCATCTTAAAAGCTATCTATTGAGAGATTATGAAGATTATAGTCAATAATTAATTAAATGGGAAATTTAAAGACATACTTATAATTTCATAATGGATAGTTCGTCAACACCATCAATATGGAGCGACTAACTAATGCCACTACTAGGAGAATTAATAAATTGGAAGCACATATTTGATTAGTTGGTAAATTTGAAGAAGAATTTAGAATTTCAAATTTCAAATTAGCTAATTGCATCAAAACTATAGCATAAATAACCTTGTCAAACAAGATATAAATGAATTATGATGAACACATCATGGAAATAACTATTAAGCTTTGTAAGGAACCAGCTGAGAAAGAGAAGGAGGAATCTAAAAGAGAGATGACTCCTATCATGAATGAAGAAAAGAAGGATATCAAGATTGTTTTCATCTTCATTTATGAGAAAATGAATTCTCTTTCCTATCATGATTCTTGATATTATGTTGATGTCACAAATACTAAAGTCTATAACTTTTTCTAGGAAATCGTCACAAAAGACTAATGGATTCCACATGAGTGTGAGAAGGCATGGGATAGTGAAAGTTCAAATATCAAAGTAGCACCACTTCTAATGATCATATAGGTAAAAAGTATTCTAGCTATGTTTACATAACGATAAACAAGCACTTAAGAATAATTTCATTAAGAGATTTCTCTCAACCTTCTTACTTAAGAGTAACGAATTGCAGCACTGATTACTTGGAATGGTTTACATAATCTTATTTCTCACAACCACTAAACAACTGGTTATTACCTTTTAAACCTTAACAATCTAGGAGTAGTAGAAGAAGGTTGGGTTACCATTACTAGTAATTTTTGATTAAAAGGTTTTAATCCCATTCTAGATGTTGTCAAACTAATTAAATCTCTTGTAAGAACTTTAGTAAACGGATCCACCAAATTGTTATGTCCTTACATAAATAATTGAGATGACATCTCTATTTACCATTTTTCTAATAAATGCATGTCTTAAGGTTATATGTCTAGATTTACCATTGTGAACTTTGTTCAATGCTTTAGGCATAGTAGACTCACTATCACAATGTAAGGTTATCGCAGGCATAGGACGAGGGTAAAGATCTATATCCAGCAACAAATCCCTTAGCCACACATCCTCCTTATAAGCATAACATAGAGCTATAAATTCAGCTTCCATGGTATAGTGAGTAATTGTAACATCCCGTTTCCATCCAAAGGGTTAGAACCCTAAAATTTTTTTTGGTATATGTGAGATCAATCAAAGAAATTAGGACAACACATCTCGTGCTTATGCATTACATAAGGTGCACATGCACATGAATAGTGAATCCTTGCACATAGCAATAATTATACATGCATTCATTGACATTCCGGGTATAATTGTTAATAAATGTGATTATTGAGAATTGTGATTTGTTTGTACTGAAAAATTGATTTGGAGAGTGTAATTGTTGAGTTCAAATATTTGGAGAATTTTAGAAAAATTTTCTAAAATTTTGGGAAAATTTCTGGACTAGGAAAAATGCCAAGTGGCAAGATAATTGTTAACTAGTAATAGAATTCACTGTCAAATAACATTGGAATTTTTTATACATGACTTTAGGAATTATTTACAAGTGTCATTGAAAATTGGGAGATAATTGGATTAGAAATTGGAGACAAAAGGGACTAGTTAATTTAGTGGCCAAATGAAGCAATAAGAGAAAGACATGTGGCAACATGTGTCACTTGCCACACCACTTGTTCATAAAGTGAAAGTCCATAGTTTGGTCTTCCACTCTCCAACGACATATGCTCCATCTTCTTCTTTCTTTATTTTCTCCATTCTTCTTCTTCATTCACGTTGCTTTCTTCTCCAAGCCATAAGGTTGAATTTTTCTCCCCTCCATCTCTATCCACTTAAATACTTTGCTATCCTCTTCTTGTTGCTAAGGGAAACCAACCTATTACACCTTAAAAAGGTGAAGATCGTGCATGAGGAGGAGCTAGGGTTCTTGGTGATTTGAAGGAGCTTGGATGCTAAATCAAGTAAGTGTTTTGTTAATATCATGGGTTTTGGTTAAATGAAGCTATTGTGATGATATTTGGAGGTTAAATTGCAAAAGATGGGATTTTGGGCATATGGGTATCGTGTATAGTGAAGGGGGTGTAAAGAAATTTGTGTTATTGATGAGTGATGATTTATAGATATAGTAGAGAGGTTGAATGACTATGATAAAGAGTTTTGGTGTAGGGTAAATTGAGTTTTGATGACTTGATTTTGTAAAGTTTATGTATGTGTTATGGGTGATGAAAAACAATTATGTACATGTCTTGTTGTTGAATATGTAGAATGAGTAATGATTCATGTAATGGTCTAGAGTTGTTGAGGTTGATTGATCTTCAAAGTGAGTTTTAGATGAGTGTGGAAAATTGGTTATGAATGGGTAGGGTTATATGCTTTGTTTTTGGTTAAGGATCATCATTAGATCATAACTTGTTTGTGATTGATGTATTGAGTTGATTTGGATAGAGATTGATGAGGAAATAAAATGGAAGAGATAAGCTAGGTATAAGATGAGTTAGAGGTAAATTGTTGGAAGTTGGAAAAATATGGAAAATTGGTAGCAGGAAATTTTTTTTACTAATATAGTTTTGTATTAGCCATAACTTGCTTTATAGTTATCCAATTTGGTTGATTCTTGATTTGGCTTAAACTAGAGGTATATGGCTATCTTTCTTATGAAGACATCTATTTTAAATTGTGCTTCTAAGAGTCTCAAATTTTGATGTGAAAATGAGAACTGAATGTGGCAAAAAATTTGGATGAATGTATATGTTTGTGTTGTGTTCTGGGTGATTATGAGCAAATATGAAATTAAAGTAAAGTAAGGATGTTGTTGAACTAAGCTTGAGGGATGCATGAAGAATTTATCAACTTGAGATGTTGGATTTTGGATAAGAAGTGCTTGATATGTAGGAATAAGATAGGTAATGGAAAAAGAAGGATAGGAAATGTTTAAATGATATGATGAATGAAATGAGTTGTAATTGGAGAGTTTAATGAAATCTAATTGGTATGTGAGTTGATATGAACTGGGTTTGTGCTAAAAGAGGTGAATATGAGAAGTGTATGGGCGTATATGAGGTTAGAATGAGTGTAGGAACCTTAGAAGAGGCTTTGGAGGGAGTTTTGGGAGACATATGTCCGTTAAATGGACATTAGGTCCGTTTAACGAACCTTCTCGGGTCTAAAAAGGTATGTCTGTTAAACGAACATGGAAGTCCGTTTAACGGACCTTCTTGGATGAATTGGTGCAATTTGTCCCGACCATGTCCGTTTAACGGACATCCACTGTACAGTTGCAGTAAATTGCGTTTTTGACCCCCTTAGAGGCTGAATCTCGCTTTGAGGTCTTCATGAACGTTGTAGATCTAGAAGTTCTCTTTCAAATGATCCAAAAATGAAAGGAATCTGAAATTTGTGGAAAGAGTTATGGAAATCGTGCCAACATAGGTTCGGTTTGATTGAGGCCATAAACTTGGTTTCTTCTTTTGACCATAACTCCTTTTCTAGACCTCCAAATGACTTGGTTCTTGAAGCAATAAGTTCCTAACACATTTTCCTACATCTCCATGAAAATTTGTAGTAATTGGTGTTGAATTGAAAGAGATTGATCAAAGGAAATTGTGGGAGTCTGTTAGGACAGTGTAAATGGGATTAGTTTTACTGAGCGTACTGCAGTGTTTTGATTATATCTGGACTTATGGGATTCTAAATGAGGCGATTTTTAAATTGGAGTGACCTAGAGATATAGGTTTATAAATTGTCTCAAGAAGTCGAATTATGATTCAGTGTCTAAGAAATTGAATTTCTAGATTGAAGTCGGGTATAGTAAACTGCTTTTGGACACGAGCAGTCTAAAAGTGATTGAGGCATATCTTTCAAAGTACTGAATCAAATTGAGTGATTTTAGTGGCAAGAGAAACTTAAGACATTGGAGTACAACTTTCTAAAAGGAAGTGTTGCTCAATTTCGCCAATTTCCTTATTAGATTTACTATGTAAAGTAGACTTTGAAAATGTGATTTGGAAAATTTTTTGAAGTGAGTCAATGAAAAAGGAATGGAGATTTTAATGGGTTTAATGAGGCATAGACCTAAGTATGAATTATACTTAGTGAGTTTTCTTATAAGAAGGACTTTGTGATGTATTAATGGAAAGATACTCGGGATTTTCATGAATATGCATTGTACATATTTTACATACATATGTGTGCATTACCTGAATGATTATAATTGTGCAAGTATTAATGTATGTGCAATGTATGTACGACATAATGTCGATGTGCAGGA
This sequence comes from Erythroxylum mucronatum, assembly GCA_027563825.1. Lineage (NCBI taxonomy): Eukaryota > Viridiplantae > Streptophyta > Magnoliopsida > Malpighiales > Erythroxylaceae > Erythroxylum > Erythroxylum mucronatum. Next base: position 15,888,897 of record JAOSBP010000002.1, on the reverse strand, counting down.
TAAGCACCCATATTAAGGAGTTTCTAGATCTTGGAAGCAATTGCTAATCTGGAGCGTACTGTGAGTAGACCGAGATGGTCTCCTTTTTATTGTTTGTTCTATTTGGATTTTTTGTACTGGTTGACTATTGACTGGTTATATGAATGTGTTTGATTATGTTAGGTTCCGGACAGAAGGTCCGATTATGCGATGTTTGATTTGGGATATTGAAGTGCTACTTGAATGTGAATTGGATGAACTAAGTGTATTGAAGCGATTGCTAAGTATTTTCTGAATGTGTAATTGCATGTAAGTGAAAATGTGATTCTCAACCTAACGTTGAATGCCGGACTAAGGTCCGATGATCGATAATATGGGAATGTGATTGAATGGGATCATGCAAATGTGATTGATGCATTTCATTTCATGAATGCATGAAATATAATGGTAGTTGTGACCAGAGTGGCCAACGATCAGAGCTTAAAGCTCAATGAGTGAAAACGAGCTTCGAGCTCAAAAGTGATTTAGAGCCTCAGGCTCAACGATTAATTAGCCCTATATGGGACAGTTCTTAATGAGCCCTTCATGGGACAGCTTAGGCCCTCGATCATAACGAAATAACAAATGAAAAATGGGTCTCATGTGCACAGCATATGCATAAAATGAGTGATTAAATTGTATTGAATGGGACGCGTAAAATGTGTTCAGATAAATAAATTGTATTGAATGAGTTGTATAAAATGTTTAATGATGTGAATTATGTTATGTGATTGAGTGAGTCATCGATGATGGTCAATCACTGAGTTCGCAAAACTTACCCAAAATTTACAATTATTTTTTTCAGGGCAAACGGGAGTATACTTACTGTATGTGAGTGAAGGAAGAGGTCGGGATCAGTTGCGTCTGTCTTGTGTATTTGATTATTTTTGTACAAATTTGTATTCCGAAATTTTTGTATAAATAAGGGATTCTGTAATTTTTGTACCATGTGTCACTGAAATTGTTTTATCTCTGAAATGGCCCCAAACGGCTGTTGAGATTAAGATGATTGTATTACTGTGATTGAATTATTTATGAAATGGAAGTGGCCCAATTGGTAATTGATTTCTGCATTTGGTGTATAATACCATTTTGTTCACAAAATTTTAAGAACTCATTAGAGAAGTATTCTCCTCATTTATCACTTCTTAAAATTGTAATCTTTTTACTTAATTGATTTTCAATAAGAGACTTATATGTCTTAAACATATTAAATGATTCATCCTTGGTTTTCATCAAATAAGCAGGCACAAATCTAGAGCAATCATCAATGAAAGTAATGCAGTATTTGTTACCACCTTTTGTTATAAAAACCTTTAAATTCACATATATCTTAATGCACTAAATCAAGCAATTTTGTGTGTCTTTCAACTTTAGGAAAAGGAAGTTTGGTTATATTTGCTTGTATGCATGCTTCTTATTTCTTATTCACTTGGCCATTATAAAAAATTAGTCTATTTTTAAACATATAATGAATCACTTTATGACTAATATGTCCTAATCTACTGTGCCATAAAGAATAAGAAGCATCGACTAAATAAAGAGAAACATCATTCAGTTTATTAAGACTAAGCTTAAACATTTCATTACAAGAATATCCTTTTCCTACAAAAATACCATTTTTAGACAAGATTACACTGTTTGACTCAAGTACAACCTCCAAGCCCTTCTTGTTCAGGATATCTGCAAAAACAAGGTTCTTAATCACATCTGGAACATGAAGAACACTAATGAGCACTAACTTTTTGCAAGAAGTGAATACCAAATTCACATCTCCCTTTCCATACACCTTGGCTTTCACACCACTGGCCATGAGCACTTCAAGTCCTTCAAGAACTTCATAGTTCTTGAATTGGTCCTTGTTATTGCACACATGAATTACTGCATCGAAATCATACCACCAATTCTTAGAAAGATTTGATGTTGTCATGTGAAGTTCCGTCATAGTGCTAAGAGTTAAGGTTGCCACAATTTCTGCACATTCATCAACAAGGTTAGTACTAGGAACATTGTTTTTTTTTTATTTCTTATTGGATCTGTAGTCGGCCTTGTAGTGCCCTTTCTTTCTATAATTGTAGCAAACCCAATTCTTTTTCTTGTCTTTAGCATTAGCATTTTCAGATTTCTTCCTTTTAAAATTGTTGGATTTCTTCTCATCCACAAAATTCACTTTTGGATCTTCTTCCACTTCTTTTCTCTGAAGAATTCTTGCACCTTCTTCAATTCTAAGACACTTCAAAGCTACTGATAGTTAAAATTTCAGAAGTGTGCAACAACTTCTTTTGATAATCATTCCAAGAAGAAGGCAACTTAGCAATAATTGTCCTACTTGTAATGATTCTGAAATTTCGATACCTAAGTCTTTAAGTTTTGAAACAATCACTTGTAAATTGTGGATTTGATCCATAAGAGAGGAACCATCAATAAATTTAAACTCAAAATATCTTTTAATAAGAAACTTATATGCACCTTACTTTTAACATGCATATTCACGTTCAAGCAACGCCCAAGTCTCCTTTGGACTCTTCACGGTGGTAAAGAGATCATAAAGGCTGTCTGAGAGGGTGTTGAGAATGTGATCCCTACAAAGCAATTCATATTCTTGGTGCTTATCTTGTTCATCCTTCCTTGTGTCTACTTCACCCTCCTTTGGAATAGGAATTGCAGGAAGAGTGAGATCAAGTACATATGCAATTTTCAAAACCGTGAGGAAGAACATCATCTTGTCCTTCCAACGATTGAAGTTGGTGCTGATTCCAACAAGGTGATCTAACTTCACAAAGTCTTGGTTCATCACTTTGAGAGCGGATTCTTAAGTGGACTCCACGATCGCAACAAATAATACTTTAAGATTGTAATAAAATTGGAGTTGGAAGTCCATAAAACAAAGAATAAACAATGAATTAAATGGTGTTGCAGAGATTTGAGAGAACTTGAGATCAAAATACAAATTTTAAAGTGTTCTAGGCGTGTTGGACACTTTCCTTAAAGTGTTACGCAAACCGAGTTAAAGGAAAATTACTTCTTGGATACATAGAACACAAGAACATTCAAGTTACAAGAGTATGAATGTTCTTCAAGAATTATGAATGTAGAGATTGTGTTGGTAGAATTGTTCAAAACTTTTTAATCTTAACTAAAACTCATGTATATATAGAGTTTTCAGAACAGTCACGTCTATTCACGACAAATCATAACTCTTGGAAAGAAAGCAACATTTCAGAACAGTCACGTTTATTCACTACAAGTCACAACCCTTGGAAAGGAAGCAACCCTTCAGAACAGACACGTCTGTTGACGTCAATTCACAACTCTTGGAAAGGAAGGAACTCTTTAAAACAGTCACGTATTTTCACTATAAATCACAACTCTTGAAAATCCTTTCATTTCCAAGTTTGACTTTAACTACTTATATCACAAACTAATTTCTAACATCCACTGGCCTTGTCACCCACTAATAATGATGGCTTCACTATTTTTTCAATACAACACCTTTTACTTTTTTTATAATAAAAAAAAGAGCAACTTGAAAAATTAATCAACAAAATAAAAGGATTAGAGACAAAACCAAAAAAAGAGTAACTTGAAAAATTAATCAACAAAATAAAAGGATTAGAGACAAACCTACATCAGGTATCCTGCAAAAAATTTTCTTCTTTGATGAAGTCATCAACTACAAGTTATTTAATTTTCTAACGTATTTACAAAAAAAAAATAAAACTCAAACCTTTTAAGAGGGATTATAGGAGTGCTAGCTCCATCATTAATTTTTTTTTCTTTTTATAAAGAAAGATTAAGGGTTCTTTCAAAGTTCAATTAAATTATAACTCTTATTATAGCTAGAATTATATTTAATATTATAAAATCAAATATCTTGTATTTAATTTCTAAAAATTTTTAAAGCTTTACAAATAAATATAAGTTAACTTAAATTAATTTTTTAGTTATTCTCTATGTGTGACTCATTAGATTTCTAATAAATTAGTAATGACTATAAATGTAATTCTAATTCACAAATAGAATTATAAATTAGAAATTAGAAATTATTTTAATTCACAAATAGAATTATAAATAATAAATTATAATTTCTTTTAACTTTTCTTTATTTCTCTAATTAAATAATTTATCTAAATATTATAAATATTGATTTGATTTGATTTGATTACATCTATTAGTATATAGTTATAACATATAATTTATTTATTTCATCATTGATAGCTCTAATTAAACAAAGAATATAAAATTATTCTCTACTCCATTAAAGTTAATCTTGTTTGTTCTTATAAATGAGTAATTAAATTATAATTGATTCTCTCTAGTTACTTTAGGATAATGAATCCTTTATTGGCTCATTCCTTTATCTCTCTATAGCTACTTTTAATACATAATATGTCATAAATATCATTAAAATATTATAATTTTCATATGAGATACTTTAGTAATCTCAAATATAAAGATCAAGTACACAACTATCATGATAAGAATATTCATAAACATACAAGTAATGTTGTATTTGAGATCTTTATCATCGGAACAGTTCTGTAAACTTATTCTCTAATTAATACGCATATATTTATTTAAGTATTTTCATACTTTATTTTTTTATAAGGAAGAAGTATAATATGTGATAGTTTTACTATTCCATCAATATCCCGCTCGACAAAACTATAGTTAGTAATGATTTGCAAATAATATCTAATTACAATTTGAATCTTATAATCTTGATTTCATCATAATTTCAAGTACAAGGTAATTATTCTTAGAATTTTATCTTTAATATTAAGTATTAAATATAATAGGAAAAAATACTTGAAGATAAAGAATGTTTTTATTGAATAAATCAATAATACCATACATTAATCGCAATCAACTAATTACTTGCATTGATATAAATTAACAAAAATATCCTATTAAACATATCTTTTATCATTTGTTATTTTTACTAATGTGTTCTTAATACTTTGTCTCAATTTCTATTTTACACATGATATTGTATTGAATTTAAAAAATTAAATAAATTTAGGTATCTCAACTTTATAACTATTTAATTGTATTATAGGTCTTATTAAATTTATTTGCTTTTCAATATATGTTGTTGACTCACCCATACGTGATAAGGCAATTGTTTAAAATGTTATTAAAACCGTATGATTCATGATGATGTATAATGAAAAGCAGAAAAAGAAAACCCTAAAAATGATGATAATTAAAAAATGGAAAACAAAATCTATAAGATCTGGAGTGTGTAGACTGTGGATTGCGGATGATCTGCTTGAAATCTTCTGTTCCACCAACGCTGTCTGTTCCCCTTATAGTCTCACCTTGAAAGTAGTTCTTTATATTTGTCTAAATATGAATTCGCTATTAGTCAGTCTTCTGTATAGGCTTAGTGCCTCCTCATACGTAGGTGCAATAGGCACTATGTTTTTTAATCAGATTTGTGGAAAAACCTATCTGTCCCGTCCGTTCTGTTTTGTCTATCAAATAGAACAACTTAATGGGACCTAGTAATGACAATTAAAGTTTTTTTTTTGGTGTGTGGTTCTTTTCATGAAGAGGAATAAGCTTTTTCCGTTTCTGGTGCTGGTGGAAGGTCAGCTTAGTACAATTATGTATTCTGTCACCGCGTTTAAGTGCTTTGGCTGGACGACTTAGGAACTAATTTCCTGACCTCAGGGCAGCGGCTGGTTCCGAAGATTCCTGAGATCATATGAAAAGAGACTAAAATCGGCCCCGTAGCTTTATAGGTTATAGCTGGACCCTGTTCTACTTCCCAAGGTCATAGAGGCTATTGAAAGCTAACAGGCAGAAGATAAGGTTAGCGGCGCGGTTTTAGGTAATAAAGATATTTTTTTGGACAAAAATCCGAACTCAAAAATAAGTAAGGTTTTAAAAACTGGACTGAACCGGACCGTTCAGTTCGACTGAAAAAAGTTTGAACCGATCAATGGTTCGATTCGGTTTCACCTAATAACCTCTCTGTATAAAAACCGTCCGGTTCAATATTTTTACGGTCGGACCGAATAGTCCGGTCCGGTCTGATTTTTTAAACCTTGCAAAAATCTCCTTCCTTTCTTTCATGAAAACTTTCTCATTTATAGAATTGTTACGAAGGACATGTTCACTTAATAAGCCAAATTAATGAAAATTATTGGTTTATATATTTATTTCTTTTTAGATGCTTTGTATTCCTAAATAAGGGAGAAAGAAGAAAACTGTAATATGATTACACTGAAAACCAAATGACGCCATCGCTTATTACAATATGAGTGCTTACAAGTATAATATAATTTTCTTATATTAATATCTTAATTTTGCTAGAAATATTATATAAATCGTATTGTCACCTACGAAATGCTCCAGTCACATACTTCTTTTCAACATCCTCTATTTTATTTGAGTTGAAAATCATTATTTCTCTTACTTCCGGTTACACGCAACACCTCCACCAATACTGATTTTGAAGTACATTGATGAAACTTACAAACATAAACATATTAAAGTCTGAATTATTATCTGAATTATAGTTTCACAAAATATTCGTTGCTCATAAATACATACCTGGTTAGTTATACATGTATTAATGCAAAATTCTAGATCTTGGTCAATATTTCTTCTATATATACAAAAGGTGAAAATTTAACTAATATTTCATAAAATTGTAAGTTAATTTCTAATATTTTGTGGCATTTAAATGAATTCTAATATTTGCAAACTGTTAAAATTTGACAGCAAAAATTTAACTAAAGTAAAGCCTTGTCAAGACGATTTATGAAGAAAATGCATTTGTCACAACGAATGAATTAAGACCATCTACTAATGGTCAGTTCATATCCTATTTTGATCATATTTAAGTTAAAATTATATTGTATTACAAATTTACAATTGAGAATAATTTCATATATTAGTAATTTGTAATTTATTTTAATGCAGTAGAAGAAGTTGATGCAAATACTTTAGATGAAAGCATAGTTTACGAATCTTTAAATAGCGTTGGAGAATTTGTAGCTTTTTTTTGGTAATTGAATTTGTAGCTCTTGATGATGACGAGACACAACTTTCTTTAGAAATACAATTTTGATTTTGATTTTGATTTTAATATTAATATTTATATTTATATTAAACTCATATTTATTTATTATTAATTTATTATATAATAATAGACATTGATGTATTTTTATTTCAATAAAATATTTTGTTTTTACTTGTTCTTATAAATTTTACTTCTTATTTATTATATACCGGTTTTATAGTGGTTTATTATCGGTTGAACCTCTAAGTTTTTTTTCGATCGGTTCGATGTCTGGTCTGATTTTTAAAACATTGCATTCAATCCATTAATTAACCGAAAGAAAGAAAAAAATAAATAAGTTGGATATAAAAAAATAGGGGTTCAGTAATTTTCTGTATAAGTGAATACATTCCAAAAAGAAAGAAAGCCCTAAAATTTTGGGCTAGATAGTGGGCCTAATGGTCCGACTTACCTAACGGACTAAGCAAAACCCTAAAACTTTTTCGTCTTCCTTTGCGCTACTTTCTATATAAATGCATTAATCTTCTCTCAGGCATGGGCTGCGGCGTCAGATATTTTCAGCTTCTCGGTTCCAAGTCTTAAGCACTAAAAGAAACTTCCCACCTCCATATTGTAAGTGGTTTTCTTATATACTCTTGTTGTTTTCTCCCCTTCCTATTTCTTTTCAAGTGAATGGAGCAAGTCAGCTTCTTGGCTGGATCTGAGGAATGAAACGGTCCGGTCAATTGAAATTATAAACTTGCGACATGGAAATCAAGTCCAGTATCACTCGCCTGAATTTGATATTCTTTCTTTTGATCTTTTGGGCCCTTTTATTACTGGCATAGTTTTCTCTCTGGTTTTGTTTTTAGTTGTTCGGAAGCAAACGCACTCTGTCCCTTAACTCCGACTAGTGTTTTGAGGCAATTTCTTCGTTTGCTATATTAAGAGCTATTTTGTTATCCAGCTTACTCGCCCATATGATATTTCATCTCCATGATCCTTCTGGGCACATGGTTGGATTACATACAGAATCAATCTCTCCTCTCTTTTTTTTCGCATTTCAGTTACTCAAAATACGATTTCAGTTTCCCTAACATTGCACAAAATATAGTCTTGTGTAATATAGTTTGGTAAAAGCTGGATTTCTTCTCGTGCTGTTAGTGAATACCCCGGCCCCTTCAAACTCACTTCATAAGGAGGGCAGCCTCTTTAACTACTTTCGGAGGAACGGGAAGACGAACACGAAATTCATCCCATTCGTTCATTTAATCGAACGGTTGGATTCTTCCCTTGGTCATGCTTATGAATTAACTCATGCTCCACTGCATTCTGCGACTCATCAACAAGGACGACTGCGTTTTATAAGTAATATGTATTACTTATTAGTTAGATAATAAGTAATTATAGCTAAAAACAAAATTATAAGAATTAAAGTTGAAATTTTTATTTTAATATAATTTAATATAAATGCCTGTGAAACAAATAAATGTTATTATACATATTTAGTATATAATAATAATAATTAACAATTATTATAAATAAGCATACTGGTGGACATTAATAGATTATTAATTAATTGATAAATTAAATAAAATATAAATATTTAATTAAATAGTGTATATAACTTCTCAGTATATATATAACGTAGTAAATTAAAAAGAGGAGAAAAAGAAAGTGTCATGGAATGACTTGAACAAATTACACCTGTGACTTTTTTACTTGGATGTCACGGCTGTTTTTTGTTTAATCATTGATTAATTAATAATTAAAATATGATTAACTAGTATTAACTAATGAAGATATATTTAACAACAATAAAAAAATTTCAACTTTAAAATATAATTATTTAACTTTGATTTAATTGCTGAAAAAATAAAAATAATAAACTAATTAAATTATTAAATTATAATTAATTTAAACATAAATTATTTATCGTTATGAATTAAAATTTACTATATATGTTAATTGATGTATTCCTTCCGCGTCCAGATGCCCTTTATGTGACATTTATGTTTCATTTTACTAATTTTCTCCAATTTTGACTTCACTCTTGTATACATTTATTTTATCATTTCTTTACTGGGCCATGTCCCTCGACTCTTGCATTTTTAAATTACAGATTTACTTGTGCAGAAGAAGCAAAGACAAGGAGAATGGGGTTGCCTAGTGACTCGGGGGACTTGTCATCAGAGATGGAGGTGGATGCTTATAGGCGTCTTTTCCCTCTGAACTTCTATGAAAAACATCTCTCACTCTCCATCCGTCCTGATTCCAGGCCACTTGGCAAAGCAAGAGATACTACCTTAGCCCTTGGTGTGTTAAACCCTTATTTTGTTTGTTGATTTTGAACTTCTATAACTTACCGTAGACATATTTATATTCTTTTCTAATTTTTATAGGGGCTGTTGGATCTGTTGATGGTTCAGCTTTGGCAAAAATTG
>JAOSBP010000002.1:15808715-15825922 GCA_027563825.1 Erythroxylum mucronatum | reverse complement strand
TAGTTAGTTAGCAAGATTACTGTATAGCTAGTCTAGTTAGTTAGAGAGCGGTTATTCTTTCAGTTGTGTATATAAGTTTGACGTTTTTCTTTCTTCCTAGATGAATAAGAAATACACAGAAAGTTTCTGTATTCTTCGTTTCCATACAATACAAAATTGTTCATTTATTTGAATTTAATTTTGAATTAAAAGTTAAAATATTTAAATAATATATAAAATTTGATTTGATAATGAAAATAGAATTATGATAAATCTAAAATAATAATAGGTTAATATATTGTGTGTGTTAAGGATAAGATGGAAAGATAAAATGGGGCGTCTTGTAAGAAGGCTGATCATTAAATGGAAGAAAATAAAAAGTAAATGACATTGAAGAAGTAGAAGAAGCCGTGTATAAAAGCTCTTTATTTTCTTGGTTTTTACGAGTGTCTTAGGAGAATTTTAATTATAAGAAAACACCTTTAAATACCTAGAGTAATCCAATCCTTAAACTATGCTATAAAAAACTTGAAAAAAGTTTTCAAGGGAAGATAATAACGTACGGGGCTGAATTTGGGCGGGATCCAGGTCTGACGGGGCTCGAGACAGCGGGTCGAACCCGGCCCTTTTGCCAAGCCTATTAGCCTCGTCATAAAAAATAGTCACTGGAAAAGAAGCAAGGAGTAAGGACACTGTTTTTTTTTAAAGATTAAATTATATGCTGTATAACATAACAGTATAAGAACCTTGTGGGTGGTGCTGGTGTAAGACCGCGAACTTGGTGTTTTCTGGAAAAATATGCTTCCTCCAGATTACAATGGCATTGCGACCAGAACCCAAAAACATCGACTCCCTCCTCCTCTATCGTAACGCCCTCGCTTCCCTCTCCCCCCCTCAACCCCCCTCTCCCACTCTATCCTCTCACCCACCCTTCTCATCTTCCAAGCTCATTCCCGATACCCGCTTCCTCGTCGACTCCTTCCGCTCCCCCTCTCCCTCCTCCTCCGTCACCTACTTCCTCTCCCACTTCCACTCCGATCACTACTGTGGCCTCTCTCACTCCTGGTCCCACGGTCTCATTTTCTGCTCTCCCACCACCTCGCTTCTCCTCTCCAATGTCCTCGGCGTCCCCTCTCATTTCGTCGTCGCTTTGCCTCTCCGCGAGGAGGTCGTTATTGATGGCTCTCGTGTCATTCTCGTCGACGCCAATCACTGCCCCGGGGCCGTCCAGTTCTTGTTTATGATTCCTGGTAAAGCTCCCTCTTCTTTTCATTTCTATGTCCATACTGGTGATTTCAGATACTCCAGTTCCATGATGGAGGATGAGATTTTGAGGCGGTTCGTTGGGTGTGATGCGGTTTTCTTGGATACCACGTATTGCAATCCCAAATTCTTGTTCCCTTCTCAAGAGGAATCTGTTGATTATATTGTTAGTGTGATAGAGAGGGTTGGAGGGAAGGGTTTTACGGGGTTGGAGAAGACTGTGCTGTTTCTTATTGCGACCTATGTGGTGGGAAAAGAGAAGATTTTGGTGGAGGTTGCGCGGAGGTGTGATAGAAAAGTGTACGTAGATGGCAGGAAGATGCGGGTTTTGCAGGTTTTGGGCTATGGGGAAAGTGGGTTGTTTACAGAGAATGAGAGTGAGAGCAATGTTCACGTCGTAGGGTGGAATGTGTTGGGTGAGACCTGGCCTTATTTTCGGCCTAATTTTATGAAGGTGAACGAGATTATGATGGAAAAAGGTTACTCCAGGATTGTGGGTTTTGTTCCTACTGGATGGACTTACGAAGTGAAACGGAATAAATTTGCAGTGAGATCGAAAGATGCGTTGGAGATTCATCTTGTTCCTTATAGTGAGCATTCCAATTATGTTGAACTTAGAGAGTACGTCAAATTTTTGAGACCCAAACGTGTCATTCCTACCGTCGGTGTGGATGTTGAAAATCTTGATAGCAAACATTCTTACAAAATGCAGAAACATTTTGCAGGCTTAGTTGATGAGATGGCTAACAAGAAAGAGTTTTTGAAGAATTTTCATGTTGGGTCCTTTGCGAATGACAAGAAGGTCATCACCTCCTCATCAGACTTCGGTCAGCAGGATGAAGAGATAAACGCATCTGAAATGAATGATCAATCCGCATTTACTCTTTATGCAGATAGCATACACAATTCAACACTGCTAAGCGATGGCGCAAGAGAGAAACTTTTACAGGAATTAAGTGATAGCTTGCCCACATGGGTTACCCAGGAACAAAAGCTGCATTTAGTTAGTGTCTCTGAAAACAATATTGTTGAAGCAGTTTCTTACTTTTATGAATGTGAAACAGAGTTTCATGAGCAAGCTTTAGGTTGTAAAACTCCTGTTCTTGCATCTCAGAGTGGTACACATGTTGACATTGAAAAACTGTCAAAACTGGAATCTGATGAGAATAGTTCTGGGTGTTTGGTTCCTTTGCGTCAAAGGAATAAATCACCTATTTTGATGAAGCCGTCAATTAAGCGCAACACTTCACCTGGGAAAAGGAAGAGGACCATTGACAACAAGCCCAGCAAGAAAACAAAACTAAATGCAAAATTGGAATCTTGTGGACCAAAGCAGTCTACCATCACAAAATTCTTTAATAAACTTATGCCTGATGTCCCTCAAACAGGGCTCAAACAGTGCCTTGTAGATGAAAAATTGCTGCCACCTGAAGCTACCAATTCATATGGAGAGGGAATAGATCAGTTTATTCAGATAATTGATGGCAATGAATCTTCAAGAAGCTATGCTGCTGCCATTCTGGAGAGGGCGAAGGGAGATATAAGCAAGGCACTGGACATGCATTATGGTAATTCTGAGGGTGACCTTGATGAGAGTTCAGAGAGTGTGCTAGGATCTGGGAATTTGATTCAGCCTCAGTGCCATAATACTGAATGCTTTTCTGGCCAGGAGAAAAACATCTCAAAGGAAGCAGGTCCTGTAGTTGATCTACTTGTACATCCGTTGTCAATTGCACATGCTGACAAATCCCTGGTGTCTCTACCTATAGAAGAATATAATCCTATAAAACATGGTTCGTCTTTTTCTTTATAAGCTGGTTATTTTCCTGAAATTCTAAGGACATGTAATTGTGGGACGCTATCAATTATCCACTACATTTGAAACTGGATAGGACAATTCCATGAGGAGGCTTGTGAATTTAAAATTTTGAATATGCTTTCCATTCAAGTTAGGAAAAGTCGAGGAAACAATCTCTAGATTAAGGTAATATCTAGTTTCTGAAGCCCAGAATACAACTTTCCAGTTAAGGGAGGTACAACATCTCCATTGCGTTTGTTGGGGGAACACAGCTTGCAAATTATGGACTCAGTTGAATAACTATTTTAAGCTACATGCAGTCTTCCCTTTTCTGCAAATGTTTTTAAGTTACTGAGCTTAGTATTTGGAAAAATATGTAGCATGCTGGAGCGTTGGACAACCTGCACCTTATGTCCATCTAGCTCGAACTTTTGACCTTGTTGAGGGTGAGAAAGGAAGGATTAAGGCTACTTCTATGTTGTGCAATATGTTTAGAAGGTTTCCTCTTCTCACATGCTTTTTTTCAAATCTACTTTCAAAGCCAATGTGCCTCTTAAAGTTGGATTTTGAGTGATGCTCATCAAATGATCCTTAACGCTTCTTCCATTATACTACTGTATGATGCAGTTTGCTAGCTTTGTCCCCTGAGGATGTAATGCCTGCCGTTTATCTTTGCACAAATAAGATTGCTGCTGACCATAAGAATGTGGTTAGTCTTGCGGCCATCTGCATTTTTATTGACTATTATAATTATTAAAAATCTAAAATAAGTGATAGTGTAAGTCTTGAGGTTTGCAATTGCTATGGTTAACGTTTCTTGATTCTTTATAAATTTGAGTTTTCATTTAAAAGGAAGCCCGTAAAATCAAGTTCAGAAGGCTAGAACCTATGAACATATCAAATCTTTACGATGAGTTCTTAAAGTATTTTCATATTTCCTAATTGAAAGGAGTTCGGATATTCTTCCAATGTTTGCTTCTTAGTTGCATATCTCTATTTAATCTGCAATTGGCACACTTTCCCAATGGCAGAGGGCTTGGTGTTGCTCTCTACTAAGCATTGCCCTGGTAATGCAGTAACTGAATATTGCCCCACTCATGCAGGAATTAGAAATTGCTCTAGTAATGCAGGAAATAAACATTGCCCTAGTAATGCAGGAACTAAACATTGGGGGAGGCTTGGTCACATCAGCTCTGGAAGATGCATGTGGGACAAACCGTTCTAAATTAAAGGAAATGTACAATAATTTGGGGGATCTTGGTAGGAAGTACTGTCACTTTCTGATATTTTCAGTTTCTTCCAGTTTTATTTTTGCTTTTTATTTTTTGGTAACCTGCTAAATGATTATGATATCCATTGTAAAAGGTGATGTTGCTCAGATGTGTCGACAAACACAGACATTACTTGCTCCACCTTCTCCACTCCTTATTAGAAATGTTTTTTCTGTGCTCCAGAAGATAAGGTGAGATAGAGCAAGCCATTTGATTCATGACCAACTATATTACTGGTGAATGTGATTGCAAATGAGTCTCTGAGATCTTTAGGTATTTCCCTGTGATGAACTTAACAATATGCACACAGTGTTAGGTGACATATGGAATTCAACAGAAAGACTTGATTCTGATTTCGAGCATTTCTTACATGAAGAAACCCTCTGGCGTTTGTTTATTTCTCTTTTTCCTTACTTTAACGCTTAACAAAATACTTCATTATGTGTTTACACCCTATAGGCATGATTTTTCAGGTTATATAACAATTATACATTTCTGGCGTTAAAAGCTTGTTTACCTGATTTTAGGGTCAAATACATCTTTATCTACTTGTAGATGAGGTTAAAGACTATAGAATTTTTAGGCATTCTTATGACTATTTGGCTATTAATTTGGGCTGGAGGTGATCTGTCTGAGCTTGCGCCTAATAGTGGGTAGGAGTTTGTGTACATTTGACTCTTTACAGCGTGTGTGTCCTAGGACAAGAATCATTAACCTTTGAAACACATTAGAGTACTTAGGAGACAATCTTGCAAGAACTTGTTTGTTTGTTTCTCAATAGAACCAGCATCCAATTTGTATGGTTGCATATGTACCTAGTAGTCATGATGTAAATTCTTTGTTGTGCTATCATTAACCATATTCTTGTACAATTATCAGTCAGCAAACAGGTAGTGGAAGCACTGCTCGTAAGAAAAACCTTATTGTGAATCTCATGCGGACATGTAGGGAAAAGGAGGTGAAATATGTTGTTAGAACTTTGGTAAGATTCTGCCGTTCATATTAATTTAAGACTATGCAATTAAATTAGTGAACTTATTTTGGAGAAAAACTAAAAATGAAAATAAACAGAATGTATTCTCATTTTTTCTTATTTCTCGACTTAAAGCCATGACTGGTCTCTCTTACCTTACTTGCCTTTCATTCATTTAACCAAAAAGATTAAAATATGGTTTTAGTATGTTTTGTTTTTTCTGTTTCACAACTCCAAGAATTCCATCCTTTTTGTGTTTAATCTGGAGGAAACACATGCTGTGTTGTGAACTTGAGGTGCTTCTGCAGAAGCATTTACCTTGCTTTTGAAAGTAATCTCTTTATAGGTAAGAAACTTAAGGATTGGAGCAATGATGAGAACTATTTTGCCTGCTTTGGCGCAAGCTGTTGCAATGAATTCCTTAGTTGGCACTTCTAATGAATGCAAAGCTGAAAACTTAAAGGAGAAACTTCAGGTTTGTTTTGCTTTTTGGCAGTGACCTCAATGTCTTCAAATTTTCTTATTTATACTTTAGTTGATCTAGCTGTGCATCCCAAAGTGATTTTTGTTTTCACATGATACGTGGCATTTTTATTGTACTGATGATAATCGTTAAATCTTATATTGACAATTTTAACCCGAAGTTTACTAATCCAATCTTTGCTCACTCTTTAGTGCCTTTCGACTGCTGTGGTTGAGGCCTACAATGTACTTCCAAGCTTGGTAGGTTCCTTGTATGAATCTATAGTTTTTTGCTTGTTTTATTTATTCAAACATTTTTCAGTTTATTATGTGAACAATGTTACAGGATTTGCTTGTTCCTTCACTCATTAGTGAAGGCATTGGATTTTCTTCTTCCGCCATATCAATGGTTCCAGGGATTCCAATCAAACCTATGCTTGCAAAGTATGAATATATGTTTACCCTTCAAACTTCAATTTTCTTTTACTTTCTTCTGAAACTTGTGTTCTAACTTTTGTCCTTTATCAGAATTACTAATGGAGTCTCTCAGGCTTTGAAATTGTTTGAAAAGAAAGCTTTTACATGTGAATACAAGTAAGCTCGTCTTTGTCAAGGCCTTTATGCTTTTCCTGAAGTTGCTTTTTCTTTATTAGATTACCTGTCTGTCGTCCAAGTTGCTAGGGAATTAAGGATTTGGTTAGCTTTGCAGTTAGGATTCATTGTTGTTAATGTTCTTACTTCTTTTTGATCTTTTAGTGGGTTCAATTTAGAAACCAATAAAGTCTATAGTCTATATTTCCTTTTCCAGAATTTAGTTCTGCATTATTTATCTGGAGTTTCTTCACTCAATTCTTTGTTAAGGTGAAGCAGTTGTTATTTTCATCATTTGGATGGGTGGACATATTTTACCCATTTTCTAATGCTTTAAACCTTGAGATAGGGATTTATTTCAGCAATTTTGTGTTTATATTTAACAGGTATGATGGTCAGCGGGCTCAAATTCATAAATTACAAAATGGTAGCATTCATGTATTCTCAAGGAATGGAGAAGACGCTACATCTAGATTTCCAGATTTAATAAATATCATTCTAGAACGCTGTAAACCTGCTGCGGTGACTTTCATATTAGATGCTGAGGTCAGGTCTTGTTATGTCAAAGTGCTTTTTTATTTTTTTTATTTTTTAAGGATCAATTTGTTAGGATACTTCCATCTTGATTACACTAGTGGAGTGTTCTTTACTGAATTAGAAAAGTTCAATTTTCTAATCTTGTTACTGCTTTTTTGTTTAGGTAGTTGCAGTTGATAGAAAGAACAGCTGCAAAATGATGTCCTTCCAAGAACTTTCTTCGAGGGAGAGAGGGAGAAAAGATTCCTCAATTACAGTTGATAACATAAAGGTTGATATATTGAAAAACTGGTCCATGTATGATAATGTGATTGTGCAATCTTAGGGAGATGAGATGCTAACTGGACACTGATTTACTCAATTCTGCTTTACTAATATACATTAGTGTGTGAATAAGACCTCGACTCTGAATATTGCAATTGCTAATGAAAATCTGATTACAAGTCATATGATGCTTTATACTGCTAGATGCATATCATTTTTGCAAAATTTGTTAGAGGGAGATAATATTAACTATTCTGCAAATATAACTTCATATCATGATGGTGGTGAATAGTAGTAGCATCTACGTTGTTTATGTAGACTTTTACCAATTTAACTGATGCCTTATGAGAGGACATATTTGCTTCTTCCTCTGTGCGTATTCTTATGAAATCATAATTAATTTAACTCCATCGTGAACCCTTCTTTTGCTTGTAGGCACTAATCTCTACTTAGTTTTAGACTTTAAAAAATGCCTTTTCAGTATGAATATGCACATCCATTCCTCTTTCACTTATTTAGCCAAAGCACCAGTATGATGTTCCATTTATGTTTGTCCCTGTCATCTTTGTTGTTGGTTTACTCCTTCCTTGCTTTCCTCCATTGTGCTTTATTTGACCACTGTTGGTGGATGGTCTACAATGTTAGTATGGTTTTATTAAATTTTTTGTTTCACACGTAAAAATAAACATACTGTATGTAATTTAGACTTATGATTATTATATTATGCTAACATAATATTTAATTGAAAATTGATTTTGTTGATGACAAAATGCAATAGTATATATTATTTTTATTATGACCGCAAATATTATCATCATAAATCACCTTTTTCGTGATGTTGCTTTTGTATTTGTTTTAAGATTTAAACTCTCCTAATTTTTTTTTTCCATGGATCTTTTTACCATTTGCAGGTTGAGATCTGTGTTTTTGTCTTTGATATCATGTTTGCTAATGGCAAGGGGTAATCCTCTACAACTTTCTCTTGAAAATGTTTATACTCTTCTATAACATTGTATACATAGGAAATTAAAATGTGCGAAGTGAATGCATTAGGATATGCTACTAATGCAGATGAGGAAGCAATTCTGTATGGTCAGTCACAAATTTGGGAAAATTTGTGAGAATTTGTTTCAAGACAGTATTTAATATGTTTTCGCAGAGATTTAGTCGCCTATATTAAGTGTAGAAGAAGTAGACCTGTCTAGCCTCATTCATTCCAAATTACTAAAAAAGAACCCTGTAGTATTAGAAACTCTAAAAATGGACCTTCTTTTAAGTATTCATCAAAGTTATTTTAATTCAGATCATCATATAATTGACTGTTATACACGTTATAGTGTCTATGTAAACACTGCTAGGTACACAACAGTCAGCTATGTAATAGTTTGTATTGAAAAAACTTGGCAGAAACTTAACAAAAGGTCCTTTTTTATAATTTCTAATACTGCTTGACTGTTTTTAATTAATTCAAAATAGTAAAAATACTTTTTGAAATAAGTGAAACAAAGGGGAGTTCTGTATCTTTACGTGCATGTTAACTATGATAAGGTAGTAGATTTGCCTAATGTTTAGTAGAAGTAATTTGGATCACTGCATACTGATCATTTTATATAAGACATTACCATGTGCAGATACATAGATGACAGATCACTGTTCACATGAATCACAAACAAGTGAAGCAGAAGTCTGTGTTTGTTTAGAAATCGTGATGTTATTGATTTCGTAATCTCAAGATGCTACTCAAGGATTGAAGTATGATAACAATAATGTTCCCATTTTGTTATTCACCAAGTAGAGACTTATAACTAAGTCTGAATGGCATACAAATAAATAAGAGGTTAATTCAGGGATGTACTTAAAGTCAGTAAACAAGCCAGTTGGGTGTAGCTGAGGTAGGTAAGGATGAAAATTCAGTGCCAAAATCTGTGGTCATGACAAGGTGTCTTCCTCATATAGATTTGATCCCTCTCATGTTGGCATGGCATGACCAAAAGTGCTAATTGCATCTAAAATTTGGATTTACAGCTAACAGTTGGGATTTAGTCACACAGAAATTCAGACTGTACCTTGACTTCTATAAGCACTCCTCAAATAATTTCTTTCTAGTGATTTATTGTTATATTGATTGTCCACCTGTAATTGTGGGTGTTTTAATTTTACCAAAAAGAGGATCGTTTCCTCTCTTTGCATAAAACTCCCCACAACATGAACCATTTGACCACCTAGTGATACATTTGATGTTCACCACCTGAGTTGCATCATATTTTGAACTGTTCAGTTTTCATCATTGTATCATTGAACATATTGGTGGTGTCAACTGTGCTTGTATGGTTTTAGCTCAGCTTGGAAGATGTTTCTTTTTAGAAGACCAATTCAGCAGGATATTGTTAAAGTCTATAAAACATTTGGATATTGTTAAAGTTTATAAAACATAGTCCCAAAACTGGCTCTAGAGGATCTGGAAAAAGAAAAACCAATTGCCTTAAGTTAATCATTAATGACAGAATCTGCATTAGTAAATATCTCTGGTTTGATCACATTACTTTTCTTGCATTAATTGTAAAATGGCTCTTCATGCTGTGCAGTATCTGATTTTCCAGAGTCCATGAAGCAGTAGGGAATGATCTTCAATAAAACTCTGTTATGGTTCTCAGATGTTGTCTTTTTATTAAGCTTATCAATCGTTTGTTGCAGGTTGTTGGAGATTCCCCTCCGGCAGAGGCGGAATTGTATGATTTTCTATTGTCCCTTTTTTACACTTTCTTCACATAACTCTTTTTCCCTATTACTCTGGGTTTTAAAATGTAATGTTTCTTTTGCATTTTTATGCAGACTTGAGGGATCTATTTTCTGATGAGAAGCTAGGTTATTTTGAATATGCCAAGGAAATCATGGTAACTATTCTGCTTTTGCTAGTTTACTTCATGAGTGCATGCTTTTCCAGAGGTGTTTGGACTACTTATGGCTTTGTAGGTTGAGGCAGAAGATGCTTGTTTGAAAAATGAAGTAACGATTGCTAAGATAAGCTCTTTTCTTGAAGATGCATTCCGCTCCTCTTGTGAAGGGATTATGGTCAAACTCTTGGATGTTGATGCTGGATACTTTCCAGATAAACGTGCTGAGTCATGGTTAAAGGTTGCAAGTGACACAACATCGTTCAGTTTAATTGTATGATACATTTGAGCTCAACACAAATTACAGATTGAGACCAATCTCTTTTTTAGGTCAAGCGAGATTATGTGGAGGGACTCAGTGATTCTCTTGATTTGGTTCCAATTGGTGCGTGGCATGGGAATGGGAGAAAAGCTGGATGGTAAACACCTGGATTTTATCCCTTTGGTAGAAAGTTTGGCCCTTGCAAGAAAATCTTTTTTTAACTTTTCTTATATATATTGGGTCCCAAAATCTCACGTTAAGAGATGAGCTGTTAGCAAGGAAAGTGTTGAGGTCATTCTGAAATAATTGTTCAATAAAGTTTGAATGAGGTTGGAAATTGAGGCGGGGCCTCTTCCACATATGATCTAAAAGATTATGGGCAGGCAAGTGTTTGGGTAATTATATAAGTACCACAAAAAATAACATCCTTTTATCAGAAGTGGGATGGAACTGCTTTGTGGATTGCCAATCAAGCATATGAAAATTGTGATTTGAGTTGCATGATAACTACTTTTTACAGGAATGCATGATATGTTAGAATACAAAAGTTACCAATATGATTTACTGAATTCAGGTGTGTGTGTAGGTACAGTCCATTTCTTATGGCATGTTATGATCCTGAGATGCAGGAATTTCAAAGTGTATGTCGTGTGATGTCTGGCTTTTCAGATGCGTTTTACATAGAGGTAAATTTATAAATGAATTCTCATGTTAAAGTCATTAAAAGAGTTTGTTAGATACGAGTTGGTTATTAAAAGCACCTACTGTCTCCTGTCCAACTTTTATGCATGCATGTTTCTTTTTCATCTATACACTTGCAAGCTGTTTAGACTGTTGCTAATGCATGGCAGTATTCCAAGCAATTTGTTTTCATGTCACAACTCTGTGATAGTGAAAATCCTGCAAATTTGTATCTGTGAAGACACGTTATCATTCTAGCATGATGACATTGCTCGATACTATTCAGACCATCTGAAAAACATCGTTCCTTATTTCTTGGTTCCAAGATGAAAATTATAACAATAACAACTGTATGATGGGTCGACACTATGCGGACCATCTCAAAAAGATATTTCATCTTCTGGGGTCCAACGTGAAGATTGTAACAATAACAATTGTTGCATGTAATTAGCATCAGTGAATAAATCCTCCAGCATTGTAACTACATAGTTTGAACTGTTGAGTTGCAGATGAAGGAATTTTTTTCCGGGGACAAGATATTGCCCAAGAGGCCATTGTATTATCAAACTGCTGAGATGCCAGATATGTGGTTTTCTCCTGAGCTTGTTTGGGAAGTAAAAGGTGCTGACTTAACAATTTCGCCAGTTCATCAGGCTGCTGTACGTCTAGTTCATCCATCTCGTGGCATTTCCATCAGATTTCCGAGATTCATTCGCCCTGTGCCTGATAGAAATCCAGAGGAATGCAGCACAGCAGCGGATATTGCGGAAATGTTCAGTTCTCAAACCAGGAAGATGAATGTGACTGCATAAACTTCTTTTGTTAGAACTTTGACGTCAGGCGTAAAATTTTTAGATTCTGTACATAATATATTTTATTAATATCTTCTATATACTTAAAACTGATATGTGAATTTTAGTTTCTATTTTTTAAAACAATCAATCAAATGCGGTTGGAATCTTTATAAAGATATAGGAACTGGGAGTTTTAAGTATTTGTTAATTTTATTTACAAAAATTAAAATATTTACTTATAAATGTAAGACTAAGGAGAGAATTATCAACGGACAAATAATTTCAACAATTAGAAATCCTTCCATCTCAGAATTAGGTGCTCAATTTTTTTTGTAGTGTTGGGAAACCAATATTTTAAAAACCAAACTAGATATCGAATCGGTTGAAAAGATTTAGAGGTTTAATCGGTAGTGAACTACTATAAAATTGGTATGTAATAAATAAGAAGTAAAACTTATAAGAATAAGTAAAAATAAAATATTTTATTGAAATAAAAATACACCAATGTTTATTATTATATAATGAATTAATAATAAATAAATATGAGTCTAACATAAATATTAAAATAACAATAAAAATTATAATTATAATTCTGAAGGAGGTTGTATATCATCGTCGTCAAAAGCTCCAAATTCTCCAATGCTATTTAAAGATTCATGAATTACGCTTTCATCTAAAGTATTTGCATCAACTTCCTCTACTGCATTAAAATAAATTACAAATTAATAATATATGAAATTATTCTCAATTGTAAACTTGTAATATTGTATAATTTTAACTTAGATATGATCAAAATAAGATATGAATTGACTATTAGTAACTGTTTTTAATTCATTCGTTGTGATAAATGCATTTTTTTTTTCATAAATCGTCTTTTCAAGTTTATTATAATCAAGATCAGGCGATGATTCTTCTTCTTCGATTCAAAAATCAGTATGTTCAATACAATCAGTATCAACTGGATCATATGCTCTCTTCTTACTAAACGATATGAATATATAATAGAGAAATCATAAAATAAATAATAAAAAAATTGTTGAAATAAAAACAAAACTATAAAATAGTAAAATACCTGTTCTTCATTCTTAAATTATAAGTAACGTAAACAAGGTCATTAAGTCTTTGATGTTCCACACGATTTCGTTTCTTTGTATGTATACGTTCAAAAACACTTCAATTCCATATTTTCCATTACGATTTAACCTAAAAGGTATTAAAAAATAATTGGGTATACTATTGTCAGGGAAAAAGTATACAACTTAAATAATTCTCATTATTAATTGTAATAAAGAAGACAAAAAGCGAATACACAAAAAACCAACAGATGTTACTCACTTATTAAACTTACTTTGCTCTTACAATTGCTCTACTTTAAATAGCCTAATTGAAATATTGCTAGTTTTCAATTTTAGTGCTTTAGATCAACAAATTGAATAGTTGAAAGAGTATATGTAACTTAACTATTAAAACCAGAAATTGATACGAAATAAAGTTCTAAATATTACAAAAATCAATATGAAATAGAGTTCTAAATGTTACAAAACTTATCACTACTAGAAATTGATATGAAATATAATTCTAAATATTACAGAAATTGATATGAAATAGAGTTCTAAATGTTACAAAAATTGATATAAAATAGAGTTTTAAATGTTACAAAACTTATCACTACCAGAAATTGATATGAAATAGAGTTCTAAATATTACAGAAATTGATATAAAATAGAGTTCTATATGTTACAAAAATTGAAACCGTGTGAAAATCTATAGTTCTGTACAGGGACAGACCGATTGGATAAAAAACTAGATGGATGGTTCAAATTATTTACTTCCAGTTTCAATGGAATTTGTTGTTAATGAAGAAATCACTCAAGACCAGCAAAGTTTCTTGTCGTCTTTTCCACAAATAACTAGGGAAGTTTTGTGTGTAAGTCAGCTTTGCTCGATCTTTTAACGTTGGATAAAATAATGAAGTTCATAAGTACTGAATGATTCGCTGAGATCGTTCAGATATTTTTTCCTTCACTCCATATTTTATTCTGTGATCATTAATTTTTCTCCTCTTTAGAACCCAACTTGGACAATACGAATATGTGAGTGAGAAAAAGGCAATTCCAAGATTTTCTCAAGAACTTGAAATATTTCCGTTTATTTTAAGGGTCAGAATTTACACATAAATAAAATGTTTTGAATTTCTCTCAAAGTGAATTTTTGATAATAGCTTTATTTAGGAGAAATCTACGTGGGCTACATAATATACTTTTGAGAAACAAGCTTTCAAAGTTAAAAGTGAATAAAAACATGATAGATTAAGTTCGTTACGTATTATCAAGGTTTTAAAAATTGGATTCGATCGAAAAAGGTTTGAACCAACTGGTTTTTATACATAGAGGTGATTAGGTAAAATCGAACCGGATCATTGACTAGTTCAAACTTTTTTCGGTCAGACCAAATGGTCTAGTTTGGTTTTTAAAACCTTAGTTATAATAGATAATGAAACATATTTTTGTAGAAGAAGAAGAAAATTTCACATTTTAAAAAGTATAAATATAAGTACCAGTAAATAGAGATGTCAAATTGGGTCCAGTCTAACCCGATTTTGGCTCGAGTTAACCGGGCCATGGATCGGCCAAGGGTCGAGGTGGTTGGCCTGTTGGCCCGCCCGACCCTTGACCCAACTGTTACTTTAAAGACGTCATTTTGTCAAAAGCAATGTTGTTTTTGATGTCTTTCTTTTAAAAAACATATGCCCGGCTTGCCCGTAGCTCGTCGGGCCATGGGTCGGGCCATAGTCTGACCTATTTCGACTTGTCGAGCCACAGGCTACCCTAGGACTGGCCCAGACCATTGACATCCCTACCAGTAAGAGGAGAGGAGAGGTTTAGGAAAGCTTTAAGAGTGTGCTATAATATTGATATATGGTAATAAAACATATAATATAAAATAAAATATTTTAATGAAATAAAAATAAAACATCAGTGCATATTAATTTTAAATAAAATTGTATTTAATATACAAATTTCAAATAATAATAAAGAATCTTATAATAAAAAGTTACCTTTAGATTCTGAATGGTACTCCCAAGTGCAGTGGAGGATATAAGATCATTGCTAGTTTGGTTAGCAACATATGGACAGAGTACAGTAGAGGATATAAGATCACTGCTAAAACTGGACTGGATCATCCGGTCGAACCGAAAAAAGTTTGAATCGGCTGGTTTTTATATATAGAGGTTATTAGGTGAAATCAAACCAGACTACTGATCGGTTCAAACTTTTTTCGGTCGGACCAAACAGTCTAGTTTGGTTTTTAAAACCTTAGTTATAATAGATAATGAAACACATTTTTGCAGAAGAAGAAGAATATTTCACATTTTTAAAAGTATAAATATAAGTACCAGTAAATAGAGATGTCAAATTGGGTCCAATCTAACCCGATTTTGGCTCGAGTTAACTAGGCCATGGGTAGGCCAAGGGTCGAGGTGGTTGGCCCGTCAACCCGGCCCGACCCGTGATCCAACCGTTACTTAAAAAACAACATCGTTTAGTGTTAATGGACATTTTTATATTAAATTTTGATAAATAATTTGCTAAATTATTGTCCATTAAATATTTACATTCCACTAATTAAACGTCATTTGTTTTAATTTTAGGCAAATTATGGCTTTGGCTTGGTTTGCGTAATTGTTGAATATAAAGGCATGAAGCTAGTAGGCGTGGAGAATGGCAAGAGAAAATAAAACAACATAAGCCCTTGTTGGAGACTTCTACTTGCAGCTAGTGAGGGGGAATTATTACATTAGCTGGAGCAAACAAAGAGTGGGACGTGGGACTCCACTCACATGGGCACTATTATTAAATAAATCCCTCCACTTACAAACAAAACGAGTAGCTTTTCACTCAGCATTCAGATAAGCAGCTCACAACCATAGAAAATAACGACACACAATCAGTAGCTGGACGAAAGATTGAAGAGATACGTGAGCCTTTTGGAGATTAATGTTGAAGACAGCAAGAAGAGAAGAACGTTGGCAGCCCCATTTATTCACTAGTTGATTTACGCAAAAGCTAGGGACAAAGTTACAGAGAGGACGTTAGTTTGTGAGACACCAAACAAAGCTGGACGTTAGCTCTACTCCACTCACACTCTTGGCAGCTAGTGGACATTAAAGAAAATAATATAGCTATTAGTGTGACATTTTTGTGAGCTGCCGGTGAAGATTTCCCATCACTAACGTTATAGACAAGCAGGTGGGGTTGGAGACAAAGACAGTGGAGGATAGCGACAATTAAAGGCAAAAGTTGATGAACTCACGTAAGCAGCTGGTTTTGATTGGCAAAATAAATACATAAAGTAAAAGCAAGACAGGAGGTGGCGTTATGGCTGGAGTGAGGGGGCACCAACGTTGAGGAATGAGCTGGCTTGGAGAGTGGAACGTTGCAGTGGAGATAAAGATTTTTGTGTGAGAAGCTGGAGGAAAAACGCTAGCTGGTTGGGCAAGGTGAAGAAGGTTGCAGCTGGTGCTTACGTTGGTGGAGGCATCCACGTTAACAAACAACAAAAATAAAACTCACGGAAAGCTGCTGTGGAGAGAGGTAGACGTTGAAGCACAATTTCTGAAGCAACGTTTTCAGCTGTTGGGGAGAGGTACGTCATTGGACAGCTGGTGGCATGCACACGTTAATGAAGATATTGAAGCAGTTGTGTTGAACCTCCATTGGATACTAACATAAGAAAGAAGAGTACGAAGTAATCAGTTGGTGAAGTGGAGGACAGACACGTTATTTGTGGAGAAATCATGCACCACTCAAGCTTCTCCACCCACTCACGTTGCTTCATCAATTAACAAACTCCAATCTCATATGCACCCTCCCACCAGACATTAGCAGCTTGTGGACGGAAAGGAAGGTGAAAGTAGCTGGTGAACCAAGACAACGTAAATAAGGTACGTTGGAGGAGACCAAAATGAAGAAGTGTGGTTTACATGAATAAACCTTATTTGTCACATCAGCTACAGTAACAAAGGAAGGGGAGTAGCTTCACCGTGAAACAAAAACAAAGAAGAGGCAATATGTGTCTTTGAAAATGTGTCCCATCGATGAGCTTGAATCAAAGAAGGTGAAGCTATTGGCAGCAAGAGAGCAGAAACGAAAAGCAACGTGGAGAGCTGGAGAAAATACAGCCGCAGGAAAAGGGGGTGTTTTAATTTGTTTAATTTGTTTTATTGCCTTATTTATTTGATTTGTGTGGATTTAATCAATGCAACATATTTTAAGACCATAATTTACAGTGATAAATATGTATGAGTAATTTTTCTTTTCGGTTAAGGTTAAGATTGATATTGGATTGGGATAATTTTTTTGGTATTGATTTTCGCTTGATTAAATGCATAATTTGTCCTAATTTAGCTTGATCAACTAGATTAAGACCTTAGATGA
>JAOSBP010000002.1:15796940-15808615 GCA_027563825.1 Erythroxylum mucronatum | reverse complement strand
GGGGTTAACAAAAATACCCGTCGGGTATGGGGCGGGTATGGGGATACCACCCCCATACCCGTGTACCCGTTTACCCGTTATATAGTAATTACAATTTTGTTATTATATATATATACATACTTATATACCCGTTATATATATATATTCATATTAAATAAGCTTATCTTAAAAAAAAAGAGGCGGGTAAACGGGTACCCGATAGGGGTCAAACCCCCAACGGATATGGCTATGGGGGTGTCAAAAAAATCTCCGATGGAGATGGGGACGGGTACGGGGATAACATACCCGCTCCATACCCACCCCGTTGTCATCCCTGTTCACCTTTGACACCACCATTATTGTGCATTTATGTCTTTATTTTATTCCACTTAGTCAATATCAATTGTAAAATTTAATTACCACTTAATACTGGCTAAAGATATTCAATAAGTTAATAAATAACTTTTCACTAAAAATTAGTTACACCAATTAATAAATTTCAGTACCTGAGATTTTTCTAAAAACCACACGGCTCAATTATGAAACTAGAATCTTTTTTTTACGAGAGACAAGAGATTTATTTATTTTTATTTGATGTATTTTTATTTTAATAAAATATTTTATTTTTACTTATTCTTATAAGCTTTACTTCTTATTTGTTATATAACGGTTTTATAGTAATTTATTATCGGTTGAACCTCTAAACTTTAAATTTTTCTTCAACCAATTCGATGTCCGGTCTAGTTTTTAAAACATTGGAAAAACTACAAATTACAAATACCGAATCAAGTTTATATTATTACAGATGTAAGATTGAATCGAAGTCTCCTGTTTTTATATAAATTAAACTATATATTTAATTTTTTAATAGTATTTTAACACAGAAAATATTATTATTTGTAGTAGTTTTACTACAAGTTAATTTTAATATATATTTTGAAAAGTACATAAGTTTTACCAAAATTATAAAAGCTTCAGATCAGAGCCCTTGAAACTTGGGATGGGACTGGGAGTATGCCCTGCGACCGGTGGGGGGGCAGTGAGCTGTAACAACTTTACCACAAAAGCATTGAATTTGTTTTGTTATACGTACAAAAATGCAAAGCAGAGCTGAGCTGACCCCTTTTCAATACTAATTTGAGAGCGAGCACTTGAATTGAATTGAAAGCCCTAAAACTTCAAACTTCAAAGCCCCAATTCCCGCTTCACTCATTTCATACCTCCCTTAATCTCCCGCCACCCATCTGCAATTCTTCTTCCCCCAACTACATCTACATTCCATCCTCTCTCCCCCATTAGCCCTAATCAAACCCCCTTTTCTCCCACTGCATTTCCCTATTTTTATTAACTCCAGATTTTTTCTCTGTTTTTCTTTTATTGTATCCGCTGTAGGTGATTTGATTAGGGTTGTTGTTTAGATGAAGCTTGTGGGACCTAGGGTTTGGTATTAACTACGTTGTTGAAGCATTCTACCAGCAAATATGAGTGCCGTCAATATTACCAACGTCACAGTTCTGGACAATCCTGCTCCGTTTCTTACCCCGTTCCAGTTTGAGATATCTTACGAATGTTTGACTCCTCTCAAAGACGGTACTAATTTCCCCCTTCTTTTTCATTCGACATCTTATTTTTAATCTCTTTGTTTTTTGGAATTTAATTGATTTTTGTTTGTGTGTTCTGTGGAAGTATGTTTTAGCCTGCTTCTTTAGTGCCACAGCGTGGTAAAGGTGCCAAATTGTTTTCTTAAGTATAGTTATTGTGGCAGAATGCATAATTAATTATGCATGATATTGACAACTTGGGAAATGATATCATCCTGTCATAACTGAAATTTTTTCTTTTTTCTTTTCCGAAATTCTATAGACATTGTGATTTTATGTTCCAAGAGTAATTCATACTTCTTGTAAGTTTCAAGATCGATTCCTGAACTTATCCTTTTATTTTTTTACCCCTTAAACTTTAATACTTAATTCCAGCGGCCATAAAACTTATTTAAAGTCTAACAGCTCCATCATATAAGTGTTTTTTGTCAAAGAATTGCTATATTTTTTGTTTGTCCCACATCTCTACCTACATTGTGGGCTATCTAGGTTGGGTTATTCTGCGCCAATCTTCTGACCTGGCAGCATGAAACTGGATTAGAGAGCATGTAAGGGTTTTCTGAAAGCATTTTGTCTTCATCAATGTCACAAAAAGCATTGAATTTTTTTCTCTCTTCTAAATTTTACTTTATCTGCCATGGATTTATGGGTACTTGACATTCAATTTGAGGTTGCAATTGATTGTTATTTCTGTAATAATCTTTGTGTCAATATTGTTTGATGGTTTGGAATCACTTGCTTCAATGTTGACATTGCTGCTGTTTTGCCCTATATTAGCAAATGTTTCTATTTGGAGCAGACTATTGAACAATGGTAATAGCAAAGTTCAAAAGTAGCAATTTGGGCAGAGAAACAAGACAGTCCTACTGTTCGTATCTCGTCTTGATTTTATTTGGTTGGTGTGGTTTGATAAGTTTGCCATGGAAATGGATGAATCATGGCTTAGAGCACCATTGTAACTGTTCAGTAACATGGATAACATCTTCCCAAACTGATGAGTTAGTGAGACTGTGCAAAAATTTGCATCTGCTAGAGATAATGTACATCTTTTAGCGATTTCAATAATCAGACTACTTATCATATTGTGTTACTTCTTGGTGCTGTCCATGAAGCTGTTTGAGAGCCTTTATGGACTATCATACATTTTTTTTCATCTTTCAACTTTGTTGTCTACTAAGTTGCATGAACTGATCATGATTTTTTAGATGAATTGCTCAAGTCTTCAATCTTTTTGTGAATTTCTTTTCAATCTACTCTATGTTGTGCATTAATGTTTGAGGAAATAATAATAGGGATTCTTCTGTCTTAATTCAGATTTGGAATGGAAATTGATATATGTGGGCTCTGCTGAAGATGAGACTTATGATCAACTACTCGAGAGCGTACTTGTTGGGCCTGTCAATGTTGGAAATTATCGATTTGTATTGCAGGCAATATCCTAATCCTTTTGTCTGAAATTTAATAACGGATTACTGCATCTTCTGTGTTTTCAAGGAATTCTGACTCTTGCCTGTTATTGGATATGGTGCAGGCAGACCCGCCAGATCCGTCAAAGATTCACGAAGAAGACATCATTGGTGTGACAATACTTTTGTTGACCTGCTCTTATCTGGGTCAAGAATTTGTTCGAGTTGGGTATTATGTGAACAATGATTATGAGGATGAGCAGTTGAGAGAGGAACCTCCGTCAAAAGTGATTATTGATAAGGTCCAAAGAAATATCCTATCAGACAAACCCAGGGTTACAAAGTTCCCTATCAACTTTTATCCTGAGAATGCTGATAGTGCTGATGCACCCCCTGCCCATGATCAACCTGTTGAAAATGATGGAAGTGAAGAACTGCCTCCTGAACAACCTTCGGAAAAAGAGGAACCTTAGAAACTCCCTACCGCCTGACTTTCTCACCATCCTGGTAACCATTCCTTCTGTTGTTTTCACTAGATATTTTGCTATAGGGATCTTGTAGAATTACATTTCTGCTTTACAAATTGCTCCAGGTATGGTTGATATACTGGGCTCAACTGGCTTTTGTTTAATCAAAAATTTGTATGTTCAAATTTCTATTGTAATATGAAGATATACATTTCAGTTTCATTTCGAAGTTTTATCCTTTATTTCTTCTCTGCTTTTCTTTTGCAATTCCTCAAGCATGTGGTCGTGTTTCATTGAGTCTGCCCCTCCCTCCATGATTCACAAATGTCATGTTTGAGCCATTATAAACTATGACGTTCTTTACCGTAGGGTAGGGGATAGTAGATATTGGTATTATGAGAATAGGAGGAACAGAAATAAAGTTTTTATGATCAAATTCAAAGGGCTTGGTTTATTTCCAAATTTGATTCAAGTATCCCAAGACAAAGAAAAGATTGAGCGAATGATATTTAGTGTAATTTTCATCTAAAGGCCTAGGGAAAATGGGCTTGATCTAATGATTGTATAGACAATAGCACCAACAATATAAGAGTAGCTGTTTTGTTAGTCTCTCTCTCTCTCTCTCTCTCTATTTATATATATATATATATATACATATATTAAAATGTACAAAATTTTTAAAACAAATAAAACCTATAGAAATTAAAGAATTGTAGCTAATGTTATGAATACTTTATCAGACTAAGTAAATTTGGTTTTAGTACAACACATTATTAGTATCGGTCAATGCTAAGTAATGTTTTTAGTAATTTTATAAAATAAAATTTAAATTTTATAAAATTATAAAAGATTTTCTTAATTTATTGTATTATATAATTTCTAAATTTACAATCCTGTCTTAAAGAATAATAACAATATAAATTTAAAATGATAATTATATCTTTATTATTATTAATATTACTTTCACTTATTTCAGGTATAAACAATAACTCTAATTAATATAAGAAAAAAGAGTGTTTAATTCTCATAAAGATATAAAATAAAAAGTAATTAAAATATTATGTCATATAGTAAAGAATAGTTATATTAAACCATCATATAGTAAAAATAATATAGGACTTTAATCATTATAACAAGAGTTTGTGTCAATGAATACAGTAAAATAGAAGTTAAATTTGAAATAAAAACAATTATTGTTAAACTTTTTATGTTTATATTGCACATATAAAATTTAACATATATATTAAATATAAGTGAAATTAAAAAACAATGAAAAAGTGAAAAACCTAGAATGTCATTTGATGATATATCTGCTTAAATCGCATTGGTTTCAATTTCATTTGATATAAAATCTTCATAATTAAGAGGAGTCTCCTAATCACGATCATTCAAATTCATTATACCAAATGACATGCCAATATTTTTTCATCCGAGATTATCTTCTGAGTGACTCTTATTTATGAACCAATCCGGGATAGAATGGTATCAATGTTTTGTATTTCATACAGTAAATACGTACCGGTATCAATGGTAATAAACGGTAATACAGTAAATACGAAAAATGGTAATAAAAAATATGTACCGGTATCAGATGTTGATACCATTCTATCCCGGATTGTTTCTCTTGGTATCAGTGGTATTTAAAATACTGACCAAATATTGCCCGGTATCGAAAATTTTAAAAAATCCAGGACTGATATGCAAAATATAAAAAAATAAAAAACCTCCCCCCACCCCTGCTGAGAGTGACTCTCTCTAGTCTCTACTCTCCTTCTACTTTTATTTACTCTCCTTCTACTTTTATTTAATACATTCAATTTTTATTTTTCAAAAAAATTTTATTTGTAATTTTATTATTTATTTTTAAAATAAAATAAATATTTTTATTACCAATAATAATTATACATTAAATAAATCTTAAAATAAATTATTTTTAAATAAATTTATTTTAATCTTTATATAATATTTATTAATACATTATTAATAAAAATTATTTTATTTCTAAAATAAATAATTTAAAATTTATAAAATAATATTTATTTTAAATATATTGTAATTATTTAAATATTTTTAAATATAATTATATTTATTAATAATTATTATATTAATTTTATAAATTAAATTAAGTTATTTATAATTTTAGTAATAGTTACTTTTAATTAATTAAATATATAATATTAAATTATTTAAATTCTTATTAATAATTATTATATTAAATAATATATATTTGATTGATAGTAAACAAAAAAAATATTTTCTTGTTTCAGATTTCACTTTTAGTTAGTTATTAACTCATTACGAATTCTTGTAATAAAATATAATAGTTAGAGAGTTAAGAATCTTTATTGTTTTTTATTTGATGTTTTGAAGTCATTATTATTTATTATATGATGAAATTGTAATATTTTAAATACTTTGTATTGTTCTTAATTTTATATTTGTACGATGATTAAATGATCTCTTTTTATATTAATTGTGATTATTATTTATATATGAAATATGTGAAAATTATTGTTAATAAAAATAAATAATTTGTTGCTATTTTAAATTATTATTATTATGATTTTTGTGACATGGTTAACGTAAAATTATAAAGTATACAGTACAATATACTAATGGACTATTTTGTAATTTTTTTAAAATTCAGGGATTATTTCATAAATTTAAAAATTACTTGAAACGGTACTTGGTATTGACCGATACCGTTACGGTATCATACCAGAACCCAATTCAGTGCGATATTTATAACATCGGTTCAAATCTATTTCATTTTTTTTGGAATGTATGAATTCAAATGTGTTCAATTCCTTTCATACCTAATTGTACTCATATATCGACTCAAAATTCACATTGCAAACTTTTACAATTTTGAAACACCAATTCCAATTTAGTCCTGCTAAGTGATTATAAGATAATAAAAGTATCCTTATAAATAAAATAAATTGATGATTAATTTCAAACAAATAACAAAAGTGAAGAAATATATACCTGGATTAAGTTTGTATCTTTGATGAATTCTAATAGGCATCCTAAAATTACCACACGCATCCTTGTATACATCAAGTGGCCAGCTAAGGAGATTTTGCATCTTCTAAGGTGAAACAATTGTAGTTTTTTTAATAGTATTACTTCAGCTTTCTTTGTAAAGCTTGATCTAAAATAAACATTAGGATTTAAAAATGTCTCTCATATCTTTCACTAATGACTGCATGATAAGGTGTATATAAAGAAGACTTATTTTTCATATTTACCTTAATTGCTTCCTTCGTCCTCTCCATAAGTTCATAAAAATAACTCATTATTGCCTTCTCATTACTTTCAACTAGATGAAATACTCTTATCAAAGACTCACAAATTCGGATGACAAATTGATGTTGAGACCAAATCTGTAATTTGTAAGTATAATTCTAGAAACCTCCATTTTCATATTAGACTTGACATGCTGAGATGCAACTCACTTATCACTTATAAACTTCTGTTTCAACTCCTTTTTCATTAGAACAAAACAGTAAAGTGGTAAGACATTAGTTGCAAAGTCTTATAACAATAGGATAAGACAAATTCATATTGTTAGTAAAACACTTTCTCATCAAATTTAGACCTCCCGCACGATTATATAAGAACGTGGTCACTTTTCTTGCTTTTTGCATAATTTCATCAATGATAGGAAAATATCTAACATCTTCTATATTTTTCAACATCATATCAATGCAATGTGCAACCCAAAGAATTCAATAGAAAGAATTATATTTGATTTGTAGCCTTTTTCCAACTACTTTATAAGCAAAACTACTATAAGCGATGAATTGTACATTGTTTTTATCTTAACTTCATTCACAATTTCATCAAATATCTCAAACAGAGTATTAACATTTCTTATAAGGTTAGATGCATTAATGGACTTAAAATGCATCATCCCTTTTGCAATACAAACCAAAAATTGATAATATGCTTATGTCTTCTATTTGTTCAACTATTACGCATGATTGAATACCTATAGGTTGCTCAATTCATTTTTCTTTCATCTAAATAACTTTTTATTTCATAAACAAAGCTGCTCAGAAAATTATCTCTGTACATATTGATATGTGATATTTTGTGTTTTAAACTACAAGTGCACAATGTAGCTTTAGCTAGTACTGGCAAGTACGAGTCGATCCCACAAAGACTAAAATTACTAGTACATACCGTCTATCTATTATCTAGCCTAACAAATTATGATGTTTAAGATAAACAAAATGCAAAAATTAAAACAATAATCTAAAATTGGTCAACACAATTAACTAACTAGAATGAAGACTTAACTAAGAAACAATTAAGGAAACAATAGTACTTGCATCTTGAATCCTCCTAAGACTTCTCATGTAATCATGATTTCACTAATCAATTTAATTTAGTTCATTAGATCATCAAAATTCCTATTTTATGATAATATCTTTCTAAAGACTATTAGCATCTAACTATTGGTTGATTACTGAAATCTCTTTCTAGTTAAATCCTTTAATATTGCATTAATCGATTCGTAGATTTCACTACTAGGTTTGAACCTAATCCAGAAGATTTTATGTTGGCCCATTTTTATGTTTGCATGTAACTCCTTTCAATTATGATAGATCTATTCATACATAATGATTTCCTAATCTTAATTGCATAAAATTATACATAAAATACTATGCTAGAAATATTTATTCAAGGATAATTAATAATATATAATTGAATATCAATAAAACTAAGGAAAGAATTTAGAGATGTCAATAGGTCAAGTTAGACCCGGGTTGCTCCTGGCCTAGCCTGACCTGACCCGACCAGACTTGGGCTTGAGTGGCCTGCGTCCTGACTCGTGGCCCTACGGACCGGGATGGGTTGGCCATCTCTTGGCCCGGCCAAGGGCTGACTGACCCACCATATATATATTAAAATGTCACAAACGACGTCATTTTTGAAGTAATGATAGGCCTGGCCCGTGACCTACCGAACCTCAGCCTGTGGCCGATCAACCCATGCCAAAATCTGGCCGGGTTGGGCCCCTTTTGACGTCCCTAAATGAATTAAGTTAAATAAAATCACTATAAAGTCTATCCTATGGTTCATCTAATCTAAGTTCCAACAAAAGCTTAGTTTATAATCACAATGTCAAGGCTAAAGGAAAAGTAGAAAACTAAAAAAACCATGATGAGATCCCATTTAATCTTCATGAAATCCACTTTAGATTAATGAAAATCTAGTCCAAATTTGTTTCTTTGTTTGTTCTTCGTTCTCTTTATCATTATAGACCATTAATATGTGTTTTTTTAGCCTTCCTTGAACCTCGTATGAACCCATTTTGACTTCCTTTTGTTTTCTATTTGTTTTTCCCTTTTATAGCTTGAAATTAGGATTTTTGGAGTGGACATGGTCTGTTACATAGTCGTGTGTATTATTATGTCCCTCATTTCCTTCAATTCTTCAAAAATCGCAAGGAAAACAGTCCTAGAGAGCTATACAGTTAATCGTACAACCATGTAGACTTATACAAACGTGTCCTTCATCAACATCGGCCCGTCTGAAATAGCTTTAATTATTTTATTTTCTATCCAAATTTCAACCTAATTATGCTTCTTTATATCCATAAAGGTAAATAAAACTAGAAACACAATAAAAATAAGATAAGTAACAAAAACAATAAGAAATTCTCAAATATGGGATTAGAAATATATTCTATTTAGCATTTATCAAACTCCCCTACACTTAAACATTTGCTTGTTCTCAAGCAAATTAATTTCATTACTCTCAACTTAATAGGAAGCAACTCTAGGAAAGCATTAAACAAAAAGGATATCCATTAAGAATCTCCATTATTCATTTAATTGCAAAGTTCATTGAAATGTTAACCATTTAGTTACTTGCATCAAATAAATCAATCCAATTCAATCCATAATTTTTCAAATTTCAACGCAATTAAAACCATCCTACTTAATGCATAAAGTTAACAAACATAAGAAAAATGTTAAAAACCTTTAAACACTTTCATACCTCTTACTAGAACACTAAATTTAAACAACATAAGAGCACTTAGAAGCTTGTTTAAAAACTCACCTAGCCTTTTGAAGTGTGAGTAAATAATGTCATGAATAACCTCTGATTACTAAACTAGGTCATTATTTTAAATGACTAGTAGCACTACTCTTTAACTTTGACCTTTTATTAGTACAAAGCCAACAGAGTGAAATTATTTATGCTTATTCATTCACATAATACTATTTTTTTACTTTTATTTTTCTTTATATATAAATAAATATATGTATAGGGTAATGAAAATGCTTAAAAATAATTCACAATTAACTTAATGTATGTACAAATTATAAATAAAGTATCGTAATGCAATTTAAGTGCCTATTCTCAAAATTATTGAACTAAATTGAAATCAATTTAATCATCAAAACTCATAACTATTTCTCTGGACAAATCAAATGATAATCATAAACTAAACTCATATTGAATCATCTTGGTCAACACCCTTTTTAATTTTTTTTGAGTTATTCATTATTAAGCTAATTATAACAAAATTGACAGGGTCGACTGCTAAGTCTTTCTCGTATACTTAAGTTTTATACTATCCTCAATGTACAAAACATGTAAGAATAATGAAAAATAGGAATAATAATATTAGAAGGTGAGAATAATTGGTACTTCCCTGATAGCAAAAGATTTCCATCCTTGTTAAGTAATGTTAACGTCCATCCAATGCCAGTGAAATCTTTTCTACTCTAAAGTAATGGGTGACATTGCCTTTATAACTTGTGGAACTCCACCAGATCTAAAGTACAAAATTTGAATCATCAAAATAAAATTATAAAAATAATTAAACTACTAATGAAAATCTCACAAACTTCTTAATCAAAACAAAAACACCTAATTATTGGGTTGCCTCCAACCAACGCTTCTTTATGAGTTTTGTTGCATTACTTCTCAACAAGTCATTTTTCAATATGGATCTATAATTAGTGGCTTGCTCTACCTATTTTTCCATATAAAAGTTCAGTAGCTTGCAAGTAGACCACATACTATAACATAATAAGGAGAAAGTATCAAATTAATAAAACCAATTAACCCTATTAATGCCCTTTTTAGCAAAAAATTATCAACATAACAAGGAATAATAAACCCCCTAATTTTCAAATGACCCTGATCTTCCTACAAAATAAGTTGCAAACACAAGATTAAGAAACAGAACTATAAGGACAAACAACTAAAAGCAAAAATAAAGAAACAAAAAATACTTAAAAAATAAAAATGATTAGATTAATAAAAATAAGGTTTTCTTAATATTGCAGTCCCTAATAACAAAGCAACAAACTTGATATGTAATTTTTATGTTTTAAACAGTAAGTGCACGGTAGCTAACACTAGCAAGTACTAGTCAATCTCATGAGGACTGAAATTACTAGTACTTATCGTCTTTCTATTATCTAGCATAACAAATTATGGTGTTACAGATAAATAAAATGCAAAACTAAAACAATAAAATAAAATAGACTAACACAATTAACTAATTAAAATGAAGACTTAACTACGACAAATTAAAGAAAACAGTGGTACTTAACTTCTCTAGCAGATGCTTTATGGGAGAATGCTAAAGATTTTTCTTACAAGTTTCCTGAATTTGTGCTTGAGGACAAGCGCCCTTTGGGGGCTGGTAGTAATGTTACCAAGCCTCTACAATCTACACAAAAGGCTGAGAAGAGCTTTTTTTAAAAGCCAGTTGACTGTTTGGTTGTCAATTAAAAAACAGCTTTTTAAAAAGTGCTTCGTATTGGCAACGAAAAAATAAAAAGCACTTTTATTAATTTTAATTATATTTTATTTTATTAATTATGCTAAATAATTTTTAAAGTATGCCAATATGCAAAGTACCATTTTGTAGGAAATAATTTAAAGAGATGTGTCATTTTTTATAGAAAATAAAATTAATATGAGAAATAAATATTAAAACATGTAAAAAAAGTTAAATAATATTATAATCCAAAAATAAATATTCAAGTTGAAATAGTTTTAAAGATAGAATCCCCCATCTCTACAGTACAATATATATCCCTTAAAGTGGTCAGGATATCCAACAAATTAACTATGATTGGAATGAGAATACAATTTTTTTCATAAGGATATCCAGCTTGCATGCCCTGACATTGCGGTAACCAAACTTTTGCCCTCAGCATCATACATGTGTACATGACAATCATCAG
>JAOSBP010000002.1:15762661-15775935 GCA_027563825.1 Erythroxylum mucronatum | reverse complement strand
GTGCTAGCACACTCTTTACCTTGTTCTAGCTATTCCCGGGTCAAAAGGGTTTGTCCCGGTTAGGTTTTCCGACCTCTACATGGATACCGTTAGAGACGGTCTACGTTGGTCGTTATGGTTTGATTGTTTGAACATACACATAGATCCTGGCTATCGGGAATGTCCCGGAACAAAAATTTTTGTTTTCCGCTTCGTGTCCATGTGATGGATACACCGCGATTTTCCTACAGTTGTGAGATTGGGATATATGATGATGGAGACCATAATGATGATGACGATGTTATGGAATAGGCCAAGGATTCTTAATGCATTGAATGAGAATCTTTTCTCGACTTGATTTTGACAACAGACCCTACCACTTATATCAACTCAGTCCAGGCCTGCATATCCTTCAGGAGCCTCCGTTAAGCGTCCAGGAGCTGCTTCGACAGGATGCTCACGGAGTTCTGTTCTCTAGAGCGTTAAGCTAGTTCTTCGGTTTTCCTTTTGTACTAAAAAAAAGAATCTACAAACTAACATGAGTTTGTAGACACCGTAAACCACGGGACCTGATGCAAGGGGAACAGAGAGTACAAGATTATTAGATACAGAGGATCTAAAGGGATAAACCACTGCAATAATTTTTTTTTTGGGTTTTGAGTTTTCCTTTGTAAACCAAAAAAAAATCTACAAACTAATATCTCGCGTCACGCATTTTATTTAACCCATGCCTTACTGCTTTTCTCCACTTCTTTTCAACTTCTAATATTTTGTCTGGTTGAGCTTTTGTCAGTAGAGCTTTTGTCAGTAGAGCTTTTGCCAATAGAGCTTTTCTGAGAAAAGCTTTTTTTAAAAGCCAGTTGACTGTTTGGCTGTCAATTAAAAAACAGCTTTTTTTAAAGTGCTTCATACAGTAGACTGTTTGGCAACGAAAAAATAAAAAGCACTTTTATTAATTTTAACTATATTTTATTTTATTAATTATGCTAAATAATTTTTAAAGTATACCAATATGCAAAATAAATATTAAAACATGTAAAAAAGTTAAATAATATTATAATCCAATATGCAAAATAAATATTAAAAATTATTGTTATTGTTATTATTATTATTATTTGTTATTTATATTTATATTTATATTTATATTTATATTATTAATTGTTATTTATACTTATATTTATTATTATTATTATTTTTATTATTATTATTAATTGTTATTTAATAATAATAATAATAATATTTCTTCTGTAGTAAAGGGTGGTTTAAATTATTTCTTCTTTAATGCCTCATTTTTGTTCTGGCTGATATCCCATTAATTTATTGAATGCTTGCATACGATGGCCTTGACCTGAATTGTTGATCTTCGAAATTAGGTCGTAGAAAAACAGAGTATAGATTGCAAACAAATTAAACAAAAAATTTAGAGTTGGAGAGCTTAACTACGAGAAGCCATAACTAGTGATTGACTCATCCAATTGTTTTTGATTAGTTTATGTATTCAATTTTTTCTTTTTGAGTTGTGATTCTTATTTTGTCGGAGGGAGTTCCTCCATTTTCTTTTAGTTGTTCCGAGCTGTAAGAGGGTGTTCCTCCACTTAGAAGTAATGCTCCATGATGTAGGAGGTAGTTATGCCTCACTCAGGTATTTAAATAATAACATCCATGAGAGAAGCAGCTTCCAAAAATCAATTAAGTCTTCAAGCACTTAGTCTCAAGGGGTTCCAGGTTCCCTCTCTAGAGCCTGAAATCATAGCCAACATAGGTCGCAAAAAGAAAACCCCAACCTACCCACTCAAACACTATCCACACCTTTGACCGAAAGACCCATAACCAGATCCTTAACCCAGGACCATAATAAATTTGGTAACACAGTTTGTACTAGCTAATCCGTTCACACGAAGGAAAATATTTTCATAGCATCAAAAGACAAAAAGAATTTTTAAAGGCTAAATCAAGTCCAGAGTTTGGAAACACAAATTCCGAGGAAAATAAGGAAACTTAAGAAACTGGTTGAATGGAAGCAATCAATTGTAAGTCTGCAGATTCTGGAAATGCAACCTGAACTTGGTCCCAAGCCTGAGCACTGCAACCTGTTCTTACATCTCTCGATCCTGGAAAATAGCTTCTTTCATAATTCGAATCATCCTATTCCCATCTTGGGCTTAAGCAGGCAGATACATAAAAGGTCTCCTGGTTGTTTTTCTCTCATCAAGCGTTGCCCATTTCTTTTTCATTAACATCACAATTCCTCACAGCTAAGTTCTGCGTATTCTCTTTGAAGGGTTTTTCGTTGATTGTCTTCCTTTGTCCATCTCTGGATGATCTTTTTCTTTCTGTGATCAATGTCAAGGTGTCAAATGAAGCTAATGTGATCTAACAGCCACTACTTTACAGCAAACCAACCATAAATGTGAAGTACATACCTTCTTTACCATTCTTTTCCTTTGTCGCTGCCGACCTTTGTTTTTCTTTGCTGGTTGATCCTGAAGAAAAAGGTTCAAAATTAATTCTAATACAGCAAAATAAAACCCAAATATTAAGTGCTCAGATTGGTAATCACTTTCAGATGAACTAACCTTTGCAAAAGCTACTATTCTAGCATTCATCTCTGCAGCAGTCTCCTGGTTTTCGATTTCCCCATCACTATTGAGCATGGTCTTCAGCCTATTCTCCTTCAGCAACTTTTCAGACCGAGCATGTCTCTACAAGATGAGCAAAATTCCATAATGTTGGAGACAGAATTCTCAGGTAATTGTCAATAATTTTTGAATCTCCTGAGTCATATATGATGATCTGGTGGAGAACCTATAGAGAATCAATATCTAAAACCAACCTTTAAACCTGTTAGTGAACAATAGCAAACAAAGAAGTGTTACATGCTGTATGAATATATCATTAGGGGCAAAGGGCCAGATTAAGAGTATTTTAGAAGTTTCAAATATCTGGTTGTTGTGAGTTTGGGACATTCAATTGTAGTAACAGCCTTGCTACACCCTAGCTAATGTGGGAATAAAGCCACAATTTTGAAATTTGGAATAAAGGGTGAGAACGGTCGTTGAAAAGGAAAGATAGCAAAAACAGCATGACCAGTGTCAAAGAAGTCAGATTAATCACATGTCATTCACCATCCCCCTTTTCATAGACTTCATGGCATTCTCAGAATCGATGATCTGTAACACAATTCACCATTACAAAGTTATTCTAGACTAGAATGCTTAATTCATAACCCAATCTAAGGTCTACTGCTAGAAGGATTATTCCATCACTTTATAATGGCAAGTAACACATAAAACTTATATTTCTAGTTCAAATTTCGGGAAGAAACATTAACCTATAAGAATCAGCGAAAACATAAAACCATAAAAATCTTTGTCCAAGTAGAAGAAATAGAAATCCTCCAAACTCGAGAGTTTCCAAAACTAACAACAAAATTCAAAAAATGAAGACAATAATGGTTATTCCCAAGGGCCACAATAAGCATAAATATTCAAGGGACGAAGTGTCCATTTTCTTTGAGAAATTCATTTGTGCTTTATGATACTTTAAACTTTGACAAGGATTATAACTCAAACTATAATGGGGAAAAAGACAATTGCTGCTTCAAATGATCATTGGAATTTCAATGAGATACAACACTAAATTGCAATTGAATCTTAATTACAATGCTTGTCACATATTCTTCATCGCAGTCTTCATATATCACAGACAAGTGCCCTATCAATGAAATTTCGTACAAATGAAGCCAAAGTATCACCCTGTAACCACAGAAGGAAGACAGTACATTTATAAAAACAGCTAAATTCTACACATACACAACAAGCCAGCTAACAGTAAACTCCAACTTTTCATAGCATAACGAATCTAAGATTCATACTTAAAAGAAATGCAAGAGACAGTTAAGTGAACCACTATGACATTTAAAACAGAAAAACGAAAACTCCTACATGTAGGAGATAGTTAAAGCTATAGTCATCATGAAAAGAGGAGAATTGCATCTATATTGGTAAGAATTGCATCTATATTGGTAAGGTGCCTCATATCAGATTTATCCAGGTTCAAAAGAAAACTTTATAGATATGTGCCAAAACTACATACTGACCTTAGAATTCAGATGAGCCCTCATACTCTCCTCATTCAAACATAGAATTTGAGGGCAAATTCTGCACTTATAAACTGATTTGCATTTCAACATACAGTCTGGCACATGAGCTATTAATTCTTTCTCAGCCATATTATCAGACTCCTTGAGAAGATCGGTACCATGTTTACCAGATAGCCGAGGATCGGCGGATATTTGTCTATCACTTGCAATTTCATCATCTGCATTCATGGAACATTGTTGTGCCATCATAATATCAGACATCTCACAATAAAAATGCATTTCTCAACAATGAGAAGTGAATGTATTTTGACTAATGTCTTCAGTCATTCTCAGAATGTTTGGCATATAAAACAGGTTAAGTAGGCACTTACCCTCCACAACTTGCAAACACCTCAAAAATGTTGCAAGATAGATAAGGTATAACAAATTATATAAATCTATCTAGACAAGCATTTTGGACACAGATGACAAATATTTTGCAACAAAGATATTGGCCTTGTTTGGCAATCAGCTAATTACATTAGTTGTTAGCTGATAGCTGATTATATTAGCTGATTTGATCAGCTGATTGCATTAACTGTTTGTCATTTGATGTTTGGTAAAATTAGCTGTTTAATATTAACAGTTTGTGTAAAATGACTTATGAGAACATGACTTTTTTTTTATAAATAAGGGTATGAATATTATATATCTTAGTATTTCGTTGAATATTCTTATAAGAGTTTAGAATTTAGATATTAAATTCTACAAAAATTAAGCTTATAACTCTAATAAAAAATGTAGAACATATAATAATAATAATAATAATAATAATAATAATTCCTTATTTAGGTTATTATAACTTTGAATAAAACTTTAGATTTAATGTAAATCACAACTCTCATTTAGGGGTTTGTGTATGGCCTTAACAGGATCACTACCACCGCTTTTCGTCCCAACAGACTCAGAAGAAAGATATGCATTTCTTGGCCCTTCCACATACAATTTTGATTGGTCAACAGTGCAACCAACGCTTGTTTTGATCTTAGCTTTGCCACGTCCCTCAAAACTCGTTGCAATCCATGACTGTTAGCACCAAACCCATGTGAGAGAACATATCAACAATAACGAAAACATTCTACAATATTGATTTTCTTTTGTTTCATTCCAATTTTTCTCTTCACCTTGACGCCAGGAGGTGGGCTGAGAATGGAAAGCCGTTTGCTGCTGCGGATTGCAGAGAAGCAAGTAAGTTGAGGAACTCTAGCTGCTACTGCCATGATTTGTGTTGATCAAACTGCCGAAGAAGCTTTGATTACGGTAAACGATCTGGGATCCGAGCACCGAAAATCTGAAACTAAGAAATTGCAAAACGAGAAAACGAGAGACGAGAGATTACCCCGAAAAACGAGAGCAATTCAGACGTAACGAGGCCAAAATTGGTATTTTGAGTTTGGGGTAATCAGCAAATGCTGCTGTAGAGCAGCTTCTCATTTTTGGCTGGTTGGGTTGAACCAGCTAACCCAACCAGTTAATCACCAAACAAATTTAATAGCTGTTTGACAAAGTCAAATAGCTAATTTTAGTCAATCAGCTAATTTTTAGCTGATCAGCTATCATCCAAACAAGGCCATTACCAAATAGCAAAAGATGAGACAAAAATTGCCAAATATTTTGAAAATCACAAACCAAACTAAACCACCAGAAATCGAATTTGATGACTGAATATCATGATAACAATACAAAAAAGCAGGCTTATCTATTCATTCTCATGCATAGTTATGGACTCAAAAGCATAAATTATTAGATTGCAGCCAAGGTAACAACTTCATGTTAAACTGTGTGAAGATACACACAATTTGATTGTAGCACAAATGCTAGAGTTAATAGCATGACAGTCATACTCATGATAGGACTTGTTAAACTCCCCTTCCCATTTTCCAGACGTCCCAATTCATGTATCAGGATCATTTGCTTTGTTTGTTATACGCTATAAATGTTGCCCGAGTCAAGGTTGGGGTAGAATTCCACGTTGGAACAAGTCTAGTATGAGACCAATAACCAAGTTTATGCAACACATAATTCAGTATTGACAATTACACAGACAATATAAAGAGATGGTGTGATTCGTAAGATATATTCTACAACAGGATGGGCTACCTGAAGAGTCAACATCAATCTCGTTTGCTGAGCTATCCTCGCTCTCATATCCTGAAAATATTAGCAGACAAAAGAATAAAAAATAAATACAACCGGCAGCATAATAGGAATCAATACAATAAACAGCTAGAACG
Source organism: Erythroxylum mucronatum (assembly GCA_027563825.1). NCBI lineage: Eukaryota > Viridiplantae > Streptophyta > Magnoliopsida > Malpighiales > Erythroxylaceae > Erythroxylum > Erythroxylum mucronatum. The sequence goes on along the minus strand of JAOSBP010000002.1, from coordinate 15,769,581 downwards.
ATACTCCCAGTTTTATATTCTGCCAAAAAAACAAAGGTTTAGCAAAATAAAATTCCACATCTTCCTACATTTATCTTAATTACAGAATGCGAACCCCCAAATAAAAACTCTTAGGACCATGTCAAGGCAAACTACAACTTTGCATACTCATAAACCCAGAGAGAGATTTCACTATCGAAATACATAGAGCATAGAAGCGATATAATTAACCCATTTAATAAAATAACCAGAGGATTGTTGGGCTTCTTTGGGTTCGGAGACTGCATCGTGGTCTGCTTCAGCTTCAAGTTCTGAGTCGGAAGAAGAAGAAGAAACGGATGAATCGGAAGATGGGGCATTTTTATCCCCGTGTTCTTCCTTATAGAACCTCCTCTTTATCATGTTTTCTTGATTTATACGTACTGTCAATGATTGAAACAACACAAAACAAAATTTACACTTTTCAGGCAAACACAACACAACAAGGGACGGGTCAGTGATACTATAGGGAGGCCTGGGAGATTCACCACCCGCGTCTGGCTATGTGCGTGGTGAGGGTTTCGGGTTTTACATCCTGGCATTTGTCAGACTACTGGAACCGGTTTGTGGGTTTGAATTGATAATGTGGCCGAACCGGAGGACGTGATCTGTTTATAGTCTCTACTCTCGACAAAACAAAAGCCCATCACTGAAAACATAATTGAGACTCTACGGAGAATTATGGTATTTTGTAGCCTAAGCGTAGCATTGGCATAGAACCAATGAATCAATATAGAGTAACTGCAAATAACGGTCTCTATATGGTAGGAATGCATAAGCATGATTTCCATATTCCAAACCAAGGAAATTGGCGATTAATTCAAAGTTCAGTACCTTTTCTATCCAAACTTTTCTTTAAGTCTTTTTTTTAGTATTTATTTTTACATGTTTCATTAAAATTTATAATAAAAAACTGAGTTTCTAATTTAATTTAAGTTTTGATCTTAAATTCAATGAAACATCTGTTTATTTGAGTTTTTGATTTATATTTTCAGATTTAGGTTTTCTTTATTTTATAATTTATAAAACTATAAAAATTGGTTTTTATTTTCTGTTTATATTTTTCATAATTTAATTTACTATTAATTAAATATATATTATTCAATTATTTGACATTAATTACTGGTAAGAATTGTTAATAATTTAATATAAGAATTTAATGTAATTTAAATAATTACTTAATAAATATATTTCAAATTTAAGACATCTTCAAAATATATGAATTTTAAATAAACCTTTCTTTAGTAATTAAAAATAAAAATTTTCTATTAAATTATTTTTTAAATAAATAAAATAATTTTTATTGATAATTTATTAATAGATATTATATAAAATGTTAATATAAAATAAAATAATTAATTTATATTTAAATTTTATCTATTATGTAATTATTATTAATAGTAAAAACACAATAACCAAATAGGTTATTATTTTTAATTAAAAATAGAAACTAAAAAAATAAAAAATAAAAAATCACAATAGAAAAATATAAGTGAAATCATAAGACCTAATTGTTTGGTTTCAACATGTTATTTTTATCTTATTATATTTATTCTTATTGTATGTTAATATTTAATTTTAATATAACAAATGATATTATTAAATTAATTAATTATCTTAATTATTAATCATAAAAATATATGAATATTTATCATAATTAAAGAAACTTATGCATTTAGTAACCCAAAAGTCAATTGGAAATAACTATCAATCTATATTTTCTTACTTAGTTATATATTGTTATAGTGTAATCAATACAATCAAAATATAAGACCCCGTAAGTCTATTAACCATATGCAAAGCAATGCTACTTTCTAAGTTCTACCAAATCTATTGCTTGTGATTTACTTCAACTTGTTTCACTTAGATCGCCAATACCTCTTTCTTCATAGTTAAACCGTCCACCAACTATAATAAATTATATGAGATTGCAGTAAAATCTCAGAATACTAACTATAAAAGCATAAAAGAAGCACTAACAAGAAATCATTTATAGTGTCTTTCAAAATAGGTAAAAGCATTTCAATACTACAAGGCCTCAATATAAGCCAACTCAATGGACATTTGTTGTGAAGGATTATCCTTTCAAGAGAAACTTCCCAATTTATGGAAATTAAAGCAATGAAACATGAATATCTCCTTCTCTAGTTGAATTGCATTTTGAAAGAATTAAGAATTGATCCAAAAACATTATACTTTTAGCATTAGAATTGACGTATATTTTTTAAGTGATATAAATTACAAGTCTTTAGAAAATTGCACATATATACACAATAATGAAACATTTGAAATATGGTGTTCTTTTTTTATTTTTTCTAATTACAAATGATATCAACCTCAAATTTACTCTTAAATGAGATGTTCCTTAATCACAAGCACTCAAAAAGAAATTCTAGGAAGAAAAGGGAAGTTACCATTAATTATTTGTGTGTGCCAATAGAAAGCACACTATGTGTGGTAAAAAATTGTTATACCTTCAAAAATAAAACTAAGAAAGAAACAATAAAATATATCTTGCAAGTAGAGGAAATGTAAAAATATTAATGTAGTCAATTTAATAAAATATGGAAAGGAATAAAACAAAGGATAGTATGGAGAAAAAAAATAGTATGAGGAAAATCGTAAAGATATTCATATAGTCAATTTAACGAAAATATGGAAAGGAATAAAACAAAGGATAGTATGGAGAAAAAAAAAATAGTATGAGAAAAATCGTAAAGATATTAATATAGTCAGTTTAATGAAAATATGGAAAGGAATAAAACAAAGGATAGTATGGAGAAAAAAATAGTATGAGGAAAATCGTAAAGATATTCATATAGTCAATTTAATGAAAATATGGAAAGGAATAAAACAAAGGACAGTTTAGAGGAAAAAATAGTACGAGGAAGTATCCTCCTATTGCTTGATCACATAAAGATATTTTTCTAGTAATTGAACTCGGATTAGAACTAAAAAGCAATCTTAATTGACATTTCTTGAAGATTAAAATTAATATGTGATGTTGAATCAAAAGGAAGGCTTGCATAGTTAGAATCACAAGTTCCACAAAATCCAAGTACAAGTTTGTTAAGTAACTTTAGGAAAAGTAAATACAAATAGGAGAGAAACAAATATGTTGTAGTATTTTGTAAGGCATGAATTGTAAAGGAAAGAACTTGAGAAACAATTAAGTACTCTAAACTAACTATAGCTTAAACTAATCTTCACACTGAAACCTAATTAAACAAAACATCCAATGAACTATAACAAAATGTTCCTTTTTAATAATAAAATGTGAAAAAACTCAATTAATAAAGGAACTCCAAGAATACTTATTAGAACAAAAACAATATTTTTTAAACGAAGGAGCCCGTAGCCGCTATCTTTTAGATGCGCACTCGGTAAACCTCCGAATTCACGTAATAGCTTGCAAATCACGTCAATCGAGTACTTCGTACTAGGCAAGCCTTGTATGACAGACTCGATTGAGAGAACGTAGGTAAAGGGAATCGAACACAAGATCTTTTGGCCCTATGCCCCCCCACTCCACCGACTCCACCACCCCCTAAGGGGCTATATATAATTTATGTGCAAACATGATTCTAAATTAAGGTACCCTTTTCCATTATCCTAAAATCAAAGGAAGTGAATTAACATCAAACACATAGAACTTTCAATTTCTTTTTCAATAAGAACTAAAGAGGATAAGATGATTTGAGAAAAAGAAACAAACTTCAAGAAAATAACAAAACATACTTAGTGATAGAGAAAACTTTGTGACTAATGCCATCACTTGTAATTTGTGTTGAAAGAAATGAATGGAATAGACTACTTCATGCAAAAAATGTAGTGCCTAACATGAGCTTTAATTATGCATTCAGGATTGAACATGAAAGTGAATGAACAACAAAAACACAAAAAATACCTTATATTATTTCCATAACTTTGACAGAGCGTTTGAAGCTAAAACCTTTGCTCTTTCATGACGACCTTTACAAAAGTTGATCATCGGGATGTCGTTAACGTCTTTTTGCAAAATTTTTAACACGTGAACCTCTTGATGGGTTAGACAATCCGAGCATTCACGATTTGCTTAAGCAGTAGTAGGAAACCTTAACCTTATATATATAGCTTCTATATCGAACTTTCCTATCATTGGCCTAATATGGGTTTGATCTACACTAATTATAGTCCATTTTTTCGTCAAACTTCAACTTATTACCCAGATCCTTTATTGGGCTACTTTATTATCATTATCTGGATCAAATTCGATTATGTAAATTTATCAAAATTGTTAAAATTGTAATTAATTATTATTCGATATCCCAAAACCAGTACAATAATTAATTACACCAGTTGTAACAATTATAAAACTAGTATAAGAATGATTAAGCTAAATCACAGTATAGCTCAACCAAGTTTTAAAAAAACCATTTGATCCAAAAATAATGAAAGTCTATCATTCTATCCCGTAAGGCTTTTGATACCTAAAAATAGAAAATGTATGTGTCATATGTGACACATATCTAATAAAATCACGCATATCTAATATTTCACTAACATAAGTGAGAAAATGGAGTGTGACAAACTAGAATGATACATGTATGATCTAAAATGTATGATCTTTTTATTTGTAGGTTTCAATTTCTCTAAACTTTATGCTAAACAACATTAAAGAAATTTGTTTTCTCTTACTAAATTCTAAACTGCATTGGAGAAAACCCTTATAGGATTAAATACTTATATCCTCCTATGTCATGTGAAAATCCATAGATTTATGCATGTATCTGTATGTGTCCTAATGACATAGGCACAAAGTCAATCTGTACAAATATGCCCAATAACCTTTTAAAATGTTTCAAATCGACACAGATTGTAAGACTTTCACCTGTATTATGACAATATATATAACAACATGGATGACTAAGAGCAATGATGATCATCTTTATCTGTAAAATATATTGTCACACTACATGAAAAAACATACAAATGTATAGGGAGCAAACACAATGATCCTTAACTAACAGTGTCTAAGGACTTTAATATGCCCATACTATATACATATCGCTCAAAAACAAATGGACGATGTTCTTTATTCAAGGGATCAGTAAGCATATCCTCAGTCCTAAAATGCTCTACCTCAATGACACCTTTTTGTATCAATTCCTTGATGGACAAATACTTGACCTCCAAATTCTTAGACCCTATGATATTCTTAGTGCTATTACTAAACAACACAACAAAAAGGTTATCACAATACAAACGAATGGGTCTAGCCACTAAATCAGCCACAGACAACTCAAAAATCAAGTTCCTGAGCCAAACCGCCTATGTAGCAACCCTATAGCATGTCACAAACTCAGCATGTATAGTCGAGGAAGTCACCAATTTCTACTTGACACTTTTCACGATACTGCACCATCTGGTAACATAAAGATATATCCTGATGTGAACTTTCTGTTATTCGAACACATAGCGAAATTCGAATTTGTTTACCCTATAAGATTTAAATTGTTGACCCTTCTATATGTCAAAATATAATCCTTAGTTCCCTTTTAGTATCTTAATAATCATTTAACTGCATTCCAATGGTCTATTCCTAGGTTTTTCAGATATCTACCTAGCAGTTCAATTGCATATGTATGGTCTAATGCACACCTGAGCATACATCAAGCTACTAATAACATTAGAGTATGGAAAATTCTTCACAGCCTGTCTCTATGTATCATTCTCTGGGCACTGTGCCAAAGATAATCTCTTACCGTGAGAGATATATGCTGTAATAGGTTTACAATCAACCGTATTAAACCTTTGCAACACTTGCTCATTGTATGCCTAGGACAAAAGATGATTCTCTAAGGTCCTTTATGTTAAAATGCCTGGGCAAAAGTTGCTTAACCTTATATAACATGGTCAAGTCATTTAATGTGAGCAAGATATCATTTACATAAAAAAGTAGAAAGATAACTTTGCTCCCTTTTACCTTGTAATACAAACATCTTTCAACTTTAGGTTCCACAAAGCCAAAAGAGGTAACAATCTCATCAAACTTAAGGTACCATTGTTTGGAATCTTGTTTCAAACTATATATTGATTTTCTCAGTTTGCAATCCTTGTTAAGCTTTTCTTGATCCTAAAATCCTTTAAGTTTTTTTTATATAGACCTCTTCATAAAGGTCTCTATTTGAGAAAGCGGTTTTAACATCCATCTGATGTAGCTTCATATCATAATGAGATATTGTTGTCATAATCACTTTAAATGCATCCTTAGAGGATATTAGAGAAAAGGTATTATTAAAGTCAATTCCTTCTATCTAAGTGAATCCTTTGACAACCAACTGAGCTTTAAACTTTACCTGAGAGTCCTTTTTTAACTTGAAAAGCTACTTACAACTGAAAGGTTTGAAATTTTGAGGCAAATCATCTAACTCTCACACTTTATTATGCTTAATGAATTGTATCTCATCTTTCTTTCATCCCGCCACAAATTTGCATGGGATCCAAAACAACTTCTGAAAAAGTAATTGGATTGGCAACATGTCCAATATCATACTCTTATTCATCCAAATAGACTATGTAATTAGATGAAATAGTAGGTCTTCCCATTCTAGTGGATCTTCTTAACTAAACTAATTCTTGTACCTTAGAAACCTTAGTTTGTACAGTTATGAGTTCCTATTCTTGTATTAGCATGGTACCAAGACCTTGATCCATTAGTTCTAACTATATGAGTGATGGATATGAAATAACTGTAATATCTGTCCTGCTTTCATTTGAAGGGTGAGAAGGATCACCCTCATCATGGACATCATATTTCAGAAACTTAGCTTTGTAGGAAAATCCCGGGAGGTACATCATATGTACCAGGGCGGAAAAACAAAACTTTTTGTCACCGGGACTTTCCCGAACCCAGGATCCAG
>JAOSBP010000002.1:15733792-15747243 GCA_027563825.1 Erythroxylum mucronatum | reverse complement strand
GGTGAAAATAGAGTGAAGAAACGACTTCACAGCAACAATATCCTCCTCACAAGTCCCCCCGATTAAAACATCATCAATGTATACCAAGAGAGCAAGAAATCCACGTTTGTTTGTCAAAGTAAACAAACAATGATCATGAACAGATTGAGAGAAACCATAGGTTAAAAGTTGTTTAGTAAACTCATAATTCCACTCCCGAGAAGCTTGTTTTAACCCATACAAAGATTTTTTTTAATCTACATACTTCACCCTTACTAGCTTTGGTGTATCCTTCTGGAGGAATCAAATAGACTTCCTGCTTCAAGTATCCATGCAAAAAAGCATTATTAACGTCTAATTGATGAACATACCAGTGCTGTAATGTTGCGAGAGCAAGAAAAGTCTGGACGGTCACCAACTTAGCAACAGGGGAAAAACTGTCAAAGAAGTCGACACTTGCCATCTGATTATACCCCTTTGCCACCAACCTAGCCATATACCTCTCCACATTTCCACTGGGATCAAACTTCACCTTAAAAACCCATTTAGATCCGATAGCTTTCTTACCCTTCGGTAACTTAGTGAGCTCCCATGTCTGATTTTCTTCAAGAGCCACCAACTCCTTGTTCATAGCTTCTACCCACTCTCTGGATTGTACAGCCTATTGATAAGACTTAGGTTCCAGAATTTTGCTAATATTAGCCATAAAAGCCGTGTAAGTAGGAGAGATCGTATAACCTGCACCAGAAACTGTTGAAACACTGCCATAAGTCACATAATCCTTCATCCAGATCGGGGACCGACGTTGGCGTAAACTCTGACGTAATTGAGGCGCAAGGAAAATGTTCTCATGTAGATCCTCACTGACGTCCCCAGCAACATGTGATCCATGATCTAGATCAACACCATTGGGCAAATCCGCCTCAGCCTCCTCAATCCCAGAAACAACGTCAACAGGAGGACCTACCTCGAAATCATAATAAACAACGTTATGCAAATTCCGAGCTAAAATAGAATTGTCAACAGAGTCATTCCCAGCAGAGAAAGGAAAAACAGTCTCATAGAACAAAACATCCCTGGAACTGAATATCTTACAAGTCTCTAAGTCATAGACCTTGTAAGCCTTCTGTCCCACAGCATAACCCACCATTACATATTTGGTGGCCCTTGCATCTAGTTTACCCTTGCTTGGAGTAGTGTTAGTAGCATAACACAAACAACGAAAAACCTTCAGCCTAGCATAATTTGGGGTCGTGTTATAAAGCACCTCAAAAGGAGATTTCCAATTAAGCACAGCAGTAGGAAGTCGATTTATAAGATATGCCGCAGTTAAAATGGCCTCACCCTAAAATTTGGTAGGTAGTTTGGCTTGAAACAACAACACGTGAGCTAGCTATAACAAATGTTTATGCTTCAGCTCCACTATGCCATTTTGCTGTGGAGAATAGGGGCAAGTGTGTTGGTGCAGAATACCTTTGGCAGTGAAAAACCTACAACAAGCATCATTAAGAAACTCTGTCCCATTATCCGACCTAACTTTCTTGACTGTACTGTCAAACTGAGTTTCTACCATATTGATAAACCCATGTAAAGCCTATGTTACTTGAGACTTATATTTCAACAAAACAACCCACGTAGCCCTGCTAAAATCATCAACAATTGTTAAAATATAATGACAAGAATCAAGACTGGCTTGTTTATACGGACCCCAAACATCAACATGTAAAAGCTCCATCACATGTGTTGCATGAATAGTAGCACTAACTGGAAAGGGAAGCCTCTGTTGCTTCGAGAAATGGCATATATCACATGGAGTAAACAACTCTGGAGTACCGATACATGTAATATGTTTCAAGACTGTGAATGAAGCATGACTAAGTCACGAATGCCAAAGTGCAGCATCTTTATTCATTAAGGAATTATAAATACAAGAATTGGAGAGTACATTTTTGGAGTAAAAGGTACTATCAACCTTATTGAATGGAATGGTATCAATATAAGTCTGCACGTGCCTATTTATTATAGAAGAATCAAAAGATTTTGGGGTAAGTATGTATAAAGTTCCTACCACTTCTCCTACAACAATGATGCTGCTACTCTTCAGGTCCTGTATGAGACATTGGGAAGGAAAGAAAGTTAGGAAAACAACCGCACTTTTGGCCAGTTTATTCATGGATAAAAGGTTGAACTTGAAGGAGGGTAAATACAACACATCTTTAAGAGTGAGGTTCGGATGTAAAACCACAGGACTGACATGACTAACCACGGTGGTACGATAATCAGGTAATTGAACAGACACATGATGCACAAGTTTTCTTCTGTATCGCATAAGATCAGTATCATAACACATGTGATTTGATGCACCTGTGTCTATTATCCAAACATTTTTACTAGAGAAAGGCAAGTCATGTAATGCTGTTACATATGCCAAATCGTTTCTCCAGTACCTCCCATAGATGTTTGGCATTAGGAGAATAGACGAAACTATCATCGCGAGATCCTTAGAAATGGAATTGTGAAGCCAAGATTTGATCATCTGTAACACCCCACTCCCGTTAGGCACTGTGCAGTGTAGCAGTATATCTCTACAGTAAATCAGAACTCTATAAAACGATCATAATCCTGTGAAACCCAAACCACTTAAGCATTTTTCCTGTTAAACATTCAAACTTATAAGCACTCGAATCAATAATCACTTCACTCTATACCCGCAGTAACTCAATTTCACTTTTCGCATATACTTACTAGAATGTCTAGCTTCGACTGTTCACTTTCTTGTTTTGTCACTTTTTGTCGGTTACACGTACTTTTTCTTTGAATCATTCAATTTTTTTATTTCACTCGCATATTCAGACTCATCATAGGACTCACTACTTTAACTCCTGCACTCTTAACCTTTCTTACTTCTATCCAGTCTCACTAGATCTACAACCTCAATTTTCCAGAAACACTTCACAATTACCCATAATCTACTTAACATTCTTTAAAAATCCCAATATCTGTAATTGGTCTGCTCATTTCAGAATTGTCGGTATAATAGTCATTTATGCCCGTCTCTTTCCTCGAATTAACTCGATGTATCCCTATAGGAATCTAAGGTCTCCTAGACTTTAAACAATTGCGATCATAGCACCAATACCATTTATCAAAGTCAATTCACTTTATCGTATACCATTTTATCAAATTGTTCCAGTTCATCACACATTGCCCACTCTCCAATGGTATGCTTCTCATCAGTATCAAATTCCTCAAGCATTCATATAGTTCTTTTTACTTTTCACTGTTCAACCCTTTCAAACAAATTCCGTCTATAATCATAGTCACTACCATTTTTTTACCTCGCAAAATTCCCTATTAGGGTTTTGTTGACTTTACCATACATCATTCAACTTTTTCATTGAATCCACAATTAGTGTATTTGCAATCCCTTTATGAAGATAACACTACATCACGTCATTGTCAGTTTTCTTTTAGGACTTCTTGTCTCTATTCATTTTCTCTTTTCAATTGATTTCCTGTCATCCACATCGATATATGCCAATACCTAGTCATCAGTACTTGGACTTCAATAATCATCGAATCCACTCTCTTCTACTTCCGATACTACAGAGAATCGGCGGGGGGTGGTAACGTTCCATCTATGAAACACAACTTATCTTTTGCCTCAAGTGATGTCCGAATAGCTATACTCCAGCTGAAATAGTTGGAACCAATCAATGGCGTCGTCACAAGCGCCATACCAGGGTGATCAGACGCATGCAAGAAGTACGGATCATCATCTCTGTCTGCCATGATAAAACTATCAAGATCTTGATTCTTTGAAAACCGTTGGCTTTGATACCATGAACAAGCTTTTACAAGCTAGTAACCGTTTTAGAGAGAAGTAAAAAATGTATTGTATTTGTATATCTCACTAAAACTCAAGTTGCAAGTATATATACACAAAACAGAGGTAAACAGAGTATCCAACTCTACACTAACAACTTACTACTATTTAACTGTTAACTAACTACATCACTACGTAATGAACTAACTAGACAGCTACGCTATAATTTACAATCTTCAATCATATTCCTCCCTTCAACTTGTTGTTTTTTTCTCGCACACCTGCTTCCAGAGGCACTCTAGTCCCAATACAGTTTTTGTTTTTCTCACCCCTTCCCTTCCCTTTTTTTGCTCCCTCCTGTTACAGCTCTTCTTCCCTGCAAAAGCAACTTTTTACCTTTCATAGCTTTGATCTCTGATCATGCCGACTTTAGCCGACTCCCTTCGTTAGGAATTCCCAACTTTAGCCTCCTCCAATTCCTCTCCACCACTCATCACCCAGCCTCAACCGGAACCCATCACCACCACCACACCTTCTGAAACTTTTTCCCCACAAAGGAGTTGGAAGCAAGTTGTTGGAGATAACCAAACTTTAAGCTTAATTTTAAACCTCCCATGGAAAAGGATGGCAAATTGATAATCTCTCTAGAGATAGAAATCTTTAAAGAAGGAGCACATTGTTGGGAAGCTATCCTTGTTTGTTTCTTCTTTGACCAACGTCTCCCCTTCCTTGTCATCTAGAAATGGGCTCATCATGCTTGGCATAACAAAGGATTGGCTAATGGGCTCCTCACTGAAGATAACCTTATTTTGTTCACTTTCCACTCAACCTCACAAGCTCATAAAATACTTTAGGAAGGCCCTTGGAACCTTGGAAATCAACCATTGTTTTTACAATTTTGGCAACCGAGTTTGAAGTTAGAATTTGTCAAGGTACAGAACATCCCTTTGTGGATCCTTTTTCACAATATCTCTCTTGAATACTAGGCAACTAAAGGCTTGAGTGCTATTGCTAGCTATATAGGAAAACTCCTATGTAGGGATTTTAATCTATTTAAAAACCCAAGATCTATTCATATCAAATCATCAAGAATCAAACAATAGCGGAAGCGTACCTGAATCCATTGTTAAAATCTGCACTGAAGTTTTGTGATTTTGTCTTCCAAATTAGAACGTAGCCCTTTTTCCAGAGTTCTCCGTAAATCTCTGATTTCTTTCTGATGATGGGATTTCAGACAAGAATTTAGGTTACGTTTAATTTGGAGACCATAACCATTTATATTAAGGTATAATTTCTAGTTTGGCCCATGATAAAACTAGAAATTATAAACCCGATCTCTACACATATAGAGTCCACACTTAAAATGAATGCATGAAGCCCAAATACCAAAAACATATTAGACCACTTTAATTAATTGGTCTCAACTTTATATGACAGCCTTTATATACAATTATACACATATAAGCCCACATGTTTGATTAAAAATCCTTACACCCTATGCATTGATGAAACTACTACCATGAAAAAACGAGTGGGATACGCCCGCATCTGTGTTAGTATTGACATATCCAAAGAGCTTCTAATAGACATTCTTATAATGAGGCTAGTTGAGGGACATACTCTATGGGAGGACAATATTGAAGTCTCCTATCAATGGAAGTCTCTCCCCAAACACCAGGGGAAAACTTGGAAAGCAACTGGAAGAAGTTTCAAACTGGCAATTACTCTGAACTGATGGGACCTTCAGCTGTTGATGATGAAATGCCAGATTTAATTGCAGAGGCCGCATAAAATATACCAGATGTTGAGCTTGCCCCTAATACTACTCCTTGCACTTCTATAGAGACATCTCTCATGAACCAAGTACTTCCCCAAGACAATCAATACCAAAAATGTCTCAGCTAGTAAAACCAACAGTATAACCTCTCCTTCAATTACTCATAGTGTCAGCAATACAGGGTCAGTAGAAACTCACTCATCCAACCCTCAAACCAATAATGTTGCAGAACATGAACAAGGATACTCGAACAAGCCATTTCAAACAGTGGTTAGGAGAAAATCTCGACAGAGCAAGAGTAAATGCTCCAAAAATCAACTTATTTAATATGTACATCATCGTATGAAATGTCAAAGGATTGAATTTCCTTAAAAGCAAGCAGCTTTAAGGGATTTTGTCAAGAGGGAGAAGCCTCTAATTATTGCTTTACTTGAAACAAAAATAAAATTAGCAAACTTCAATTGGATCTCTATTATGGGATATAGGTGGCAACAGATTCAAACTGCTCACATGTAAATGGTCGAATCATTATATGCTATAGGAGTGATCAACTTCAAGTGGAGCTCCTTAAATCTACAGATCAATTTATGCATCTTAAAATCACTTTTCTGCAGGAGAATATCTATCTTCTTGTCTCCTTTATCTATGCTAGTAATTTTGGTTTTCAAAGAACCACTTTGTGGAATAATCTCTTAGACTGCAGCAAACCTTCCACCTTGTTTTGGCTCATTTACGTAGATTTCAACTTTATATTATATCAATCTGAGGCTCGAGGAAATTGTGGTATTCGAAATTATTTAGATGACTTCAAGTAGTGTGCAAACAATCTCAGGGTAATAGATTTGAACTCTCTTGGCCACAAATTTACTTGGTTAAATAAACAATCTTCTCACTAGTTTATTCAAAAGAAGTTAGATCGAGAATTGAATAATGCTCAGTGGCTTGCTCAATTTCCAAATAGCTATGCTATCTTTCAAGACTCCCTCTTCTCTAACCATACACCTGTTAAACTTACGAATATTTTTCAAAAGGTTGCATATTGTCATCCATTTTGTTTGAACAATTACCTAATCCATACACCGGGTTTCATTAATGCTTGTAAAGAAAGAATTTTTCAATTTTTTAGCGAAACCAAACAATTCATATGTGTGCAAAAACTAAAAGCCATCAAGCAAGAACTTAAACTTCTTCACGCCTCATAGGGCCCTACTGAAGAAACTTTATCAAAAGCAAGAAGAGAATTCATTGACCTCTAGTAACTCTTTGCTATCTCCCCACAAGATCCTTAACTTATTACTAAAGAAAAATCAGTTCTCTTGAATTATTTGCTTTTAGTCAGCCATTATAACTCCTTGCTCCAACAAAGATCTTGTCTAAATTGGCTCAAGGAAGGTGACAGATGCAAAAAAAATTTCTTTAACTCCATCCTAGCTCGTAAGAGCAAAAATTGAATCTTATCTATCACCAATCATGAGGGGGTAATCCTTCAAAATTTGGAGGAAATCAAAGAAGAAGCTGTGTTTTACTTCAGCAAGCTTCTTGGAACTCTAGCCTTAGCTTCTGCTTTAACTACAAACCTCATCAATCTCAATCTGGCACAAATTAACCCAATAGACTGCAATATGCTTACCAAAAAAATGGAGGACAAGGAAATAGAGGAAGCGGTTTATAAATTGGGAGGCATGAAAGCACATGGCCCTGATGGTTTGAATGGCCTCTTCTATAAAAAAACATGAGATATTGTAGGTACCTCTGTCAAGCTTGTAGTAAAAGAGTTTTTTTTCCCAAAGGGATCTTGATTAAGGAAATAAACAGAGCCTTCCTATGTCTTGTACTAAAAATATCCTCTCCAAACCACTTACATGACTTTCGAACTATAGCATGTACAAACTTCAAAGATCCTTGCCACAAGATTGCATTCATACGTAATCGACAAATAGGTGATCATATCCTAATTGTGCAGGAGCTCCTCAAAGGCTACTTAAGAAGACACTCCTCCCCTAATTGCACTATCAAGATTGATTTCCATAAGCCGTTTGATAGTACAAGCTGAGATTTCATTTTGAAGCTGATGGAAGCTTTCAGATTTCATCAAACCTATGTCAGTTGGATTAAGGATGCTTGAAAACTGTAGCTACTTGATCTTGATCAATAATTGCCCCTCATCGTACTTTAAAGTAAAAAAAGGGCTTAGGTAGGGAGACCTATTCTTACCCAACCTCTTTATTTTATGCATGAAAGTTCTTAATTCCATGATATAGCTTGAAGTGTACTCAGCTACTGGATTTAAATATCACACAAAATGTAAGAAAATCAAGCTAACCAACCTATCTTTTATCGATGACTTACTTCTTTTTTGCAGAGCTAACATGGAGTCGATTAACACCTACTTGCAAGCTCTTCTTAAATTCAAAATAGCTTCTAGATTGGAGATAAATTTTACTAAAAGTCAGTTTGCTCTATCTAAAGAAGCATTAACTATGTCCTCCCGCATTGCTTCAATTACGAGAATGCAGGAAAAGTGTCTAACTCTACAATATCTAAGGTTGCCTATTTCCACAAAGAGGCTTACCTTCCTCGAATGCATACCACTTATAGAGAAAATGTAGCATCGAATTAGTAATTGGAAAAACAAATTCTTATCCTTTGCAGGAAAGCTTTAACTCATTAAATCAATCCTAAACTCTCTCCATATTTACTAGAGCTCACACATTTTAGTTTCCAGAGGTGCCATCTAAACTATTGAGCATACATTCAAGGACTTCCTATGAGGTTCCTTGACTAGTGCAAACAGATGTGCAAAAGTTAAATGGTCAGATATTTGTTTTCCTAAAGCTTAAGGGGGATTGAGTATATATTCTATCAAGATCATCAATCAAACAATTATTATGAAGAGGCTTTGGTGGATTTTTAAGAAGGAAAATCAATTTGGCTCATGTGGCTCCACTCTTACTTCCTTAAAGGTCGTAGCATATGGGAAGTAAGTAAGAAACCTTCCCACTTTTACTTAATTGATTCTTCAACTTAGCCCAGATGGTCGAAGATGATATTTCTTGTCATGTTGGCAATGGAAAATTGACCTCATTCTGGTATGATAAATGGACTAGCCATGGTGCTCATATAAATTCTACAAACCTGCAAAGGAGTTCCTTTAATATCCCACTTCATACTAGTTTAGACTCATTCATCATAGGAAGCACTTGGAACTTCCTTGAATCCCTACGCCATTTACAACTCAATTATGCTCCTAACCCTTTTACCCAAGACACCTTCTTCTGGCATGCTCAACCTACACACCATCTCTTAAACAGACTAACTTGAGATATGCTACTAGTGAAGAAACCGATGGTGGAGTGAAGAGAGACCTTCATCAATGACACTAAAGATGACGTGCAAGGTTTGAGAATTTCCAAGCGCTCTCTCTTCTTCCGCCCTTGACCACTTAGATGCATCTTTAAGCACTGCTTCTCCCTTTTCATCAGTCGTCACTGGATGTGCCCAGCCATTTAAAATCGAGTTCCATGCTCTTGTTACTTGTGTCTGAATGTATACTCTCATTCGTGATTTCCATATAGGATAATTTGAACCATCTAACAATAGTAGTCTGATAATTGATGCCCCATCTCTTATAGCTATAATTGCGAAACAAGGATCTACACCGACTTGATGTATCAAGTTTTGATTCGGTGATCCTCTTTGATATCGATTGAAAGAACTGTAGGGGTGTAGTTTCGCAAAAACTTCAATTTGATCGCAGTTACTTGTAAGGTTCTGTCTGTTACTAGATATAAAGTAACTGTATTAGCAACTGTTAATTTTTTAGCACAAATGAAAACAGAAAAATAAATACGAAATTAAACAAATCAACACCGAAATTTGGTAACGCAGTTCATCACATTTTGCCTATCTATGTGAGGCTCTCACCTAGCTTCATTCTTTCACTAACGATAATAGTATTATGCAAGGCTTTACTGAGTTAACACCCACTCAACCCTTAACATTGTTTCTCGTCCTCACTACCCATGAAAGGATTTCACATCCAATAGTACGACCGCTTCGTACTAATCTCAATAGAAGATTTTTCTCAACAATTTTTTGAAATAAGAATAGTGAATAAATCACTCAAGTGATTAAAAAAACAACTCAACACTCAAGAAAACACTTGACATAAAGACAAGAATTAATTTCTTGCATAATCACGAAATCAAGAGCAGCTAAATAATCACGCAGAAACCCCCAACAAGAACTTCACCAAGTCAGCCATGACTCAGGTGCAGGAGCTGGGTTACTCATTCATCAACAACACCTTTGGATGTTTTCAATTTTCTTCACACTTGATAACGTTACACACAAGCCACTCTTGAAGCAATAAAAACATCCAGAACAAACAGCACACCTTTTGCTCTTTCACTCATTGTGAATACTCACCAGAAAAACCTCATCAAAATACTCATATTTTTTGCAAACATGGACAACACCTAGTGACCCGTGCAAAAAGACTAACACCACATAACAACACCAAGTGACCCACGCAAAAAGACCAACACCCAGAAATTCATGCCAACATCTATGCAGAAGAAAAATCACCCTACAACTCACGTGTAGCCTTCAATCAACAACCTAACATTGCAACAAAAATTCAAGACCACAAAACCTACACACAGCTCACACACACGTCACCTTGCTTAATCTATATCTAAAAAAAACGTAATCCAAATGAATCTTCATCCAAAATAGAGTTCTATTTGCACAATAACTCTATCCAAGAAGCCAATTCAAGTAACACTTCTTGATTTATATTTTTAATCATTATCTGAATATCCAATAATCAAAAATGTCAAAATTAAATAAAGAGATATATAATAAATATCTTAACATATACTTTGGCTTTGACTGTAGAGATACTGAAAATTTTGAAACTAGGTGTAAATGCTGAATTGATTTCACTGTAGGAAAATGGGAAATCCCAAAACTGCAAAAGGTTTAATATATGTTTAGTTGAATTGTTCATCAGTTGGATTTGTATATATTCCTTGCTTGACAAAAGTTCTGTGTGCTAGATCTTATAAATATTATTTTCTTGTTTAAGATATTACTTGTAGTTCGATTATTGCGGAGGATAGATGAGTTAACTCTGTTGATGCTCTCTAGTTGAAATCTAGCAAAAGTGGAATCCAAATTAACGTTCTTTGAATGTGAAACTAGACATGAAAAAACAAATGAAGTGTTCACCGTTACATTCATTACAGTTGAGCCAAGATTTCTCGGCACTGTTCATTAACATAGACAGATCAGCCTACTAACCTACACTGGCCAGACTATGGATTTTGTTTTCGGTTCATGAGTGCCCCAAACCACAGATTTAGAGAAAAGAGGCCACAGGGAAGAATATTGTGGACTTGATACAACAGGAGATATATTATCTTCATCATGAAAAAAATCAGCTCCATCAGAATCTCGCTCAGCTTAATTTCACATGTTGTAGAAGTGAATTGAATCTTCAGAACCCAATAACTATTAACAGCCTGAATTCCCATTAAAAGAGGATAGAGCCATCTTTTTTTGACCAAGCAATAAATTCCCAGTGTACATACGTATAAGTATGCAACTGTTTTAACGGAAGGGGTTTTGCTGCCAAAACGAGAAAAGAGTGAAAAAAGAGAACGGAATCTAATTAACGATCCAAGATGAAAGGGTAACTTGAAATCTTGCAGCATTCAAGAGGAATGAACCGGTTTTCATGATTTAAAAAATAAATAAATCACTTAATCAACAATTGTTAATGATAATCAATACATTAGAATCATGAAATTGTAAAATTGCAAGTCAAATTTCTTCTAACATAAGCTTAAGTAATATCCTAAATATTCTCATCAATGGAATTCAGATCATTGTCACGGTCTCCGTCTTCATAACAAAACGAGCAGCTAGATGTAAAGGAGATGTTGTGGTAAAAGAGAGATGTCAACGTTAGTACTGAATTACAAAAGAGAACTAGACATGAAACAGTAACAGTACATTACACCAGTGCGTTATTTTTGTTGCTTGGAATGTTTTTTTGTTTAGAGTTTCTGGATAGAAATGTGGTCACTTACATATGCTCAGTGCTGAAATCAGTACTAACTACTAAGCATAGGCCGGTGGGGAAAAGTTAAAAGCTGACAATTGTACCGTCTTTGCAACTTCATCAGCTGCATATAATTGAGGACTTATCTGCTTTTGTTGTATAAGAGTTTCCAAAACTGTAACATGCTTGAGTTTAATAATAACTAAAACGATCTAATCGAGATCTGAAAAAGGTCTTTGGGAAAATTTCAAGTAATATGTTGAAGTTCAGTAAAGCAAGTTTATAAAAGCATAAAATCCAAAAATGAATGAGAAGAACAAGGCTATAATCATATGAAATTAATTAAGGGGATGATGACAGGAGAATAGAGAGCACAAAGGAGTGAGATGCAGACTTTGATCATCAATATATCATGCATTTCATCATCTGTGCTCTCTATCTTCTGTCAACAGCATCACCTGCCTCCTCATACGTGTACACCCATGAATTTATGTATAAGAAAAGATAGTGAATAAGTGCAACAGTAATAGAGAGAAAGAGAGCCAAAACGATCTTCGGGACGAAACCTGAGAGAGGAGGGGACACCGTATTTATATTCCAAGGGAATTCCCGTTCCCCTGTGATCATTACTAGTTCCCTACTATATTTCCCTGTCTTGAAAGCTTCAGCCATAATCGTAATACCACAAAAATATATAACTAATTAAGGAGGGGCTGGAAGGGATGATGACAGAAGAATAGAGAGCACAAAGGAGTGAGATGCAGAGTCTGATAATCACTATGTTATGCAACTCGTCGTCTGTGCTCTCTATCTTCTGTCAACAGCATCACCTGCCTCCTCCTACATAAATGAGTTTACGTACAAAGTAAGTGAATAAGTTCAACAATGAGAGAGACAGAGAGTCGAAGCAACTTCAGCACTCCCTGCAGGACGAATCCTGAGAGAGAGGATGGGAGACCATATTTATGTATAGGGTAATTTTCCCATTTTGGGTATGATCATTATGAGTTCCCTGCTCTCCTATTTATAGAACTAACTCTTACTTTTTTCAGATGGGGAAGTTGTAGAGATAAAAAAGTGCCAATTGGATAGACCTTATTAACGTCCATATACAATTTTACAGTGATGATTTATTATTATTATTATTATTATTATTATTTTCCAATTCTCCTAATTCCTCACTAGCCACAAGTCCCAGCAGACACATAATCCAGTGTAATGCTATTATATCTTTTATTAAAAAACTTACGATTAATAAATTGACTTTAGCCTTGGTAAATATATCTTATTTTCAAGATTTTAAATTGCAGACTATGATTTAAACTACAGTTAGTGATAATTAAAATAATTGGCAGTGATGCAAATATAATTATGAAAATCTTTATAATTAAATTAAATTATAATAATGATTGAAATAGTCTTGGAATAACCGTTAAGATCTTTTTTTTATATCAAAAAGTCACAGGTTCGAGTCAAAATGCTTATAATTATGATTATAGCTGTTGATAGTAATTTAAAATTATATTTACTATCCATAAATTTTAATCTAATTAATGTATAAGAGATTCCGGATGTTTCAAGTTGACCTTTTAGTAGCACCAAAAGGAAATGTTTAGTCAAAACTTTAATGAAAGATTTTATGATAGCATATATATGTAATGAGCAGGAGCTAGACCCAAAATGCCGCAGGTATACATATTTACATATATATGTTAAAGTGCTTTAAAAATATAATCTGTGTAATCTGTGTAATTAAGATGTGAGAGAAATTAAAGGGTAATTTTGGAAGTAAAATCATAAAT
>JAOSBP010000002.1:15680466-15691904 GCA_027563825.1 Erythroxylum mucronatum | reverse complement strand
TGTATAACAGTGGATCATCCTACCATCCTATTCGAAGAATAATTGTTTAATAATTTATCTCTTTTTTTTTCTAGTATCAATCTTTTATAAGACATTATTTGGCTTATTTTTACTTTGCTTGGGTTTAACATATTGGATTAATCTTTGATAGATTTTATATGTATACTTTTATGAATAATTTGTATTTGCTTTCATCAATTTTTAATAATTTTTTATCATATATATTGATATTAATAGATTCTAGTTACCTTGAGAACCGAACCTGAAATAGGTTAACCGATCCTATAGGTTCTTTAGGTTCAGGTTCGTGAAATCGCTGAACCTGACATTCAGGTTCAGGTTTAGGTTACTTATGAACGGGTCAAGTTACTCTACTATGAACACCCCTACTGTTTAGACCACTTTTACGACAAGCAGCATCTGTAGGTGTTTGACAAATAATTTATTAGTTGTTTTTTATTTTATTGATTAAAAGTTAATTTTTTTTTACTATTTTAAAAATTATTGATATGTTTAGTGAATAACTTATTAGTTAACTTATTTAACCCCAATAAGTTAATTTTTAAGAGTTCTATAACAGCAGCTTTTTGGATGGTCAGTCAAAAATTAATAGGTAAAAAATTAATTAAACTTTCAAAAAATTAATTAAACTTTCTTTTCATAATTTTTGAATTATGATATATATCGTATATGTGTTATACTATAATTATAGATATTTTAATTTATTAAATAATAAAATTCATACATATTATATGAAAATACTAATATAACGTAACTCACTACATCATTCATATTAATAGAAAATTTAACGTTAGATTATTATTGTTATTATTATATTTTTTATTAAAATTTTAAACTTAATTTTTGTAAAATTAAATACTTAAAATATAAATTCTTATAAAAATATTCAACACAACAATAAGAAATATAATATTCATGCCTTTATAATTTTTTTAAAATCACGTTCTTATAAGTTATTTTATATATTAACAGCTAATATTAAATAGTTAATTTTAATCAAATCAACTGATAGAATCAACTATTAACTAATCACTGATAAAATCAACTAATAATTAATACAATCTACTATTTATCAGACCTATAATTTATCAGCTAAAAATTAATACAATCTACTATTAAGCAAAAATGACCTATATCTCCAGAGGGTTTAGTCACATGGACCCCCTCTCCCATCCACTATTTGTCAAAAAAAGACATATATGGTGAGTGCACATGGACCCGCCTCTCTCATCTCTCTTCAAATAATTGACGATTGATGTATAGGAATGAATGGAATTGAATGCCCACCCTATTCGGCCAATTGTAGTTTCCTTCTTACCGACTTATGACATGAGCACAAAATCCAAGCATACCAACACAAACAACGATCCTTTTATCTCCCTATGGGAAAAGAAGAAGAAGAAGAAGAAGCAGTTCCCAGTAAATGAGTTCCTCCAAGAAAACTACAAGAAAGTTGAAGAAATAGTGTCAGGTCCTGGAGCTGGTATTGGGGTTGGTTGCGGCGTCGGACTAGGCCTCGGCTTGGTTGGTGGATTCGGTTACGGCGGCTGGCCATGGAATCATGTGAAGCTGGTTTTTGGTGTTGGCATGGGCTGTGGGATAGGTTTCGGATTCGGGTACGGCAATGGCATCGGATACGGTGTCAGCATGGAAGCGTTAGAATCTAAATCGTCAAAGAGAACTCCAAGGAACAGAGGAATTTCAGTTCAGATGTGAGTGTTGCCATTTTCAATCTCCATTTAGTATTTTAGTTTTCGATGTCAAACTGTCCCATCCAAAAATATTCCAACTTTTTGAACTCTGATCTTATTTATATATAGATTCTCATTGATGTCTAATAATATCTTACATCTATCTACAAGATTTTTGTTACATTCCAACCCCAAAGCTCTTGGCAATCATGCATGTTTTACTAGGATCTAGAATTAATGAGAAAAAGATGGTACATCATGTGAAATACTGCCTCTGTCCACATTCTACATCTTCCGCGGAACCAGAGTTTGTTGGTAGATGTAGCCCCATAGATCCATTATTTCCATCTTCATGGTCCTCCATTACCATTGGTACAGCATTGACATTGCGAGGATTTATATTGCTATCTGCTTGTGTACTTGCACGCGATTCCTCCAATACCCGGAAGTAAGCATAAGGCCCCCAACCTTGTAAAAGAAACACACAAATGTCAGATAATGAATCCATGCTTTGATAAAGCTTATTCACTTACCTCATGGATCATTATCCACAAATCTAAGGTTTCCATGCACTGGGGACATCAGTTAAACATCGCCACATGCATAAAAGTTTTGTCAAATGCAGTATATAGTCTATCAAGCAATAGTATCCCCATGCAAAAAGCCAATATATAGAAAAACAGAAGTTCTATCTATTATAGAACATCTAATAAAAGTTCCATGCCACGTATCAGGCAGTGTGCAGGTCTTATATAATACATGCAGTGTCTACAGAACGTAAAAGTATAACTGGCTCTGAGTTATTCTATAGATTAGCATCCCCTCCATCATCTAAAACATAGTTAAGTAAAAGGACAGACAAGCTCTATTTAATTCTCAAAACACTATACGAGATGCTACTAGAAAAATAATTTAAATATCAAGATGATTCTGCCAACTTATATGGCCCAAGAAATCAAATGTCCAAATGAAGTGGTGAGAGAGAAGAAAATAATTTCGGATGAAAATAACTTTAAAGAAAGCACTTAGGCACAAGAACATAAATTATGGTTACTACTTTTCAGCAGAGCAATAGTGTATGCTGAGGAGCATACCTTGAGGATGATAAGGTGGGGGGAAGAACTGCAAATAGCAAAATGTGGCCACTGTAAGGCCTGCAAAAGTTGTGCCCTTCAAGAATCAGCAGAACTTAAAACCATTGATTACTCAACTACTTAGTTCCATATAGAGTCCAAGAAAACCAATCAAGACCAAGGCCAAACCAAAAAGGTTAAACACAAAAGAAACTTACCTATGAGGCCTCCAGCAAAGACATCTTGCCAATGATGCCAGTAATCATCCACTCGAGAGATGCCAACAAGACATGCAAACAGCAGTGGAAGAAAGACAATACAGAGCTTTGCAACATGTCCTCTACGGTCAAATGCTCTTATTTTCCCAGATAAGTAGAGTGACAAGAAACCCAAACCAGCAAAGGACCCTGAAAATACAACTTTTATTCCTCCATTGACAATGAATTAATCCATAATTGTTTCTAATGTTTATATGTTAATTTATGATTCTGCAATCTGCAACTGTTTAGGGCAACATGCCCAAATTTTGTTACTTTGAAGATAGCTCGGTTACATGATGCATACAAAACTACTTTTTGGCTAGTGATACCCATCTAAAATCCTGGAAAATACAAGCAGGTTAAGATCTGCTTACACGATGTGTGCCCACTTGGAAAACTCTTGTGACCTTCCTTTATAACACTTTTGTCACCGTGACATATAACATTACCCAAATTATCGTAAACCTGCATTACAATTATGTACAAAAGTTTATCACGATGAAGATGCCATACTATGAATCAAAGAAAAATTAATATCAGGCAGAGGATCACACATCCTTTCCATCAGGAAAGCAACGCCAAAAGAAGTCAGGTCGAGGCCGGCCAACTGCATTTTTAATTGCATCTGTGATGACTGCAGTAACCAGAACAGAAAACAAGAGGCCTGCATAAGCAAGGAAGTCTCCAAACTCAGTTCCATGTTTAAATGAATCACACAGCTGGATACTATTGACAAACAAAACAGCAAGGGACGGAAGCTAATTTACCTAGGATGGCATGATGGAGATCATATATGTCCCTCCTCCGGAAATAGATGATTAGGAAGATGAACATAGGCAGAAGAATGGCATACATCTAATTGTCAGAAACGGGCAAAAAAATAAAAGATCCCATCAGTGCTTTTAAGTAAAAAGTTTTTCTTTGTTTATTTCTTGAATGCTGACGTAACATCGAAACTTACAGGGACAGCCCAAACAGGCACTGTGTTACTTTGCAAAGGGTACTTAAGGTCTGTCATCATATTCTTTCCGACAAACCGATAAAATGGATGAATGATATAGAGGATGACCTCTATCACTACAAGAAGAACAAGTATAATCCAGTCATGCATATGCGTCCTTGCAACCGTTAGTCCATGGGATCTCACAGTATGTGAACCAAGTTGGACCTCCCTCATCTCATTCTGCGATAATGCTGTCCTTCAGCTCATAATAAATTATTACATAAACATGTATAATTAAGCCACGCTGTGGGAATCATCATCCAAGATTACACTGTCATTTTTACAAGATCAGTGCAAACACAAGAAATAATGGAAACATAAAGGGCATACACCTTCTAAGATACAATCAGATACAATATTATATTGAGAACGCATGTCTAAACAATAATGTCAACAACTTACACTCGAAATTTCTATATCACAGACAGTAAGTGAAAAGTTCAAGAAATTGCTGCCTGATAAAATACATAACCACTCTGAACTTTGAGCATAATATTCTAAATAGATAATTTTAGTAGATAGCAAAGAAAAAAAGGCAGGGAGGAAGCAAAATCATCATGTGCCATTTGTTTAAGGAAATAGTTGAACTGATCCAACTTCACCTTCATATTTTCCATGACTAACAAAACCAAGAAAGCCCTTCCACCTTGCCAAAAGAGTCATATGACTCCAAATTGAATCATTATCCTAAAAAAACACAAAACAAAGACTATACCTGTTTGTTCCTCCTCCCTATCAGTGGAAGGTCTATTGGTGAAAACAACTCACCAGTAGTTGCAGTAATCTTCAGCCTCTCAGATGATACATCCTAATAACCTCATAAAATCAAATTTCAGGGAAATATTAAATCATATTCGAATTCACTTTTCAGCAGGTTATGAGAAATTTGATATTTTCAAAATGGAACCTCGCAAGGATGGTTTTCTTAATACCTATATACACCTAAAAACACTGCTTCAGCTTTTCTTGTTGAAGCCTGTGAACTCCTAATATAATTGTAAATCATTTTTAATTATGCAAGTTGTATCAGAATATTTTGCTTTTCGTTCGATTAAGAGCATCCATAGGACATCAATGTCTGCATATTTTTTGCAAGGAATCACAAATCTTGAACTATATCTCTTGCAGCACTGCCAATTATCAGATGAGAAAGCAACCCAAAAATGAAAAAAGTTTAACCTGTCAAAAGGTATGTAAACACTAGTACTCTTCAATTCAATCCTAGGCATACCACAATGCAAATAGTCTAAATCAGAACAGTTGAAGTCAACAAGGCGCCTAATCTCTTGCTTTTGTCGCCAAAAGCCAAACAATGGCATAAATTAGGAATCATGACAAACAATTTTAGATAGACAAAAAGAGATTTCATAAGCCTATAGATTTAAGCTAGCATCATAGAAGTAGCACACGATCCTCACAAATGATTAGAGAACCTGGGAGGCTAGAATCCAGGCATGAAAGAGAAAATTGACTATTTTATGTTGGCATTAGGAAAGGATTAAAAGAAAAATGATTTCAAAGTGACATCAATTGTTATAATTTCGAATCATATTTGAGAATTCAGTTTCCCTTGAATACATCACTATGGCATAGTTTTGCACATAATTTCCTTATCCTTGTTCATCCACATCTTCTGAGCATCTTCTAAAAAGCAACAAATCTTGTAGACCAACTCATGTCTGTACAACTGGACATAATTCGACCTATTAGCTAAAAGTAAGTCCAGGTCAAACTAAGTCACATAGTATATCAGTGTATTAATCTCCAGTCAGTTTGAAACAGAATAACTCCATCTCCAATAAATGAGTACCCTTAACTAGCTAACTTTTCCTTCTCAGAGTCATTATTGCTCTGAGATACTTAAACTACTGCCTAAGTAAGTTTGTTTCAGGTGTATGCATACAGGCTATGGTTATTTATTTGGGTCAACAAGAAATGTGAACCTAAAAATTAGGTGAAAGAAGGCTTGCAAACAAAGATCCCTCCAGCCACTGGCTAAGTTAGGATATATGTCAACCCACCAAACTCTATAGGTCGTCAATATCTGGTGAACTCAAGAAACATAAAGCTTGAGTCTTAAACAATCCATAATCTAAGACAATTAATAAAGCCTGTCCTGCCAGCTACCTCGTCTTCACTAGTATCTATGGCGCTTCACTTACTATCATTAGATTTAAAAAGCACTAACTTCCACGCAAATGCCTAATGAGAAAAGATGTTGCTTAAAGACCTATCCCTACTAGTCAACCAAATGTTTACCGACGAAGACCCTTGACATCAACCTCGACGAAGACCCTTGACATCAACCTCGATCAAGCAAATCTATAATGTTGAGGCCGTCAACCGATACGTGGGAAATGTATAGAATGATAGAGAAACCCACATCGGCAAGGGCGTTGTCTTTGCAGCCGTCCCAGCCTTAAGCAAAGTCCAAAATTTTCCGTGTCGGAAAAACACCATCTTTTGTAGAAGTAAATTTTCATAACTCGATATAGATTAATAGAACACGGAATCCAGAAAATAGTATTCACTGATCCCCGTACATCGTTAAACTCAATAAGGTACATCAGTTCGTGACCATGGATCTTAAAACGTAAGGAACATAATCTCCGAAATAGATGAAAAGAGCCAAAATTTTGACAACTAATGCCAGCTCTAATACACAAGCAGTATCCAAAAGAAGTATAATCCTTAAGTGCCATGGAAACTCAATACCCATTTTCGCAGGTAGAAAAAAAATAGACAAGTAGAAAGAACACAAAATCAACCTGTAAAATTGTGGCCCTGAAGTTCTTAAAGCTAGAAAGAGACCGCAAATCCCACCAAGGCATTGTATGAGGTAACTCAAGAAGATGAGATTATTCAGTGTGAATGAAGCAAGAAATTGTATCCCACAAAATGGCAGGTTATCTGTTTACGGACATAGGAAGTTTCTTCATACAAGTGACTGAGGTTTAGTGTTGTTGACATAGACAAGTTGAGCATATCCGCCTCTTCCCTCGTGTCATAACACAAATAATACAGAAAGAATGAGGAAAAAAAAAGAAAAAGGAATGCAGGTAAGCATCAAGTCATAAGAAAAAATGGTGAATCAGCAAGTTAAAAGTTAAAACTGACAAAATGACAAACAAAAAAAACCAAAATTGGCTCATTTTACCTTGCAACGTGAAACTGGAAAATTTAGTGGGCTTAAAAGGAACTGTTCACAAAAGTTGTTTGATGGATTTTTCTTCAAATATTGCTTTGGTTGTATTTGGTTTCGAGAAAATAGTTTTGGGTTGGCACCCATCAGTAATAATGCTTAAGGGGGTATTTGGTTAATGAGTACGGAAAGGAGGAATAGGCAGTGATAAGAATACCGGTTTCCATTAGCGGGTTAATGAGTACGGAAAGGAGGTATAGGTAGCGATACGAATCGACCAAAATTGGTACGAAATAAAGAGTTAGTTGTACCGGATTTAAATACTGATCGGTACCAACTCATTTCAGATAGTACTGATCAATACTAACCAATATTCAAAATACTAGCCGATTAGCGGGTTAATGAGTACAGAAAGGAGGTATAGGTAGTGATATGAATAGACCAAAATTGGTACGAAATAAAGAGTTAGTTGTACCG
The DNA here is from genome assembly GCA_027563825.1 of Erythroxylum mucronatum. Lineage (NCBI taxonomy): Eukaryota > Viridiplantae > Streptophyta > Magnoliopsida > Malpighiales > Erythroxylaceae > Erythroxylum > Erythroxylum mucronatum. The sequence goes on along the minus strand of JAOSBP010000002.1, from coordinate 15,684,237 downwards.
GGTTTAATACTGATTGGTACCAACCCGTTTTAGATGGTACTGATCAATATTAGCCGATATTTAAAATACTGGCCAAATATCGGCTAGTACGAAAAATTTTAAAAAATAGGGGGACTATTTTGCAAAATTTTTAAAATCTCCTACCCTCCATCCTACCTCTCCTTTCCCCTTTTTTTTCAAAGTTTTTTTATTAGTTATTTTATTTACTTCAACTTTTATAATTATTGTGAATTTTAAATTTTTGTTTTTAAAATAATAATAAATATTTGTATTACTAATAATAATTGTAAATTAAATAAAACTTAAAAATAAATTATTTTTATTTAAATTTGTTTTAATATTTTATATAATGTTTATTAATAAAGTATTAATAAAAATATTTTATTTTTTAAAATAATTAATTTATAAATTATTATTTATGAACTAATATTTATTTTATAAAATTTTAATTATTAAATAAAAATTTATTTGAAATTTATATAATTTAAAAAGATATTTTAAATTTAATTATATTTATTTATAATTATTAAATTAATTTTATAAATTAAATTAAAATTGTGATTATTGTTTATTATTATGATTTTTGGAGTCAGGGTTAAAAATATACAGTACAACTGTACAATATGACAATGGATTATTTTGTAATTTTTTAAAAATTTAAGGACTATTTCATAAATTTAAAAAATTACCTGAAACGATACCCAATATTAACCGATATCAGTAGAGTATCGCACTAAAATTCAATCTGGTACCAAATACAGTACATTATTTGTAACGTTGGGTATAGGTAAGAAATAAAAAATAGTTATTTTTAATATATTATTATTGGATGAATAGTATTTTTATATTCGAATTTCGGGTATTACCCCTATCTTCTGATTGTGAAAGTCATTCCACTAGAAGAACAGAAGTTTCACGGGCATGACACTTTTTGTCAGTTTTTTTTTAGCAATTAAAATATAATTAATTAATTTTTTTAGCAATTAAATATAATTAATTAATTATATTTTCTATTTTTAATCTTCTTAGTAATTAAATATAATTAATTTAAATATATTGAGATGGATGTAAAACAAAAATTTACCAAATTTTTATTTTTTAATATTCTTAACAAATCAACCATCATTATTGATGATGATATTTATTTATTCATTCTAAATAACTATCATAATTATAATAATTACATTCATTTTAATTACTCAATATATTCATTCTCACTAATTATGCATTAACCTTTTTCTTTTGTGTAATTTAGTGCAAGGAATAAAAGGTGGGAAAGAAAATTTATGGAAACATCGTATATGATAGATATACTTACTTGCAAACTGTAGGAAGAACCTATGAAGAAAATTAATTTGGCTCGTACAATATACTTCGAAAATTTAGTCCCCAATTTATGTGTCGTATCGTATGAGTCGGTACAAAAATATTAGTTTTTTAAGAATAGGTTGTATTGATTTTGTACGTTCCTTGTTAATTAAAAAAATAGAATAAATTACATTTGGAGTTGGAGAGTATAAATATATGGTGTCGTGGATTTTCTCAAATTTTAAGTTTTTGTATCACAAAAAATATTTACATTTTCGAAATAAGTACATTTGTCATCAAGAAATAATCTATCAGTAAATAGATAAATCTACCGCGAACACTGTTTGGAATACAGCTATGTATGTCATTGTTTTTTTTAGAGAGGGATACAGACTATAATACAGTAAAATCTCGATAAATAAATATTGTTGGAACTTAAAAAATTATTATCTTATACGGAGTTATTAATTTATCGATAAATGAATATTTTATTAATTTATCGATAAATTAATATTTATTAATTTATAGAATAATTTTTATTTTGTACATTATATTTGTCAAATTAAACAATTAATTTTTTCCGTAACTAAGAAAAATAAATAAACAATTAATTAATGATGGTGCATTGTATCTAAGTTTATTAATCTTGTCAAAAGTAAGTTTATTAAGCTTAGGTTAGCGTGATTCAAAATAGAGTAATGCTGGAATTATTCGATCACTTAAGATTTATTATCGACGTCGTTTTTGTTCTAGCATCTTGGAAGGCTATAAGATAGGAACAATAAATCCAAAAAAATTAATATCATGAATGCTATCTATTTTATTAATGTTGCTTGAAATATTGATGTGAAGGCCACAACTATTGCAAATTATTTTCGACATTGCAAAATTCGATCCGAGGAAGGTATGCTTCTAGAAGAAGAAACTAGTGATGTTGAAGGCATTCAAAGATTAGAGGAAGTTATTTCTAATTTACATTATAGAAATGTCATGAATGTAGAGCAGATTTTGAATTATCCTAGTGAAAATGAAGCTTTAATGGAATCGCCTACGGACGAAGAAATTATTCAAGGAGTAATAGGTATGGAAGATGATGACAATCAAGATTCAGATGATGGTAACATTATACCACATGTTTCTCCAAAAAAAGCTTTTCTTGCCGTTGAGACTTTGAAAAGTTACTTGCTTCAAAATGGGAAGAATGTGTCGAATGTAGTTTATGCCCTCTAAAAAGTTAATGATGAAATTGAATTCAATTCGCATGAAATGAAGAATCAATTGACTATAGATACATATTTTAGGAAAACATAAAATTTGAAATAAAAATTGTTTAAGAAGTGCTTTATTTTATGAAATATATATATAATTTTCATACTTATTTAATGAATTATTATTTTATATTTTCAGTGGGCCTCAAGGAATTTTTTTAAACTATTATCTTATGCATTTAGCGAGGTTATTATTTTATCCTATTAGCCCAAGTCAGAACCGGAGAAAATTATTATTTAATCGAGATTTTTAATTTATCAAATATTCATTTATTGAAGTTTTACTGTAAGTAAAAAATTAATAATAAGAATAATAATAATAATTATTATTATTATTATTATTAAGAAGAAGAAGAAATTTAATAATAATAAGGAATTTAATAAATATAAATATAAATATAAATAATTAAAATAATAAAATTAATAATAATAAGAGTAATATTAAGTAGAAATTTATTATTGATAATAATTAATAAGAAGAAAATTAATAATAATTAGAAGAAAATTAATAATAATAAAGAATTTAATAATTAATAATAATGAATAAAAATAATATTAATAAGAATAATAGTAAGTAGAAAATTAATAAGAATAAGAATAAGAATAATAAAATTAATAATAATAAGAAATTAATAATAATAAGGAATTTAATAATAATAAATATAAATAAAATTAATAAAATTATTAATAATAAGAATAATAATAAGTAAATAATAGTAATAATAATTAATAATAATAATAAGGATAAGGATAAGAATATTTTGATCTTTTTGTTAGTTATTCCTTTGTCACTCTAATTTTATATTTTCAAACCTAACACTGACATAGAAATTCTTTAGTAATAAACCAAACAAAGTAATACTCATTCTATTCTACTCTTCATCTATTCTTACCTTTAAACCAAACAAAATGTTAGAATGGCAATTATATAGACGTGGGAATCATTTTAACTAGGGTTTCACTAAGTCGTTTGCTACTGAAGACTGCGTTATTTTAGCATTAGTTAGCTGGGGTTGATAGTGGCAAGCCGAGTGATGATATGGTGTTTGGGAAGTGGATGAAGGTAGAGAAGCGAAAACGGCTGGCTCGTTGTGTTAAGTCAAAATTGACTTTACGTTTTGAAAGATTTTGATGACAAACAAAAAGAAGACAAAACGAAAAGCAGACGAAATACACAGTAATAAAAATCAGACGA
>JAOSBP010000002.1:15664090-15674908 GCA_027563825.1 Erythroxylum mucronatum | reverse complement strand
CCCATGACCCACTTAGGTTAGAAAACCCAAAACCTAACTTAGAAACCCTAAAAATCAAATGGGTTCTTTAAATCATCTTCTTCCAATCCAACACCCATTCTCTACACGAAATACTTTCTTTCTCTAATTCTTTCTCTAACAAGGCAAGAAGAAAAATATAGACTTACCTTGGCAAGATGATTTCCCTTCTTTTTCTTCTTTTATCTTCTTCTTCTCTCTATTTTAGGTTTTTCTCTCCCCCCTTCATGGCTTTCACGATTCTCCCTTCCTCCTCCTTCTAATTTAAGACACCAATTAGCCTATTCTTCTAATTATGCCCCTCACTTACTTGGACTTTTCCATTTTACCCTTCTTTTGTCTTTTATAGCTCTACTAACTACTCAAGCTAACTTAATCTCTAACACTTCCTTCAAATTTCAATTTCTAATCCTTCCCTCAAAGTTCTAACTAATGACCCAATTCTAAAATAAAAAAATTACACCAACAAACAAACATAAATAACTATTTAAGCAATTTACAAAAAATTTAGAAAAAGTCAAGATCCAATAATATTTATATGATGATTAAATGATCTTTTTTTTATATTAATTGTGGTTATTATTTATATGTGAAATATGTAAAAATTAATGATAATTAAAATAAATAAATTTTAAATTTTAAATTTTAAAATTTTATTATTATGATTTTATAGACGATGCTGATATAAAATTATAAAGTATACAGTATAATGTACTAATGAACTATTTTACAATTTTTAAGAAATTTAGGGACTATTTCATAAATTTAAAAAATTATCCAAAATGGTACCTGACATTGACCGATATCAGTACTAAATTCGATACCTGTACCTATACAATATTCATAATATTGTTAAATACAGAAGTAAAAATAAACAGTCCCTTAAGTCTCTCGAACAAATTTGAAGGCTAAATCAGACAGACATATTCTTTGACTTTACTTATTTTTTTAAAAATAAAATATTATTATTTTAATAATAGTTTATGTCATGATATTAAAAAAATCACAGTTAAAATTAAATTGGAAAAGATGTGTCATTTTATGAAAAAAATTTGATACATATCTTTTAAGATTTTTATATTATTATTATTATTATTATTTTTTTTTGACATTAAGATTTTTATATTATTACTTTAGAAACCAAGCGAACTCCACACCTCTTATCTTAATTTAACTATTAAATCTGTAAATCTTTATCCATTCACACACCAATAAAGGAAAAGAGCCTGAATTAAGCTTAACTGTAGGGTAATAAAATATCGGTATAGTGTCCAAAACTACATCTTCGGTTTGACCAAATGCGGTCCCGTCTCTCAATCCATGTTAGATCAGATTTGGTTTCCCGCAAGGAAATACATACAAGTACAACACTGAAGAAGCTAACCAGTTACGGTATCAAACACTGAAGAGAGCTGCTTAGATCTAGCCGACCAAAAATGGACCTACAACCGCCGCCGCTCTCTGCGGCGATCACCACCGCGACTGCTTCGAGTAAGCTCCGCCTTATGTGCAGCTACGGCGGTCACATAATCCCGCGTTCCGCCGCCAAGTCTCTCTGTTATGCTGGCGGCGACACCCGCATCATCACCGTCCCGACCACCAACGCCGGCGACCTTACTCTCGCCTCTCTATCGACACACCTCGCCTCAAGGCTCAATATTAGCTACCCTTTTGTTTTGAAGTACCAACTTCCCGACCACGACCTTGATTCACTCATCTCTCTTTCCACCGACGAAGACCTCCTTATTATGCTCGACGAGCACCGCCGCTTGTCTGCTCCCTCACGTATTCGTCTGTTTCTGTTTGCAGCCAAGTGTTCGGCTTCTTCCCCCGAGTCGGGAGCGCAGAAAATGGTTTCGAATAAAGGTGAGTTATTGGGTGGTGGAAGCGAGTTGAAGCATCCAAAGACCGAGAGTTGGTTCGTGGATGCGTTAAAAAGTGCTAAGATTATGCAGTGTGAAGGTAGTCATGAAATTTCTGGTAGTAGTGGAGATTTAAGTAATAGTGGTGGTGGTCTTTGTGGAGCGGAGTCGATGGTTTTAGAGACGAGTTCTTCTTTTGGATCAACTTCTTCTTCAGTTTCATCTTCGAACTTGCCGGCCAAGTTTCAGGTTGATGATTCCTGGGCTGCTTCACAGGACGGAAAGGTCAAAATTTTTGGTGTGGAATCGACTGCGTGGTACTTCTCCTTTGTTGACTGTTCATTTTTATCTTTTTCATTTTTTGTTTTTCTCCCCGCAATTTTTCTTTGTCAAAAATATTTCCCTTTCTTTGGTTGGTGATAAACTTAGCAACTAGTGTAGGAGGTGGAGTTTAACTCAACCAGGATAGGAAAAGAGTCAGTCGATTGGCATGAAATTCATATAGGGAATAACAAAGGAATGGAAAATGCAGGATCATTTTAAAAGAATCTTTTGGTTGTTTAAGCCTTTAAGGTTTTATGTTAAGGGGCTCTTCCGTTCCTATATTCTGGCTATGGCCGCGTATAGTTTGTTTGTTCCTTTTGATCTGCTAATTGCTTAAGCTTGTAGGCCAAATTATGGTGATACCAATGATGGGTTGTGAATATGTTGTTACAGTGACAACGCAATAGCTGCTTCAGTTTTTTATGCACAGCATGGAAATTATCAAGATCCTAGTGGCCATAATGCAGCAAAAGTTTCTTCGAATCCATTTGAATCAGATACGAAATTCACAGCTCCTGCCACTGGGGTTGATATGAATAGATTAATTCAGGTTTCTGAGTTTCCATTGCCTTTGCAATTCGATCAGCCACCACACCAACAATTGGTTCATGATCAGACATCACTGCCCCAACAAGTTTATGATCAGACAACACAGTCACAGTCACAGTTTATTCATAATCACCCACTGCAACCACAATATCTTCACACAGTTGCTCCACAATATTTACCCCAAAGCTCTACTGGTGTCATGCCAATGCCTCCCATCTATCTGATGAATTCTCCTGGAATACCTCAACAACAGCAACAGCAACAGCAGCTCTATTATCAGGCCAATCAACCACAACAACTATATCTTGTGCCTGTTGGGCAGCCTTATAATTTGCCTGAGCAAAGTGGTTTGATCAATAATACAACTACTCTTTCTGATCGTCCTCCGTTGCATCCCACCACGTTTTTGAACACTGCCCATGTGGTTTACAAGGTTTCAACTCCTTCCACCGTGCCTGAAGTGGCCTCACAAGTTTACCGAACAGTTGAAATGGGAAGTGCATTTGCGAATGTACCTCAAAGTGAAAATCATGAACAAGCTGGTCTTCCTCAAATTAGTAATCAATTACAGTCCATTCGTATTGCTTCTGTGGAAAATAGTCCCTCCAGTGATGAACTTAATGATGACCCTGCTCGTACCCAGATATACAAATCTCAGCCTCCAGCTCCCATGCTGCCTTCTCATTACCAAACAATGGGCAAAGCCACAACAGTCCTGTTATCAGAGGCTTCCGCCAAGTTGCATGCCGAAAATGTTTAGCAGGAGATTAGGACCTCACATCCACGACTGTAACATAGGCTGAAACAAGACTTCACGAGTTTTTTGTGCTAATGTTGAATATACCTTTGTTGATGTTAAATTTTGGTTTTGTTGGTTTTTTGTTGCATGAATTTTCGTTACCTGTTATGACACTGTAAATTTGTTCTGGGCTTGCAAGTGCACCATGACTTTTATTGAACGCATCAAGTGCCTATTCGGTTTCTGTTGAAAGCTTTGGAAGGATCAATTGTGGATCTGGGCCATGAAATTCTTGTGGTTCAGGTTATGCTACTGAACTATCTTAAGCTTTGTTTTATTTACAATTCTATGCACCTGTTGGTTTGAGACAATATGAAAGATGTAGGTTGATTCAATGGAGTTTGAAAAGAGTTTCTTTTGCTTGGTGCTATTTCATACACTTGCACTTCGATTTGCGTCGGTTTCGGTGATATTAATCAAAAAATGAACAAAAGAGGTATGAAAATGTTTAAGTCTTTTATTAATTGTTTAATACAATAAAAGAATAAAAAGAATTAAAGTTAATTTTATGTAGAAGCACTTTAAAAAATAATCAATAAGCATCTTCTTATGTGAATGTCTTAATACAAATTGTTCTTAAAGTTTTCAACTTTTTATAGATGATTGAATATACTTTTAACTTACATATAAATTATAAAGGATGTCTTTATGTAGGCTAATAAGAATTTGAGGATTACATAAAATTATATTTTTTTTTCACTAAACGCATTAAGGGAGTAGGAAATTATTACTTATTTTCCTAACTTTACCAAATTGATGGGAAGTTCAAGTTTTCTTGTCACCATCTCCACAACTCTTGGAAAATATAGTTTGAAGGATGCCTCCTTTGTTATCACGTCATCTAAAATACTATCTCACTTTTCTCAAAAAAATGCTCACACTTTTTAAGTTAATACTCCCAATTTCTTAGTTCATAATTTCCATATTCTTCCCATCTCTCACTACAGCATGACCTTTTAAATACGAGTACTTTGATAAATCTTTGATTTAACCATCTTGAACCATCATTGTCCATGATTCATTCAAATATCATAACCTAAGTAAACAACATGCCATTACATAATAAATTTCATAGATTACTTATCTTTCAATTTTTACTTTGAAATTAAGTACTTCTGAGCATCCTCAAACTTAACACGACTTTCCTTACCTTTCAATTTTTACTTTGAAATTAAGTACCTCTGAGCATCCTCAAACTTAATACAACTTAGTTTTATCTTTCTTCCTTTGATCGCGCATTCAAATCTTGCTATCGCCAAAGATTTCTATTAATGTATACCAAGACTCACTTTCGAGTTTTAATCGAATTTACTCATTTGCCTTTAGTTTGTAATGTTCCATCACGAAATAATCTCCCCCCTTTTGTTGATGATAAAATATTTGAGATATTAAAGAATAATAATAAAATTAAGTTGAGAAACAATTGTGCGTACCAAGATAATGATTGATTTTCCTTTAATCTGTGCATAAAATATAATTTAATATCAAGAACAAAAGAATATTAAAAGAATTATCCACACATATAGATATTTTTTTTGGTGCAAAACACATATAGATATATTTACTCAAGTATAAAAAAATCGTAATATAAAAATCACCATATATATAAAAATTACTCTTCCCACTTATCATAACTCCCCTTAGTGATTAGCTCTCCTTTAATTCGCATATAAAATATAACTCATCATCAAGAAAAAAAGAGGTATTCAAAAAATTATCCAGACATACAAAAAAAATTACACAAGCGTAAATATATCATAACACAAAAGTCATATATAAATGTCACTCTCCCAAATATTATCACTTTCCCTAAATCTAATATTACCGATCTTTCTTCCCTATTTTAGAATCATCAAAAAATAATTATTTATCTAAAATATAAAAAATAAAGTTTGTTGCATCCAACTAATTTGATTAAAAGATTGCATCAAATTTAATCAAGATTGATTAACTTTCCAATAAAGAGTGCTATAAGACATTTAAAGATCAAAATAGTCAATTTCAATAGAAGCATCCCTAACTATATCTAATTTTGAAAAATCCCCAATTTCGATATATGCCTAAGTTAAAAAAAATTAAATTAAAGTAACAAAGACAAATTTTAACAAAATTAAAGGTTAGAATTAAAAAATGTGAACAGAATTGTAATATTCAAAAGTCCATTTCATGAAAGAGTGTAGAATTTTGAAAGCTCCAAAATTTCAAAAATAAGGATAGAACAAAGTACTCAAATTTGAAACTCTATAACGAAAACTATGACACAATCATTCTTGTTTTAAAAAATTGAATATTTTTTATAATTTTATATAAACAACTTTAAAGATATAAACATTATAAAAAAATCTTAAAGTTTAAAGGTTTAACCAAAAAGAATTTAAGTGTTAATGATCATTAACAAGAAGGGAGAAAGAAAAAAAAATTAAAGAAAGGGTAGGTAGTTGTAATGGGGGATGATATTTTTAAAAGAAAAAAGTGAGTTTTCTAGGATTTTAAGAGGCATAAAAAAGAAAAGAATAGAAAAAAGGTAAAGAACAAAGGCTTTAAATCGTATGTATTGATCGACCACTTATAGGTACTAATTAACTAGTTAAGGTTTATGGTTGACCATTCATATTGAGCAAATGGGATAAAAACTCATTGTAACTTAATTTTCTTCCTTGCAAAATACATCCATCCACTAGTGCTCTATATTGGTCGACCACACACTAGTCAATGAATGTCTTTTTTTGGTCGATCACTTATGCAACCAATCTTCTCGCAAACTCACTAGAAGGAAAATTCTTTTAGGAGATAAGGAATTAATTAGCCACTCAAAGAAATTGGTCAACCAACTTGAGTAAGTGAACGATAAGAACTTTTAATAAATGATGAACAAACTCACTATGTGTGGGATTTTGGCAATTTTTGATAACATTAGTCAACCACACATAATATTGGTCAACTAATATGACCTAAAGACCTGCAAATCAAATATTCAAACTAATACAAATCATTCTTGCTCTATTTAAGAACTAATTTATTTTATATTCTACACAAAGTTTTCAAGATTTTTTTAGACACTAGAAGGTTAGATTTATTAAGATAAAAAAACTCTTTAAAAAAATCCTTACATCCCTATTATATACCAATTGTTGTTTAAAAAACCTACAAAATAAGCCAAACAATATGTTTTAGGTAGCTAAGTGAGCTTAGTTCCTTGATTGTTAGACTCTTTCTTTTTAACCATACTTTGAAAGGTTTGCTTGCCATTCTTTATTTAAGAAAAAAAAATCTATCAGCATGCCCTTACTTACCATAAAAATGATATACCATGTTACATAGGTAATGATAATGCATAAATGCATTAATTTATCTTCTATATATATAATAAGGAATCATTTTTTTTGATATTATATGTGTTAAAAGTTCTTTTAGGATAGTGAAATGTCATATCATGATTAAATTATGATGTATACTATGAACAAAAACTTGATATATACTTCTTTGAGGCCTAAAAAAGTGTAAGTGAATTGCATATTACTATAGACTATTTTTTTGAGAGTATTGGACCCATTGCCCAAATTGTAAGCTATAATACGAAAGTATAATGCTTGAATTAATCCTAGTGGATGTAGAATGTGCATGCATATGCGCTTAGATGTCGATGCTTCGTACTCATTTGTCATATTAAATAATGGTTCTTTACTGTGTAAATATTTTCCCTTTTCAAACATGGTTCTAGAATTAGTTTCACTTCCATGATTATATCATATTCTATACCTATCGTTAAATTTTTTTTAAGCTTCTAACATGTTTTTCTCTAATTTTTTACTCTTTTTTGTAAATTTGGATAATAAATTATTCAGAACATTGATCTCCTTTTTCAATGTCTCATTTTTCATGTTTTAATACTTTTAATATGTTGTTGTAATCAATGATTATATTTTTAAATGCTTTAATGCTATGCAATTCACTTTTTATATTTTCATTCTTATTCATGCATGCATCAAATTATTTTTAAACTTCATTGAATTTGGAAGATAATTTATTGCTTTTCTTATTCACAATTCTAAACTTTTAACTAATTTATTATGTTTCAAATCATTATCACTATCACACAAATTAAAGTTGGATGTTACCTAATCTTCATCTACAGTGATTAAGCATATATGAGCTCTCTCTTCTTCCAAATGCTCATTTCAGGTTCACTTATGTTATTTAAAGTTGACACTTTAATTGCTTTCTTCTTATCCGTCTTCTTCTTCTTATAGTTTCTTTTATACTTCTCATTATCATTGGGTAGAGGACATTATGGCTTTATGTGGATGAGTTTCCTACATTCAAAATAAATAATGTTAGAGGATTTGTGTTTAAAATGACCTTTACCTTCCTTAAAGTTCTTTCTTTTGTAGAATGCCTTCTTCAAAAACTTCTTAAATTTTTTAGTGATTAATCCAAAGTCTTTTTTTATCACTTGTACTAATTGGTCTCTCTTCCTCTTCGGTCTTCACTTAATTCTTCTTTCAAGATTTTGAACACTAAATTCTTTTTCTTTAAATACGTCATTTCTTCTTTCTCCTCTTAGAGCCTTACCTCTTATATAAGAAGAGATCCAACAAGTTTCTCTAATGATAATATTGTCAGATCCTTGTCTTATTATGTAGCCATCACTTTAGCTTCCTACATCTTTGAAAGTGACCTAAGTAATTTTCTTACCATTTTAACATTATAGGTTCTTCTGAGACCTTTGAGTGTATTAATAATATCAATAAATCTAGCGTACATGTTAAATATGCTTTGATCATGCTTCATTTGAAACAATTCATATTAATGTGTTAACATCCTCACTTTAACCTCATTTACTTGATTTGTTCCTTAATGTGTAACTACTAAAGTATGTCATATTTCATGAGTCGATTTACACATAGAGACCCTAGTGAATTAATTCATGAGTCGGTTTACACATCGAGACCCTATTGAATTAATTTCTTCCTAATACATAAAATAAGATACGTGCAACCCTACTATTCAAGGAGATCTGTCTCTTATCTTAATATTTCCATTCTTCTTTTAATTAATTAACTTTTTGTTATTTACAATTTTTATAGATATAAAGGGACCATTTAAAACTATTTTCCATAAGTAAACACCTTTGCCTACTAAGAAAAACATCATTCGAGTTTTTTAATAGAGGTAATCATCACCATAAAAGAAAGGTGGTCTACTAATGTGTTGTCCCTCTTGGTTAAATGATGATGATAATCATCACCATAAAAGAAAGGTGGTCTACTAATGTGTTGTCCCTCTTGGTTAAATGATGATGATATGCCTTGTCCCTTTTGGTTAAATGGTGACGCTACTCTTAAATATGCCATTAAGATCTTTGCTTTATTAGAAATACTACCCTAATAAAAAATGCTTTATTATCACTTATTAGTCCTTAATGACACTTAATAGGAGGTGAATTGGATGCTTACAAAATTCAACAAATTTTCTCACCAATTAACTTAGTTTAATAACAATTAATATATATGCATAGAAATACACACACACACACACACATATATCTACATATATACACACACACACACACACACACACACACACACACACACACATATATATATACACACACACACTTATATATAAGAATTAAGGGATTACGTAACAAAAACCAATCAAACAATTAAATAATAATTTAAAGAGGATATGAAAGAGAAAATGAAAATCGTTTTATAGCGATTCAGTAAACAACCTTTGTCTTCATTCACTCCTAAGTCTCTTCATGGAATTCCACTATAATTCTTCCTTCAAGAAGAAGAATAACCTTTTTACAATCTTTACTCGATAAATAGGAACCTTTTTACAGTATTTATGGTTCAAAGGAACCTTAATCCCACTTGGAACACCCTCAAGTACAATAATATAAGCCGCAACCAAATCTTACAACTCAAAATGCCTTACTTTATTGCTTGATAATTTCAAATAAGCTCATTTATACAAATACGAGAAAATGATACTTTAATGATTGAAAAACAATTAGAAATATGTATAAAAGACAACGAAATGATTTTTGATGCTAAAACCAATGAAAATATGTATTTATAAGATTTTAGGATCCTTACGACCTATTAAAGCCGCTAGTTACAAAGAACTAGCAATTACAATGGCTAGTTACAAAGAATTAGCTGACCAGTATAGCATATTGATCAATTAATGTGCATTAAATAAACATATTTTCTATTTATTGAGCCATTGGTTGACTAGTAGGCATATTGGTAAACCAATATAGCATGTTAATCAATAAATGGGATGATATTTGCCAACCCTTTATCAGCGGCGGTCTGGGGTTGCGCAACTTGCACCGTCAAAATAAATGTTTTATGTTGAAACTTGGTTTTCAGATCCTTACTAATCCTAATACTTTTTGGGTGCAGGTTCTCTGCAGTAAGTATAGGGTTGGTGATGGCATTCCGAACACCATTCATCGGCATAATTGTTCTTTTGTTTAGAATTCTCTTACGAAGGTTTGGGACGATCTTAAAGAGAGTGTTTGCTGGAAAGTTGGGAATGGCCAGAATATTCGGTTTTGGCATGATTGTTGGGTTCCATAACTCGGTCCTTTAATTAATTTTTGTACTAATCGGAATGTTATCAACAATGATGCACGTCTTTGTGCTATGGTTGATGCGTATGGCAGGTGGGATTGGTCTCAATTCCGCAGCTATGTGGACGATACGGTGGCCATGCACATCGTTGCAATTAAACCGCCTGCTCCTCATAATCATGCGGATGGTTACATGTGGCGTTGGTCAAAGAAGGGTGACTTTAACATCGCTGCTACTTTTGGTGCTTTTTCACAAGCCTCGAGTAACCCGACTGATGACATATGGAACTGGGCGTGGAAGTTTAAAGGACCCCAATGGATCCGCCACTTCATTTGTTTAGTGCTCAAGGAGCGGTTGCTTACTAATGGCGAACGGCAACGTAGAGGGCTTACTGAGCTTTACAGTTGCAGCCTTTGTGGATCTAGTAGAGAGAGTCTTATACATGCCGTTTGGGATTGCCATTGGGCTCGTACGGTGTGGCTTACAGTTCTCCCTCATTCTACGGTTAACAGGTTCTTTACTAGTTCTCTGCGTGAATGGATGATTGCTAACCTTAGTAATGCCTTTAGAATTGATTCTGTGGATTGGGATTGGCCTACTTATTTCGGTATTCTTTGTTGGAAAATTTGGAAAGCTCGCAATTCTTTTGTTTTTGAAGGTGTTAGTACAGGTCCGGAGG
>JAOSBP010000002.1:15653496-15663990 GCA_027563825.1 Erythroxylum mucronatum | reverse complement strand
CAAACAATGTTTCACTACATTACATTATGAACCCTTCCATCCTTCCCAAACAGCTTTTTACTATATTACATTCCATTCCATTATAAACCATTCCATTCCCTTCCATTACATTACATTCCATTCCATTAATTAACATCCAACCAAACAGGGCCTAAGTCTCTTCATGGAATTCCACTATAATTCTTCTTTCAAGAAGAAGAATAACCTTTTTACAGTATTTATGGTTCAAAGGAACCTTAATCCCACTTGAAACACCGTCAAGTTCAACAATATAAGCCGCAACCAAATCTTACAACTCAAATGCCTTACTTTATTGCTTGATAATTTCAAAGAAGCTCATTTGTACAAATATGAGAAAATGATACTTTAATGATTGAAAAACACTTAGAAATATGTATAAAAGACAACAAAATGATTTTTGATGCTAAAACCAATGAAAAATATGTATTTATAAGATTTTAGGATCCTTACTACCTATTAAAGCCACTAGTTACAAAGAACTAGCAATTACAATGGCTAGTTACAAAGAATTAGTTGACCAGTATAGCATATTGATCAATTAATGTGCATTAAATAAACAAATTTAATATTTATTGAGCCATTGGTTGACTAGTAGGCATATTGGTCAACCAATATAGCATGTTAATCAATAAATACATTAACCAATATCACTAAAAACTCTTAAATTATCAAATTTAACAACTTTAACCCATATTGGTTGATCGTTAGCCCATATAGGTCAAACAATCCAAAAAAAATGATTTTATCTTCTTCAAATGCTTAAACTTGATTTGTTTAAAGTAATTATAATTTAAAAGTTTTATAAAATGTTCCTTAAAGAGTGTTTGAAAGATTAAAAGGCTTTTTTTATTAGAAATAAAAGCTTTAATGTCTCTTGATAAATGGCAAAATTCATACAATAAAGTTAAATAAAATCTTTATGTATAGTGAGGCTTTTAAAACATCAAGTTAACTAAATGATATTACAATTAACATTATAAACTAAAGAATAGCCTTGATGTTCCTTGTTCATCTTTTGTTCTTAACTTGGTCTTCACTTTGTAAATTGTAGCACTTTATCTCCTTTTTTTTTTAATCAACTTCATAAACTATTTTCTTGAGTTTATGACTATATCTTATTCTCATATTTCTTCTCGTCAAAATAATAAATCCATTAGTAGTAGTTATTTTTTTGTCATTAAAACATTGTTTGGAAACTCCTTTGATTCAATGGTATGTTTCTTCGACTAACAATGGGGAGTTTCACATACCTTCCTTTTACCTTTCTTTGAGCCATTATGAGTTTCATCATTCTTCTTACCCTCTCTGCTAGTTCGAATGGGTGGAAGAACTTGAAGATCCACCAAGGCATCTACATCCACAATTGTGCTATGGAGGTCCTTCACATTTTACCTTCGAAGCTCAACTTATGCCCAATCTTGCAAGTCATTTATAAATTTTACAATTTTTGTATATCCAACATCAAAGATGTAAATTACCTCACACACTCCTGCATCGATCCATCTTGTCCTAACCATTTCAAAGCTTCCCTTGTAAACCATGAAGTATTATTAGAGAAGAACTAATATGTTAACTCCTTCATTTTCTTTTACGTGTCAATTAGAGGTCAAAGTCTTCATATTCCTCCATGGTTTCATATCATCCACCAGATACATTATCATGCCTGACATTTTCCTACATCAAATATCTTTGCCACCATAAAGTATTGCTCTATATCTTATAATAAAATTTTGATCTCTTTGGCATTTCTCTTGCCATAAAAAATTTGTGGCTTTTACACCATCATTATAATACTCTCTGATCGAATTTTTAGTTCGTCCTTAGATGTAATATGTTTAAGTGTACATAGATCACCTCCTCATGAGTTTACAACTATTCCTTAATTACTCTCTTTGTTTCTTGAAATTCAATCACCAAAGCTTCAAAATTTTCTAAGAAAGGAATAGTACTTTCATCTATTAAGGCTAGAGAACCAATAAACGCCTCTTATATATCAACTCTTTCTGTAAAATTGATTATACCAGTCATTGTTCACCAATAAAGCTCTGATATCAGTTGCCAAGAGAACGTTTTGGACCGCAACATAATTGAATAAAAATGTTGAAGTTTTTGTACGACAATCAAACGCATGTTTGCTAAAGCTTAACTCATCCTTCCTTCATGATTATCAACCAACAAGTCCATTTGTTTCCAAACACCTTATACTTGTGTTTTGAAGTATCACTTACACTCCTAACACTTGTGTGTTTAGAACAAATCAATCAAAAGATATGATAAAACTAACATTTTAGTGATTTATTTACACAATAAATAATAATAAAACAAATGAAGTTTTTTTTTAACTCAAATCTCTCAATAAGGACTTTCTCTCGATGTTCAAAACTCTTACACAGATGTTTGAATGTATTCCCACTTATAAATGAACTAGAAAAGATGCTTTTATATAGACATACAAGAACTTAGGGGTTGTTTGGTTCTACTTCTATTTTTCCGTTGTAGTTTTTAGTTTATATTTTTCTTTTAAATAAAAACAAAATTTTATTTAGTTGTTAATATTAATGTAGTTATACTTTTATTATTGATGATAATTACATATTAGATAAAACTTAAAGATAACTTATTTTTAATTAATTAAATTTATTTTAATCTCTTACGTAACATTTATTAAAAATTTTCAATAAAATTATTTTATTTTCAAATAAATAATTTAAAAATTAAATGTTATTTAATCAAAATTTATTTGAAATTTGTATATTTTGAAGATATTTTAAACTTAATTATATTTGTCAATAATTAATTAAATTATTAAATAAAATTAAATTATTCAGAATTTTTATTGATAATTAATATAAATTACTTAAATATATAATAATAAATTAAATTATTTATTATTCTTATTAATAATTAATATATCAAATAATTAAATAATATATATTTAGTTGATATTAAAAAATAAAGACAAAAAACTACTTTTTGTAGTTTTCATAAATTTCGAAAAGCAGAAGAAACCAAAACCATACACTCAGAGACGGAGGCACATTCATACTTGGGGGGTCACTGGCCCTCCAAGTTTTTTTAAAAAAATTATTTTTAATATATATATATATATATATATATAAAGATAGAGTTATTTAAGGGTTAGTGGTGTGCTGAGCCTCCCAAAATTTAAAAAAATTAATTCTTGAGCCCCCTATCTTAAATTCCTGACTCCGTCACTGCATACACTCAAACAAATAAAATTTTCACTAAATTTAAAACAAAAATACAAAACTAAAAATATAAATATAAATAAACAATTCCATAGCAATCAAATAAGTTAAAACTACTAACTTTATCCACTAATTCACAATTTACAGTTGTGGGGAGTTGCCTTCCTGTCACCAACTCGTTATAACGCATGGAATATAAGGTCTGATATAAGGTCTGAAAGATGCCCACTACGTTGTCACGTCATCTGAATTACTTTTTTTACTATCTGAAAAAGTGCTTCATTTTGTAAAGTAGTGTTCCAACTTCCTTAATCCATGCTTTTATGTTCTTACCATCATTGTCTCTTAAATACAAATGCCTTGATAAAATTTTGGTTTAATCTTCTCGAACAATCTTTGTATACAATTCATCTACTAAGTTAGCAACAATCCGAACTATTATATAACAAACCAAGGTTTTGAAACTCGGATTAGACGTCGAACCGGAGGTTTTATTGATCATCGATTTGACTGGTTCAACCATCGGTCGAATCGGTGTGACGTCATAATTATATAATAATTATATTTAATTATATATAATATTAGTAATATTAAAAAATACAAAAATATATCAAATAATATAAAAAATAAAAAATAAAAAATTTATTGAATCAGCGACCGGTCAGAACCGATCACCGGTTCGACCGATCAATTGATCGGTTCTGACCGGTTCTTATTAGTTCAATTAGGGACTGATTTTTAAAAGTGAACCAGACCGAATAATCGACCGGTCACCGATAATGTTTCCTAATCACCTGGTCGTGCTGGGGGCTTGAGCATGTCACAAGGTATTTAGTTTAAATGCCAAAGATCGCTAATCACTTTTTTTTTTTCTTAAAACCGATCAGGCCACTCCCTGAGTCCTAGACATGGAATCATTTTGTCCAGTATGGAATGGAGTCATTGCATTTGGTATGCTTTCCCGGCAGATCCGTTAGGCGACCCAGATTTTAAGACACGTGACGGTACATTGCGTAGCAGATTTATCCTGAAGCGTATTTGGTTAAGATACCTTATCGTTCTTATGATTTAAATGGAACCTTCTTATAGATACATACGTTCTCATGGAACATTGAATTACATTCTCTCTAATACATGAATGAACTGAGGTCTTCTTAAGGCGACGAGGCTAGTTTGTCCAGAGCATCACTGACACTCCGCATAGAAGGTCTTCTGTCAGGATTCACTTGCACACAGGCTAGAACTATTTCAAGAACCGCAATCATCTGGCCTTGCTTTTCCAAATCACGAGCTAAGAAAGGGTCTAATACTTCAATGAGTGGCTTAACTCCAATGCTAAGCTCAACCAACTGCACTAGATTCATCTCTGATGAACCTGTTTGCATTGCTGATTTGCCAGAAATCAACTCCAGTAAAATTACCCCAAATGAGTAGATGTCCCACTTCTGAGATGGCTTTGATAGTTTTGAGGCCTCAGGTGCTTCATAGAAGGAACCGTTAGTACTCGATTTTGTTGGCGTTAATGCACAGGGAGAAAGTTGTGGGGTTGCTCCACTTGTTAGCTGTTCCTGTTGAAGGATTGGGGATTCGTCTGGCTGCCATAAAGCAACGCGGCTAAGTCCAAAGTCTGAGATTCGGGGTTCCATGTTCTCCCCAAGAAGTATATTGCTAGCCTTCAGGTTTCCATGGACATATCTTTTTGGGCTGAATTCGTGTAGGAAAACCAAGCCCTTTGCTATACCCTTCATGATCTTCAGACGGACCGACCAGGAAAGTGGTTTAAAGTGTTGAAGTCCTGCTCTTCCTGTTAAAAATTTTGATAATCAGAGCTATTACATTTCAGGGACTAATTCTCAACTCACGGAAAAGAAACGAGTATTCAAATGAATGAGACTACTTTAAACTTACCATGCATTGCTGTTGAAAGATCACCATTGGGTACATAATCGTAGATGAGCAGCTTCTCACTGTTACACCAGCAATAAGCTAGAAGCCTAACAATGTTTGGATGGCTGATTTTTCCAATTACTTCAACTTCTGATTGAAACTCTCTGAATCTCTGAAAGCCTTCATTTTCTAGTCTTCTCACTGTCACAACTGGTCCTCTTTCAAGAACAACTTTGTAGACAATCCCTATTCTGCTTTTTCCTAGAAGGAATGCAGAAGCTTTGAGAAGTTGACTAAGGTCAAAATCAGCCTGTGAGTCTAATCTTGTGAAAGTGTACTGCTCCATAGTCCCAGACAGGGACTCCAGATCGTCTGTTCTGAAGCAGAATTTCTCCTTTCTGATCGTTGATCTATCTTCTGAATTCCAGCTTTCAACACCTTCGGTCCCATTTTGGAAGTAAACGTTCCTGAACCAGCAATAAAGTGAGAAGAAAATGAGGCTAATTCCGGCAATTGAGGCGGATACTATCAGAACACTCCAATGCTTTCCTCTTCCATGTCTCCTTCCTAATGATTTAGATGGCTCCTCCGCCAAAGGCTTAGCATTAGGATTTTGACTTGAAGTGCCTAAAGGGCACAGAGTTTTTAATGGGAAGCCACAGAGGAGAGGATTGCCAATAAAAGCTGTCGGTCCTACATCGACTAAGGCGCCTTTTTGTGGTATAGGACCGCTTAAATTGTTGTAGGCGAGATTGATATAAACTACCTCAGGAAGATTCCCTAGACTCGCTGGAATAAGGCCATTAAAATGATTGTGCGATAGATCAAGCACCCCTTGTAAACTTGATAAGTTTCCCATGTCTTCGGGGATCACATTATTGAAGTTGTTGAATGAAAGATTCATATTTTGAAGCATAGACAGATTGGTTCCCAAACCATCTGGTACTGAGCCAGTGAAACTGTTTTGACTGAGGACGAGACTCTTCAATCTCTTGCAATGAACTAGTGATGAAGGTATGCTACCGTTGAAAGAATTCTGTGAAAGATCAAGGCCCTGTAGGTACTTGAGGTTTCCTATTTCAGAAGGAATTGGTCCTGAAAACGAGTTCTGGGATAGGACCAAAGTCCTTAAGCCAGTTGCAGCAAAGAGTTCCGCTGGCAGACTTCCCGAGAAGAAGTTGTTTCTGAAATCTACATGGCGCAAAGCAGCCAACTTCCCACCATCAAGTTGAGGAAAGCCACCAAGTCCCTTATTTGAAATGTAGATGGAAACTACATTCTCTTGACGGCATATCACTCCGTGCCATGAACACGGGTTTGTATCAGATAAGTTCCAGTTGTCCAAAGAGCCAGCTGTTGAACTGTCCAAGGATTGCTTGAAGGATAGAAGGGCAAGTCCCTCATCATTGAGAGAATTGACAAGAGCAATATGGTGGAGTATGAGAAAAACTAAGCGAAGAACCATATCTCCAAAGTAACAAACTTTTCTTTTTTCTTGAATCACCTGGTGTGCTTAAGAAAAAAGTAGTGAGGTCTCAACTGCTTTCACTTTTTCTGCAGCCCTTGCATAAAAAGATAGCTGACTGCGAGATTTTGGTCAATGCAAAGTGTCATCCCCACTTCTACTATACTTTTTTGTCGACTTTGAATTTCTAATAGTTCCATTCTCCATTTTCTTAGTAAGAAACAAAAAGGAAATGATAGATTTGTAGCACTTGAACAATGCCATAAAAAGCCATATCATTGTATCTGTCACGACTTTCTTAATGTAAAAGCAAACTCAAGTTTCATTTGATTACATAGTAGTAATGCTGTTTTCATGTCTCGTGTCTATTGTCTAAACAGTCCGTCATAATCTATTATTAATTATTCCACACCAATCAACAGCCTTGGTCTTCTCTGAAATTGACATTTTGCGAACAGGAGGAGTTGGTTGTTGTTCAAATTTCAGGAAACATGATCGAGGGTTGACACAAGGCCTTGATTGTGGTCCTTCAATCCAGTTTTAGCGCGATTGGTGGCGTTATTTGATACATAAAACATCATAGATTAGACATAAGGGTTTTAGACTTTTAGTTGTATAAAGTTCGGTAAGATGCCTTGAAATTGGAGTCTGTTAGTCCAACAATTTACTGAAACGTCAGCTCAACACCTTACACTCTGACGGTGGCCATATACAATAGTAGCAACAACACAAATAAGCACATCTTTAAGCATAAATATATTCAATCCTTTATAAAGCTATTACATGCCTTGGTTGTAATTTCAACTTTGGAACGGCAATTTTTTACTACTCTGCAGATGATTCTAGAAGTATTTTTGACTCAATTCACAATTACAAGATATTTTTAATTATTTGTTAAGTTGCCCATCTTATATTTTTATTGTATCATTTCTATATTTAAATTGCATTTAAATTTTGAAATATATATAATTATATAGCAGAAATTTAAATAGAGAATTAAGCAATTAATTTCTTAAATTAAATAAAAATAAATGATTGCACTCCTGCACCTCATAAGTGGGGCCTGATGTTCAAAAAGCATTAAATGATTTTTTTCTTTTACCTTTAGCCAAAGCCTTAAAGCCAATTGTTTTCATCATATTTATATTTAATGAACAAAAGAAACTAAATATTAAGCTAGAGATAGAAAATTAATCCAAATCTAACTTCAAGTTAAGAAAATTAATGCAAATCTAACTTAAAGTTAATTAATCAAGTCTAATTTGGTCAAATTTAATTCAAATACTCAATCTTGATTGAATTCGAATTTAATAGAATATTTATATTTGAAAAAATGAAAATTAGACTGATTTAATCTAAAATTAATAAATTAAATTATATTTGATTAAATTCGAACTCAAATATTTTAATATGATAATGGGTTTAACCCTTAAATTAAACACTTAAAATAGGGATTTGTTAACTATGATAGGTGTTTTGATGCTTTCTTTTATTGAGTGGAAGTTAAAGACTCTCCTTAAAGATCTTAACTATTACAACATTTAAAACTCTCTTCTTTAAAGATCTTAATTATTATAACGTTTACAAAATTTCTTTTTTGGAAAAAATGGAAATTCGTTAAATGGTGCAAAATTGTATAAAGTTTGATCAAATACAAGTTGAGATAGTATAAGTTGACAACTCAATACTTATACTACACCATCTATGAACTTTATAAGCCTACTGTTAGCTCCTTAGCACATGAAGGCACTTCACAGCTAGCTGATGATGGACCTTTGGTGGAAGGTTAGATGGATCACGAGCATGGCGATTGCATGTGAAAGCTCCAAGGTGACTTAGCACGTTAAATCAAGCAAGTTGCAAGTTTTGGTAGAGTTTCAGACCATATACAAGCTGACATAGCTAAGGCTAAGTTCTTCACGGACAAGGAACTTAGTGGGTGCTCAAATGGACGGATCATGGCTAATGGACTTGACATGAGTAAGCATTGGATCAGACCTGTGTGCTATGACTGGTTTTTCCTTGGATGACTCATCATGAACGGATAGAGATCGTGGGGATCTTGGATTATGTGGTGGATAAGATCACAGAGGATAAATAACAGCGCTAAAGGATAAAGACCATACGGGAAGATCATCTGAAGATAGTGGACATCTTCGTCGATAGGGATAGATCGTGTGTAATCTTTTATCTTATTAGTTGGGATATGGATAGACATTATCATACATAGTCCTATTTAGAGGAGGATGTTATCTGATAGAATAATGATGTAATTCGATAAGGTAAGATGTGATTAGGGGTAGTAGACTTCTGTCAGGATTCTAACTTGTTCCCTAAGCTTTAATGCCTATATATAGCTCATTTGAGCCTTGCTCCTCACACAGAGTTGAGATAGGATTCCTTTGTATACTTTGAGGAAAGTAATAAAGGTTTAACATTATTAATATATCTTTTATTTGCTTCTATTGTTGCCATTATTATTGCTTTCGTTGTTTTCTTGAGAGTGTGAGAGTTAAACACTATAAGAGTCGTGAGGAGTTCAAGAATTAGGTTGTTGGTCAACGATCATATTGGGAAGGTTGAGTCTTGCTTAGAAGGATTGAAGTAAGATTGCAAAAGAGTAGGCACGACTTGCAGATAAGTTCAGTACTTAAGAAGACCTTGTAACAACTGGTATCAGAGCCATAGTTTTGAAGTGGGAGGAGGCAACAATTTGACGGAGCGTGTCAATAGAGTGGAGGAACTTATTGGCCTAATTTATCAAGGAGAGGAGGAGGTTACTTTCGACAACACTCGGATGGAGATGTTGGCGGAGCAAATCCAAGCATTGCAGCGTCAAATAGTGGAGTTGATGAAGGTATAAGAGAATACTAGGTTCGAGATGACGATCCTAAGGTTTGTTATTGCAACACAGGAGATTGGACGTGTCGAGAAAACCATGGTGAAGGTGCGTAAGACCAAAGTTTTCGAAGGTGTTTAGAACGCGAAGGAACTCGAGAACTTTCTGTGGGATATGGAGCAATACTTTGCAGCTGCGAAGATACCCGATGCTAAGAAGGTCAATGTGATGACCATATACTTGGATGAGGATGCCAAGCTTTGATGAAGAACAAAGACCTCTGTGGAGATCAGTGCAGGTAAAGATCCCATGGGACAAGATGAAGAAAGGGTTGAAAGATCAATTTCTTTCGATGAACACTTTTTGGCTTGCGAGAGATGCCTTGAAGAAGCTGAAATAGGACGGATCGGTAAGAGAGTATGTTAATAAGTTTAGTTCTCTAATACTTTATATTGATAATATATTAGACGCAGACAAACTCTTTAACTTTTTGTTCGAGTAACAACTATGGGCGTAAATGGAGTTGCAGAGGCAAAATGTGAAGGATGTGGTTAATGCAATTATGATTGCTGATGCTTCGGTAGACTTTTAAGTGATGAAGGAAACTAAGGCGACCTCTTCAAATTCTTTCAAGGGCAAAGGCCTAGCCTAACAGGAGAAGAGCGAGGGGAAAAAGAAGAAAGACTCTAAGAAGGGAGACTTTAGGGGGAAAGGTAAGCAAAATGGTGGCTTCAATAATGGGGAGACATCCTCCAATAAGGGCAAACTTGCTTGTTATCTGTGCAGTGGTTTGCATTTTGTGAGAGAATGTCTAAGGAAGGAGAAGCTAAATGTGTTGATTGTCAAAGAAGAAGAGGAGATTCGGAGGCAGCTCTAAATTCGATCGCCTTGATGAATGTGGTTAAGAGTGAGTGTAACCTTTTTAATAAGTTAATGTATGTAGGGACATAAGTTAATGGGAAGGAGGTAGCCTCGATGATAGATATTGGTGGACCTCGAACTTTGATTGGACGTCAGAATTGGTAAATAAGGAAATTAGTGTTGTATTTGGGTAATATTGCTAATGATGTTGG
>JAOSBP010000002.1:15624190-15635919 GCA_027563825.1 Erythroxylum mucronatum | reverse complement strand
GGGGTGTTTAAAACCAATCAAATTAAATATAAAAATCAAAGAAATAAAAACATATATCTAACCTAATATTTACAAATGAACGAGCATGTTTTAAATTTTAGTTTAGTTATGCAATTTTGACATATTCAAGATAGTTTGAGACATTTAACAAGTTGAACGTAGAAAACAACTAGTTAGTTTCTACTTGTTCCTTTTTACTCTTAGAAATTGAACCAACTCAATTCTAATATCAAAATATGTTAAGCACCAGGAAACACAATCAACAATCGAAATTTGTCAAAGACGTAAAAATTCCAGCCTATGTAACTCCAAATGAATCATTAATTCTACTTATTATATTTAAATAATCAAAGATGTCTCCAATCAAATAATAAAATGAATAAACACAACCAGAAATTTCGACAATTGCATAGATGTTAAATCCACGTGGTAATCAATTTAATTGAATCAAAATAATATCCCAAATACTCAAAATAACATGTCTAAACTAGAATTCAATAATTAATAATAACTAAAACTTGGAAATTCAGAAACAAGAGGAACAAGGGTTCCGAAAAACTCATTGAAGTGCTCCAATTTCAAACCTCAAATCAACCCTTTTATGGTCTAAAAATCCCTCCACCAACCTTGAACTAGCTTAAAACAAGTTGGAATTGGTTCCATTCAATCAGTCCTTGGAACAAATCCTTGCTTCAACCCACATTAGAAGACAGAAACTCTCAGAAAACTCCTTTCTCGTGTGGATGCTTGCTCATTTTTCTCCTTTCCACTGCTACCTTTTTATAGCCTCATGAAACACACCAGATACTTGCACATTGCTGGATTTTTTACTAGTTGCCTCTTACCAAATCCATTTCAAATGGATTTGGAGATTTCCTCTTATCTTTTGGGTTTTCATGTGGATGTTTATGATGGAGACGTTGCTGGATTTTTGGTGTTATTGCATGTTTATCTACTTATGCATTTTATTCTTCTCTTATTAGTAGGCTATGTTGTTTTGTTTTCTTCTTTCTATGCATGTTGTTCCTTCTCCTACTGTCGTGCATTTTCTTCTGTTTCAATTGTGTTTTGGCTTTTGTTTTTTTGCTTATGTGCATTGCATTTTATCTTCCTCTATAACTGTGCATTGCATTGTGTTTTGAACTTCTTTTGCTAGTGCTATGCATTTTTCCTTTTTCTCCTCTGCTTCTTTTGCAGCATTGGTTTTGGGTCTAGGCTGGGACATGGGCTAGGATTTTGGGCTATTGCTTTCTACTGGGTTGCTTCTTTGTTTTAGGTTTTTCTTCTAGGTTGAACTTCATTTTGGGCCTGATTTTCTTCTAAATTCTTTTATTTAAGTCCACCAAGCCTACAAAAAGATATTTAGTACAAATTAAACCTTTTTTTAAAATAAAAATAAATTAAATAACTTTAATAATTAATAAGAAAATGCAATAATTTAATCCAAATGTTTTATGTAAAGATTATAAAATAGGGGTGTAAAATATGTTATAATTTCTATTTATCAACTTGTTTTAACCCTTCTATCATAATCATCACACTTTTTATCACTTTAATATTGTCTATGAAAATTTTATATCTAAAAGCAATCACATATAAGCTGCTTAAAAAGATCAAGTTTTTCCTCAAATTTGGTATATTTCAAATATTACTTAATTTATTGACAATGCCATTGAACATATCTTAGTCATAACTTATAATGTTTTAACAATTTCATTAGCTTTATCATCTCTAGCTAGACAGTCACAAATTTGTTTAACATACATCACACAATTCAATTCTCGTTTAGCTTCATGAGATATGACCATTATGTATATACTATTAGTGAGTCTTGCAGTTTTTTTCAAAATAAATAATATATTTATTCAAAAAGGTGGAAATTACAATTACAAATGAAATTAATCCCCAATAGTTAGAGTGTAACATAACAGCAAAATACATATTCAGATAACTCCTGTATTGCATTAATAATTTTCTAAATGACACCATGAATCAAGTAGAGATAAGTTGTTGATAGGTAATTGTTTCAATCTTCATTCTTAATTAAGGTATATCTCCATCAAGGTAAATTTGTTGTACTGTTTAAATTTCCCAAATAACTTGGTGTTCCTTATCATCCAAATGTAATGCACTAACATAGCAAAACCAGCCTTAAACACCTTGTTATCTTCCTTACTTTTCCATTTCAAACCCATAGTCCATGATAGACAATCCAACTAGCTAAGGTTCCTATCTTGCAAATCAAACAAGTTGAGAAATTTTCTCCATAACTAATTTGTCTGATGACATTTAAAAAAAGTGTGATAAGATAATTCAACTTCATTGGTACATAAAGGACAGGTTTTATCAGGGATCTAAAATTTCATGTTATCTCTGGTTCCTTGCTTCTGAGTAGCTGTTAACTAGAGAATGAATGAAGTCTTAGTTGTTCCCTAGCCCTATATAAGTTTGTGAAAGGGAAACCTGATGAGTAGACCAAGAAGTAGCTTTTTGCAAGAAAGAACATTGAATTTGTGTGATCTATATAACTTCAATCTGACTTCATCCTCTAGCCTTTGATTTGGTAAATAATATGGGATTCAGCCTGCAAATGGACTGATTCAGCTACTTGTGTAATAAGGCCAATACTAGTTGTCATTTTAAATAAGTTTATGCATCATGGTATTTTCAGGGATCAGTCCTCTAAGAGTAGTGAAGTATTGTAGGTAGCACAAAAGCCCAATAGACTGCCAATTGTCAAACAAAAATTTAGTACTTCTACCATCTCGAATGTAGTATCTAATATGAGGATGCATAACTGACTTGGTACATATGATTTGTTGAGAAGTATAGGATTGAGTACTTTGCTAAAAGATAAACTAAATACTTCTTTATTTGATATGAAACATGTGCACCCATTTCACCCAGAGGCTGTCCTTATCATAACATATTCTCCATAGCCTTTTAGCTAAGAATAACTTGTTCATTCTGATAGTAGAGTTGATTCCCAACCCTCCATTTTCTTTGGGAAGACAAATGATACTCCACTTGACTTTGGAAGTCTTTTTACACTTAGATTTAGCCCATGCCATACGAAGCCTCTTATGCTTCTATCAATCTTCTTGAGAACTCCTTTAGGAATAACTAAGTGAGATAACCAATAAATGTGTAGTTATTGAAAAATGAAATAGCAAATTAAAGTATGCCTCCATAAGGCAAAAATTCTATTGGTCCAAGTAGATATTCTTTTTTGAACTTTATCAATAAGAGGTCTACATTCAACTTCCTTATGCTTCCTTGTGGAGATAGGAATTCCTAAGTAAGAAAGTGGTAACTGATGAATGGACAGTCCAGGTTTAATAATCACCCTTGAGAAGTCATCAATGCTTATCTTAGATAGATAAGTAGAACATTTTTAGGATTGAATCTCAGTTCATATTTTTGGAATCTCCATGAAGATGACATGATTATCTTAATTAAAGAAGTTTCATTAACTTATATCATGAGTAAATCATTTGCAAAAGAAAGTTGAGTAATATTGAGCTCTTTACAATGACGCTCTTTACAATGACAATGATATTTGAAATCTAAGCTTCATCATTACAAATCTAGGTCATTCTTTGAAAAACTTCCATAAAGGTGTAAAAAAGCAGGGAGATAGTGGATCTCCCTGCTTTATCCCTCTAGCTGCTTGGTATAGTTGTGTAGGTTCCCCATTCATTAACACTGAGAAAGATATTATTGCTATGCAAGCATGAATCCAACTAATGAACATACTAAGCTAACTAAAAGCGTAGAGAGGATTAATGATAAAACCCTATCTATAGTGTCATAAGTTTTACTGAAGTCAATTTTGAGAGCACAGCTTTTAAAATGTTCTTTATGGATGTAGTTCTTGAATAACTCTTAAGCAAACATTATGTTGTCCCCTGTGCTTCTACTTGAGACATATGCATCTTGACTAGGATTAGTAATAGCAGGTAGAGTAATCTTCAATTTGTTAGTAAGAATCTTAGAAATTATTTTGTACAAAACATTACAACAAGCAATAGGTCTATAGTCATTCAGTTTCTTAGGATTAGAAACTTTAGGCACCAAAGAAAGAAAAGTTTTATTGACTTCTTTCAGTAATTTGTCATTTCCAAAGAATTCCTGAACTATTTTGACCACTGGTGCTTATAAAAGATTCCATTTCTCTTGAAAAATATAGTATTAAATCCATCTGGCCCAGGAGACTTATTCTAGATGAAATCAGAACATAACCTCCTTTATCTCTTCACTAGTGACTTCCTTGATTAGAGCAGCTTCTTGCAAATGATTGATTGAACCAATCATTTGACTAACTAGA
The DNA here is from genome assembly GCA_027563825.1 of Erythroxylum mucronatum. Classification (NCBI taxonomy): domain Eukaryota; kingdom Viridiplantae; phylum Streptophyta; class Magnoliopsida; order Malpighiales; family Erythroxylaceae; genus Erythroxylum; species Erythroxylum mucronatum. Next base: position 15,631,592 of record JAOSBP010000002.1, on the reverse strand, counting down.
TAATTAAGGAGTCTTGCAATGTGTGTAGAGATACCATTTATTGCATGAAAATGACTTCCGGCCATTTTTTCATCTCTTTTTGGTCATTTATGTTGATTCCGTCTTTATTCTCAATACAAATGATCTTGTTTCTATTTCTCCTGCTTTGAATCACACTAAAAAATTATTTGGTATGCTAATCAATGTACAAAAAGAAATTATTTTAGATGATTCCTAGTCAAGAATAGACAATAATGAAATGGAATATGCTGTCTCCCGATTGTTTTGTTGTACAAGGATTAGATCAAATGTAAAAAAAAGGATGTCTAAAAAAACGTCACCATATTGCATCCATAGAATTCTTGATTTCTCTTTCAATTGTTTTCTGTGCTCTTTAATAGACTACAATATCTTCTCAGGTCTGATTTCTCTTTAGCCAAGAGAGTGGAATTGGAAGGATCCATAGCCATTTGCTTTGAGTTAAAGATAAATTCTCAAAAGCCTGCACTTTACTGAATTTCAGAGGGTCTGAGTTATGCTTGAGGGGTTTAACACATTCTGCTTTAATAAATTTCAGCAATTGAGCACACTAAAATGATTTAGAGCCATGCAACTTCAATCCAACATCATATTTAATAATTGATTCAAGCTGAGAATCTTTAAGTAAGGAGTTGAAGAACCCAAAAGGTGAACTTCTCTTGATTGAGCTGCCTATGATACACTCCTTAATAGGTGTATGATCTAAGAAAAAAGGGTCTTCAAAAGTCACATATCTTTTAGCTAATAGAGATATCCATTTGTTATTCACTAAGCATCTATCCAGCTTTCCCTGAATTAGCTTATAACCTTTCTGATGAGTACTCAATGTAAATATAGGTCCATAAAACCTGAGATCCACTGGTCTAAGAGAAGCAATCAATATAGTTAGTTCTTTAATTTCAGAATGAGATACTTTCCTTATACCTAAGGATTTAGAAGGAGAAAGCAGACAATTGAAATCCCCTGCCACCATCCAACGCATAGAAATATTTAAAGCATTAACCTAAAATTCTTTCCACAAGCTGTCTCTTTGAAAATCCCAATTAGTTGCATACACAACTGTTATTACTATTGGAAAGTCGAGACATCTTAAAATTTTTTTAGTAATTGATCAGTACAATACCACTTAGAGATAGACAAGTAGGCAGTATCCATAACAACTATAACCCTTCCATTTGGGTGTTTTGAATGGTTATTGAGAGTTATCCAATCTGCAGATATGAATTTCAAACCATTTTGAAAAGCTTATTCCTTAATCTTGGTTTCCACCAAACTAACAAAACAAGTTTGACTAGCTTGAAGATAATCCTTTAAAGTTAGTTGTTTATTGGGATAATTAAGTCCCCCTAACATTCCATATAGTACAAATCATTTGGAGTGTGAGGACTTAGTCCTTCTCTTGTATTTTCTACTTATTGTCACTGTTTCTTACCATTCCTCATATTGCTGATTAGTTTCATTGCTACCAACATCATTATCTAGAATAACAACCTTAGGAGTAGTCAATCTATCAACTTTTGTTACTTTTGCTTCATCACACCTAGAAAGTGAAGAGTTCTCCATAATCTCAACTTCCTCAGCATTATATTGTTGACCATCAAATAAAGTTATTGGCTACAATTAAGTTACTCTTTGATTATGTGAATTAGCAATCTGTTTTGAGGTGCCCAGAGTTGAAACTTTTAGCTTGCTTCCATTTTTTGCATTCTCTCCACACTTATTATTAGTAAATTCAATTTGATTCTAAACATAAAATCTAAATTAGCCTCAGCAGATTCCATATGACTTGTAAATGTCTTTTACAAGCCCACAATTTGGGTAACTTGTAAGCTATTCATTTCTAAACATAAAATCTAAATTAGCCTCAACATATTCCATATGACTTGTAAATGTCTTTTACAAGCCCACAATTTTGGTAACTTGTAAGCTATTCATTTCTATACTATCGCTTTCACCAACAACCTATAAAGTATCAGGATTCACTAAATTTCGTTTTTCCACCTTGCCTTCTTCATTAATATTTATTTTGGTGATCCATATTTTGGTGATAGGTTTTTCCTTCTTCATTAATATTTATTTTGGTGATAGGTTTTGGACATTAAATATGGATCACCAAAATATGAAGAGATCATATTCAGTCATTAGTGTCAATTGCAAACCACTTTTCTTCCAGCTTGTGTCAGTTCAATGTTGCACCACAAGGGAGGCTATTCTCTTGTCCAAAAAGTATCCAACTAAAGAAGACTTCCAACTGTTTACACCTTGCAAAAGTACTTCAGTAGACGGGGAGAATGGACCATCATTTTAACCAACAACAAAATGTAGTTTACCAAATGAATCTGGATCTTCCACTATATGGCTCTAGGTTTGTTTCTCTAGCTTTTGGGACGAAAGAGCTTACTGGGATGTAAGAGAAGGAAACTCCTCACTCTTTGCCCAAAGGTCCGAGAAGAAGTGGAATCGGGAGACATTTACCAATAACAATAAACAATCAGGACTCGGGTTTTACGGTGAAGGTAAGCTTCCAAAAAAGGTAAAGAAACTTGGTTCAATTTGAGAAAAAAAGAGGCATAAAAGGTAAAGTTGAAGCCGAGAAAGAAGATAGGCTTAATGGTAGAGTTTATGAGAGAGAGGGGCGAGACATGAGGTGAAAAACACAAAGAATCACGGAGAGAAACCATGACAAAGTAGTAAGAAGGAAGAGTAGTGAGCACGTAGAGAGAGAGCCATTTGTAATGAGTCTTGAAGTTGATTGGTTGAAATGTAGAACATATCTCTATTACTATAATTTGAGTTTATGCCCTACATTATATTAGCATTCCTTGATGAAGTATTAATTTTTATTTCACCCCCTATGCTCTTTATTTGGACAATCCCCCCTGATATATCAATTTGCTCGTACTTATAGCACCAAACTGCCATTCTACCTTTAGATTTACTTCATTTAGAAGAACCATCTTTCCCTCACTTCATCCCACGATCCTAATTTTTTCTCAGGTAGAACCCTTTTACTTATAAACTTTTATTGTTATCAAGTCTTTATTGATTGTGGTCTAATAACGTAACAGTAATATCTTCCACACCATCTTCTTATCTAATGTTAAAGTAGTCACTAGATGTCTATAAAAAAAAGGTAAAGAACACAGTAGAATAATCATTTTATTCTTGTTTGTAATAGTCACCTCAAGCCTTAATAAGTCACTAAGTATTTGATTAAATACATTGATATGTTGTTTTAGATCTATTCCCTTTTACATCTTATATGTTATCTTATTAAGATATATATTGTTTCTAAGAGACATCATCGTGTATTGCCTCTTACATCTTCGTATATGTTCTCTTCTTAAGATATATTTTGTTTGTAAAATACATCATCATGTATTGATTGTCCAACTTTTTTCATATCTCTATAAAGGATGTAATATCCATGATATAGTACACAAATGTGACCATCAGACATGGTTAAATGGTTATAATTGCTCGCACTTGCAACTCCTCTTAGTTGAACTCAACATGTCTCCTAACTTATTCTTATATAGCCGTTTGAACTTGTTATAATGTTCTAACAAATTCTTCACACTTTGCTATCATAATCTAAAACTCTCAGTTCTATTAAACTTTTCTACTTCAAACCTTGTAACTAAAGTTATAGTTTTCTCAAGTATAATTTGATACCACTTCTTAAGAAATAAAGTATATGTAGTAATAATAGATTTGTATAAAAGAAAGAAACAAACAAGAACTAACAAACAAAAATTTAACCACATTCAACACATTGGGTATGCCCACATCCTTATAAGTCAAGGGTGCGTGCTTTATTGCATTAATCAACATCTCACTTGAAGATTATAAATTTCCTCTATATATAGACTAGAATTACATGTTTATAGTTAATTATAAATTTTAGTTGGTACAGTCCTATACAATTTATCCCTTCACAAAACCTAACATAACTTAAATATGATTCTAATAAGTAGGATTGATAATGAGTTTGGTTGAAGAGCCCCCAAGAAAGCTGCCCAAATCCAACCAAAAGCTCGATCAAGTTTGATTTATGGCACCCTAGTTCGAGCCCTATTGGGCTTTAAATGACTTGAACTACCTAACTTTAATTGGGCAAAACTAACCTAACTCGATTGTCTATTTTTAATATTTTTGTTATTTGGAAACCCAACTGAGTCAACATTGATGACCTTCCATTTCACCATGAAACCCAATTAACAAGAAACACCAGAGCTTCTCATAAAGTACATTTAACATAAACTAATTCAATAGATAAAACAATGAAAGAAGATAAATGAAGAAATTGAATATAACATGACAAAACGATGAGAAGAAGAGAGCACTATGACAATAGAAGAAGAAGATAAATTGATCTAGATTTAATAGTGATATCAGAAAAGAAAAGGAATGGTAAAGTTTCTAGGAATGGTGAAAAGCTTGAAATTAGTTTTTTTTCATTTATATAGTCAAGTTTTAGACCGAACCATCTATAAAACCCAAAAGATTAAAAGAAAAAGTTAAAAATCAATCCAAATTTTAGTCAATTCGAGATTAAACTTGTTGACTTAATTAGTATTAGGTCCGAGCTTATTTGTCATCCCTATTAATAAGTCCTAGAATCTTTTTAGAGTTTCAAATATATTAAAAACATATTTCTAAATAAGACAACTTATTTTATTTCCAAAACACTATAAAATTGCACATTGGTATATATAAGTCATACATAATAATCTCTTTGGGTTGAGCTATTGTATTAAACCTAGAGTTTATTTATCATCTCTATTAATAAATCTTAGAATCTTTTTGGAGTTCCGAATTCATCAAAAATAAATTTCTAGATTAGATAATCTATTTTTTTTCCTAAAACCCTTTAAAATTTTATAAGTCATACACAATAATCTCTACTTTAATGAATATATTGTATTCAACTAACATACTTTGAAAAACATCTTTAGAATTATACGTCCATATCTACAAATCACACTAAACATGTACTTAAATAACCAATGACACATCACACATGTCCTCAAATGTTACTCTACTTTTTTGTTAATCGTGTTAATCATTATTAATAAGCCCAATTTACCTCTAATCTTAAAAGGCGCGCACGATGAGAATAATATATGAACAATTTTTTTTTGGTAAAAATACAATTAGATTTCTATTTTTGGAGTTTAATGTTTATAAAACATTATTAGCAACAAAATCGAAAGTCCACATAAGTGAAATATAAAATTATTAATAATATTTTATAAAAAGTATTCTATATTATGTGGTTCTGCCAGATTTTGCTGGGGTTGGAGGTGGCTGCCTGGATCCATAATTCTAACAGATCTTGCTGTTGAATACCTGCAAAAACAAACAAGGCACACCGGGGGTTGGTTCCCGGGAGGCCCCTCCGACACTCAAGTTAATATTTTTGTAGGGTTTCGGCTGCTGTAAAACAGAGAAGACTAGGGTTATTTCTCATACCTGAATCTTGGTAGAATAGTACCTTATATACCTGAGAATGCCGTTAGGTTTAGGTCTTTACGTGAGTCGTTATGTTTGCATGGGAGTCTATCTCCTGATGGGCCGAACGGGCCGTGGTCATTGGGCCATCGGTGCCCAGGTCTGGAGCTGGGCCTAGTAAGGCCGGTCCAGCCGACCCGACCATAAGCCCCCTACTCCTCGAGTCTGACCGAAGAGAAGGGTCGATGGAGTACATAAGGATTGCGCAGCCTATATGTGTGGTGGTTTGTGGTGAGGTCAGTCGATCAGAGATCGATGCCCTTCGTGTAATAATTCTTTATGAGGGGAAACTGATCGAGCTAGCGAGCTATCGTTTGGACGACAGCTGACCGATCGATTAGATCGCGTTAAGGAGGGGCGATCGATTTGCTTATGCCGAGACAGGGCGGTCGATCAATCGGCAATGCCTGGGAGTGGGTTATGTGTACTCAGTTCTTGATGATTCGTATCTTCAAAGTGTCGTGCTTCTCTTCGAAATCTGAAATGATGCGCCCTTCCAATTGCCGCAAGGGCGTTGAAATCCGAAACGCTTGATGTAATTATTATTGACGATCTGCCTCTTCTAGGCGTCACCGAAATTTGGAACGTCACATCTCTTGGACCGCCGTGAATTTATCGCGCACAATTACGTGTGTCTCTTCGTTTGCCGCGCTATGTCAGCTTCTTAGATTTTTCCACGTAGTCAACCCGAATTGGTATATTTGTTTGACTGATACTATAAATCCTGGGCCGAATAGCTTTTCTTCTCATTCTGTATGGATTTCTTTAGCCTCTACCTCTTGTCTTTTTATCTCCTCATCCCCTGTTGTCAGAATGCGTCTTTCACGTGTCCTTTCTCCCTTTTTCCGTCTGAAACTGCTTTGCCAGTGTCAAGATCATGCCTTTTTTCAGAAGGAGAAGAGGGAATGGTCGAGACAGAGCAAGAGGTAGTTCCTAACGATCGAAATAGAGCGAGAGGTAGTTCCTGACGAGATCCTGTGGTGGTGCTGTCACAGGACTCGTCAGCATATTCCTATGTCGGACAGATTGTTCGACTTTGGAATGGAGAAGCTTATTGATGATACTTGCAGTAGACTGGGTACGAAAGATAATACTTATAGTAGATCGGGTAGGAAAGATGTTTCTTTTCTGAATGCTCACCTGGTCGAGCTTGTGATCATGGCGGATTTATTTGAAATAAAAAGAATCTTGTTTTTACTCTTTTCGTTTGTTCTTTCAGTCTTGTCGAATGGCGCTTCGTACTATTGCTGGCTTTGTATAATAGGCTACCCTCTCAGATAACATACAGTAAACTGGCTCGTTTGATGCAGGTCGATCGACCATTCGATCTGATGCGAGCAGGTCGATATGGGTATTCAGACCGAGCGACATCAATGTCGAGAGGTTGGTCATTGTCGAAAGACTAGTTGATTACCGACCAATTGGTCGATTGTCGAACGATTAGATGTTTGTTCATTTATTGATCGATTGGTCGATTATTCATTTATCGGTCGATTGGTCAATTGTTGATCGATTGGTCGTTTGTTGAGCGGTTGTTGAGGCCCGAGCGTTGCTTGTAGGCCAAGCTATGTCAAAATTGGTCAATTGTTGACCAATTGGTCATTTATTGAGCGATTGTCGAGGCCCGAGCGTTGCTCGTAGGCCGAGCTATGTCGAAAATGGTCAATTGTCGACCGATTGATCGTTTGTCGAGCGATTGTCAAATAATTGGTAGGCTGCTCTGCCCTTAATCCGATTTAATTAGATCTGCCATAAAATCTGAGATTCTTTATTGATGTTGATAAAAGCGTGGACCGTTAAAAAACCTGACTGGCATAACCAGGAAAAAGGTTCCCACAACAAATGCATAAAAGGCAGTAAAATGTGAGAT
>JAOSBP010000002.1:15578539-15599421 GCA_027563825.1 Erythroxylum mucronatum | reverse complement strand
ATCATTTACTAATTAGCAAGAACGAACATGATTGAATTATTTAGAGTAGACACGAATTTCATACTCTAATTCCAATTAGAACATTAGATTACGAAAGGATTAATTTATACATCATAGTCATGTATAGACAGGTTAAGTCAAACTACTTTGACATTCTTAATATTTGGGTGGTCATGACATATTGTTAGACGCCAATCATGATCTGTGATTATTTATACATCATAGCCATGTACAGACAGGTTAAGTCAAACCACTTTGACATTCTTAATATTTGGGTGGTCATGACATCTTGCTAGACGCCAATCATGATATGTGATTATAAATTGTTTAATTAGGAAATCAAAGATAAATTAAAAGAAGTTTTAATTTATCTAATTCTAATTATAAATTAGAATTATAATTTATAATCGTGGCCAACATATAAAAAGTCTATAAAAGAGAAAGTAAAATTTGAATTAAGTTGGACTTAATTGAGAAGTTTTAAAAACTTTAAAGATTAATTTATGATATTTGATCTTATAAGGACTAATTCGTAATTATGACTAAAGTTTGACTTTAGTTGTAATTTTTTGATAAAATCCAAGGACATGAAAAATATGACTTTTCATATTAAAGGAAAAATTAGAAAATTTGGAGCTAGCACTTTTTACATTTTCCCTCTCGAATTAGATTTGAGTTTTCTCTTAATAGATATGTGGATATTATTGAAGGTCGGACGATTGAATGACTCGTGGATTGACAGATTCAAAGTGAAAGGAAAATTACAATAGGAAATCGAAACAGGTTAGTATAACTTTATTAATTTCTTATTTTATGTTTCAAATTAAATTTTGTTAAAGTTGATTCTGTGGAAAATTTTAAATTTATTCCGCTGCAATTAGATACAATTTTGCATTTTTTCCAACAATAAGGAATAAAAGAGGATATAATTATTTTAAATTACTTAAGTTCTTCGGAAATACCTTCTTCATTTTCAAAACAAACATTATGTAACATAGCAAAATTTGGAGAATAAAAAAATCTTATTAACTAATCGTTAAGTGGGGTTAGTAAGTCTTAAAGTGTAGTAAGAATATTCAATTTGATTTAATGGGCTACTGATTAAGTCGATCTTAAAATTTTGAGTTTTGCTGGTATAAGGCGATAGCAGAAGCAGGATCGAAATCAAGATGAACGAGAAGTAAAATAAAATTTGGGCAAGAATAGTAGTACAAGTGAGGTACAAAGATTTATATGGTTTAACCAAGTTGGGCTACTACCACGGATGCCAATGAGCGATAAAATTCACTATAACAAAAAATAATACAAACTAAATCCTCTAAACAAAACGAGGATACGAATTTTTGTGTATAATCTCACAATATAAAATTCTCTCCTAAAATAAAGAGAATATAAATTTGAGCCAATATTAGTGAAAATAAATTATCAAATTTTGCTAAGTGTCTCAACTGTTTCATACATAAAAATAAAGGGGCTCAAGTTGTATTTATAATGCTCAAAACTGCCTTAGTCTTATACCATAAAATAATTTCTCTTTAAAGTTGACTGCCAAAAATATTGTAAAAGATTTGAGCATTAAAAACTTGGCTTTAAAAGTTTGAACTTAGATTTCTTAACAAATAAGTCAACAATTTATTGATTTAACTTGATGTCTGAGGAATTTGGGCGACTAACTTAACATGAGTTCTTCATATGCCTTGGGTGAGTTTTCCATCCGTAATTTGTTGTTGTTTTCTTTGTTTTTTAGCTTAATGGACCTTATTAATTCGTTGTTTAGATATTAAAGAACTTAAAAAAATATTGATTGTTGAAATGGCTTTGAGATATATATAACTAAGAGGTTGTGTCTTTAGTGATGATCATTAAGGTACATGCAGTATTTGAAGAATAAGTGTTGACGTAAGTTGAAATTGTTTGTTATCAAATGTGAGATTAATATAGTTTTATTTATTATTAGAAGTATATTTTAATCTTTAATACTTTCACAAAAATTTAAATAAGACTTTCTTAAATTGTTTAAAACCCTAAATTTGATTTTCATGCCGTTGCAAAAAAAGTACCTTTTTTGTTTAGAAACACTCTTATGAAATTACCTTGTGTGGGATGCAACTCACCGTGAAAAAACTTTCTAATGCTTGTTACTCGGCGTCAGGCCAAATCCATTAAGATTTGAGGTCTTTCGGTTCTCCGTTTGTAGTTGTAATCGAGGCCGAGGAAACCAAGGAGGCTTCAACAATAGAAACCGACCATACGGTCACTTGTGTGAGAAACCAGGACATGTGGTAGCAAACTACTACCATCGTTTTGACATAAATTTTCAACCTCCATCTAACTTTGGTCGTGGTTTTGGAAACCACTCCGCTCCACAAGCTTTCTATGCTAACTCATCAGAAGGATACTATGCTCATCCATAAACAATCTTCGATCCATCATGGTACATGGATAGTGGAGCAAACTATCATGTGACTCTATACGTTGATCAAGGAGAATGTCAATCATGTAAGTAAGACTCATCTCTATACTTGCATTGGAGAACCAACTTGCATAGTTGGAATAGGTTCTACATCTCTATCTGTATCTAACTCCATACTCCATCTTAAAGATGTACTGTTAGTCCCTTCTACAACTAAAAATATTATGAGTGTTAATAAACTCAATAAGGACAATCCTGTAGATGTTCATTTTACTAATGACGGTTGTGTTGTGAAGGACAAGAAGATAGGTCGTCCTCTGGTGCATGGGATAGCAAACCAAGGAATGTATTAGATGTCTGAATGTGCTTCGGTGGCTCAAAGCAACATGGCATCACTTACACAGAAAGGGAAAGAATTCTTAAAATGGCACTACAAACTAGGACATCCCAGTGATAGAATCCTAAAGCAAATATTGAATAAATGCAATGTGAATATTCAACATCTGAATTTTATTTATGAAGCATGTCAATATGGCAACTCAAAACAGTTACCATTTTCCAAATTTGTGTCTCATGCTTCTTTTCCTTTGGAGTTAGTTCATACGAATCTTTGGGGACTATCACCAGTTCAATCAGTAAGTGGCCATCATTTTTATATTCACTTTGTCGATGATTATAGTAGATATACCTTCTATATCCTCTGAAACACAAAGGTGAGGATGTGAATGCGTTTAACTTGTTTCGGGTACAAGTTGAAAACCACTTTAACAAAAATCAAAACAATACAATGTGACAATGGAATTGAATACATACCCTTCATGAGTATTGCACAAGCAGCAGGAATTGAAATGAGGTTCACCTGTCCTTATACTTATGCACAGAATGGGAGAGCAGGACGCAAACATCAACATATTGTTGAGATGGGTTTAACGTTACTAGCTCAAGCACAGTTACCCCTCATATACTAGGTAGATTCTTTTCAAATGGTTGTTTATCTCATCAACCGGTTACCAACACCTACGCTTGAAGGATTAACTCCTCCATTTCAGCTCTATGGTACAGAACCTGATTATAAAACACTATAGCCTTTTAGATGTGCATGTTATCCTTGTCTAAAACCATACAATGAGCATAAGTTCCAATTCCATAGTCAGCAATGCGTTTATCTTGGACCTGCTCCTCAACACAAGGGATCCAAGTGTCTCAGCTACTCAGGAAAATTATACATATCAAGACATGTTGTGTTTGATGCTTCACTTTTTCCATGCACTACAGGATTCCTAAATCGACGAATGACATCTACCAAGAATGAATACACTATCCCTTTGATTATCACTCCAAATAGAGCAAACACATGTAATCTCGAGAGTAGTAATGTTATAGAATCTCTAAACAACATCAAAGAACAAGTTGGCTGAATGAACAATTCTCCAACAGCTATAATCTCCTCACATGAGCCTCATTTATCAAGTCACAGGTCTTCTTCAACAGATGGATTGAGCTTAAGAGGGCAAAGCAGAAGTGAAAAGGAAACAAGACCAATCTAAACAAACACACATCCAATGACCAAACGAGCAAAGGACGGTATATACAAACACAAACATCCAATTGTTGGGTTACTTCACTCAAAAAAATATGCCCATTTAGCTCAGCTCACAGAACCTCAAAATGTCACAGATGCCCTAGCCTCATTACACTAGAAACAAACCATGACTGATGAATTCACTGCCCTTCAGTGAAATAAGACATGGATCCTTGTTCCCTACACCGGTACACAAAAGCTGGTTAACTGCAAATGGGTTTTCAAAAACAAACTTAAACCAGACGGCTCCATTCTTAAGCACAAAGCCAAGCTTATCGCAAAAGGATTTTAGCAAACACCAGCAATTGATTATAGAGAAACATTCAGCCCTGTATTAAAACCAATAACAATATGAATTGTTCTCACCATTGCTGTCACCTACGACTGGGAAATTCGACAATTGAACATTAATAATGCGTTCCTCAATGGTTTTCTTCGAGAAAATGTTTACATGTGCCAATTGAAAGGCTTCTGTGATCGTCGACATCCAAATCATGTGTGCAAACTAATAAAATCGATTTACAGACTTAAATAAGCACCTCGTGCTTAGTTCGATCGACTACACCTGACATTATTGAGCTGGGGATTTCATAATGCTAAAAGTGAATTTTCACTTTTCTTCCTACGAATGACGAAGCTCATAGTTTTTATTCTCATATACGTCGATGATATACTACTCACCGGTAATGATCCCAGCCACTGAAAGTCTCTAGTTCTGAATCTGAACAATTTATTTTCCCTGAAGGATCTTGGTCCCATATACTCTTTTTTTGGAATTGAAATTTGCAGAGACAATGTGGGCATTCATTTGAGTCAAGCTAAGTATACCTTCGATATCTTGAAAAACTTTAACATGATGAACTATGCACCAGTACCAACTTCAATGGTCATTGGATGTCAATTTACAAAAAATGATGGAATACCCATGCAAGATCCATCTCTCTACCGTCAAGCTATTGGGTCTCTTCAGTATCTCACCACCACCAGACTTGATATAGCTTACTCAAAGAATAAACTTAGCCAGTTTCTATCTCAGCCCACTAACACTAACACTCACTTTCAAGGAGTAAAACATATTCTCAGATATCTTAAAGGTACTTGTCATCTGGGTCTACGTATCAAGCCATTCAAATTTCTTCAGGTGACTGCATTTATTGATGCATATTGGGCCACAGACGTCGATGATTGAAAATCCATGGTTGGTGTTTATGTATATCTTGGAAATACGTTGGTTTCTTGGAGCTCTGGTAAATAAAGAGCTACTTCTCGCTCAAGCACAGAGTCTGAATATCAAGCTCTAGCAGATGGTGCAGCTGAGGTTCAGTGGATATGTTCATTACTGTCTGAACTTGGATTGTTTTTACAACAACCGTCTATTGTATGGTGTGACAATCTAAGTGCTCGTGCTCTTGCCTCTAATCCAATTCAGCATACACTAAGTAAACATATAGAGATCGACATCCATTTTATTTGTGATCTCATGCTTTCAGGTTTCATCAACGTTCACTATATACCTTCATCTCATCAAGTAGCAGATTGCTTCACTAAGGCGCTAACTCATTCTATGTTTGTTCAAAACTGCAACAAACTCAGACTGACTTCTGCACCCTCTCATTTGAGGGGGAATGTTAGAACACAGAATTAATTCCTTTACTTTGTATTATTCTTTTTGTACATAATGTACCATTACAATACATGTGTAGGGATAAGCCACTCTCCCTCTCTGACATGTAACGAATTATGTTATTCACAAGTAATATATATGAAAAGCATGAGCACACACTTCGGTGTGCCTATTATTTTATTCATTGCGTAGTATTTCTAACTATGTCCATATAATATAGTGCAAAACTAGATATATGATCATCAAAGGTTGGATAATTTTACACACTCCTTTCTGTGCTTGTTTATACTTGGACATTAAACCCTTCTGAATACCACTTGTTGTTGATATAAACTACAGGTAGTCCTAGGGTTACAGGTAGTCCTAAGGTTAAAGGTTATGGGGAGAAAAGATGACAATGATGATTTGGAACATGAGTTTGATTATGGGCTAGATGGCATTAGACAAGACAAAATTTTAAAATCTATTAAGATCGTATAAATTTTATGAATTAGTTAAATACTAAATTAAAAACATATTATTTTTAAATTGTCCTCACATTTCAATAAATAAATATTTAATTAACTAAAAATTATTATATTTTACTAAATTAATAAATTGAATATGTTGAATCTAATTAGTCATTGTATTTATTATAATTCAAAAATTCAATCTAAACATTTAGATGTAACAAGACAAATTACAGATGAAGTCTAACTAAATTAAATTTTCAAGAAAAACAAGTGACAATAGAATCATATTTTTAACTTTAACATAATAGTAATTTATGATATGAATGAATTATATAATAAGTTTTAAATATTTTATTAATTTATCAAAATTACTAATTTAACCTATTAACTCAAATTCAAATTGTAAAATAATCATATAATAAAAATTATTAATTTATAGACGTTTAATAGGTGAAGTTTATAAATTTGTGGGATGGGAATTCTTGGTGAAATTGTATTAGAGCTAATATGTCTGTGAAAGAGGTTTTATATATTTAAACCAACTTTGGAAGAGGTTATTGTTGGATATTTTTATATTTTCTATAGGGTTGGACAACGATTAATTGCATTTTATTGATTATCAATAACTTATCAGTTAAGTTATATATTTTGATCCGAATAAAAATAATAAAGTGGCCTAATAAATGATCCAAGTCACTGAACCGAAGATTAGGAAGAAAATGGATCCCAATCAGTATGGACTGGACCCATATCAGGCCTGTAATGGGGAAGCCTAATATGGATGTTATATAAAGAGGTTAAGGTCTCTTATAATTGCCATGTCATTCATGAACATAAAGTTACTTTGACCCATTCAGAGGTTCACGTTTTGAAAAAACTATAGAAAGACTTTAACGCATCTCGGTGAACAGTTTCCGTGAAGGCGGCGGTGGATTCGCTCTTTTTCGACTTTAGACAACACACTTGAAGTTATGAAACCAAAATTAGGAATTTTTAGTATTTCTTCATGAATTTCCCTTTCACATTTGATGCGGGATACCTAACTAAGGTCTCGTTATATATTACATATGGTATCAGAGCAATGACTTAATCGAGTGGTTAAACACAAAGATTTTTTGGTTTTCTTCATAAGGTTCCCGCAGAGTTAACTTCTATTTTTCATTTTTTCTTGCTCATTATTTCATAAAAGTAGTATAATTGTGTTTAGCCTTGAAAAATGGGACAAAAATGAACCTTGGAGCTTGAAAAATCGAACTGGAACTTGCCAAAAATCACCCTGACAGTCAGAAGCAATGGTGAATAGTTAGGCTCGTGTGGTACAAACGGCCGATGAGTGAACAGTACCTCCTGTAGGTAATCATGTTGCTTTCATGATGCAGGGGTTTATATCCAGGATAGGGCCAAATTAAGGAAAGGAGAAACTGATGGTTGACAACAATGAAGAAGCGGATGTAATATCTATAAGGGATGTATGTACTGAACCTTATTGCAAGGTTCATTTTGGTTTTACATGAAACATTTTATATGTGATCTCTGTGTCAATTTTGGACAAAGAAGGTTAACATGTATTTAATGCTTCTGTTGTATAGTTGTTGTTTAATGTAAAACATAATGATATAACTTTCTTGTCATATGGTTTGTATAGAATGTGTCTTACCTTAAATTAGAAATATGCTTCTTCATATCTTTCCAAACAAGTAAAGAAAGACGACCCTGATAAAGGATAAGTCATACATGTTGTAGTATAAAGGTTTAGCCACATTTCCAAAGTTAGGGTTGAGAGATTGATTTAGGAAATCATTCCCTCAATTCTAGATTATGATCATTTGGAAACATGTGCGGATTATTGCTTACAGGGGTAAGTTGACAAAAATAAAGGGGTACTACTTGTGTTTCTGGCTTGTTGGGTCTGATATATGCAGATATTAGAAGACCTTATACAGTTGCATTGTGCAATTCTAAACGTATTATGACATTTGTTGATGATTATTCCCATTACAGTTTATGTATTCTTGCTTGAAGACTGAAGGTTGAGAACCGATTGGAAACATTCATCAAAAAGTCAAATCTAACCGTGGAGGAGAGTATCATGGCAAGCATGGTGTTTCATGACTTAAAAAGGTCCGTTTGCCAGATATATGGAATTATTTATAATAATGAATAAGTTCGTTATATTGGATAGTCCTAAGCAAAATAGTGTGTTGCCGAACGGTGTAATTGCACCTTAAAGGACATGAAGAAGTCAATGCATAACATGACTAATCTACCTAATTATCTAAAATGATGAAAAACCCACCTTACACACATTCATGTATAAGGCTGTCCTACTTAGGTAGTATAATCAAGATAAATTGCATACTTATTCCGCTTATTGCTATTTAGTTGGATATCTACCACTTTAAAAGCTACAAATTTTAGTGTAGAGAAAGAGGGACCAGAATAGTGGAATCACAAACAACTAAGTTTCTGGAATATAATGTCTATGATGATGGTGGGTTTTTTGACCCTTCGGTTGATAGTAGGTTGGATACTACAGTTACTACGTATCTGCCACTTATAAATTCAAGTCCAGTGGATCAAGTTTTATGTACCATGCCTATGTAGGAATAGGAACCCATTTCTATACACACAGACGTTCATGGGGGGTACAAGATCTAATGCAGATGTGTAGATCCACTAGAGTGAGACAGCTTGCTATCCCATCTGATTACATAGTCTATTTGGTGAAAATGACTATGATGTTAGATATGTTGTGGATCCAATTACTTGTATAAAAGTTGTTTTTAGACCTAATGCAGATTTGTGGTGGGATGCAATGAATGACGAGATGTAATCCATAAAGCATAATAAGGTATAGGAGCTTGTTGATTTGTAACAGGATTGCAAACCCGTCAATTGTAAATGAATTTGCAAATCCTAAGGATTTCGGGATAAAGTTCAGCGGCTTATGGGCTCGCTCAATTGCTTGATGGTTCACTAAAGGTTTGACTTTAAGTTACCTTCTCTCTCGTATCGTTGAAAGATAAATTTTGGGTGATTATGAAAAATATACTTCATGATGATATAAAGTTAAATCAAATGGCCGTCAAAATCATTTTCCTGAATAAAGACCTTTATAAAGAGGTCTATATGGAACAACCTAAAGGATTTCAGGATCCATATGGAATTGACATGGTTTGCACGTTAAGCAAATCAATATATGGTTTACATCAAACCTCCTGAAAGTGATACCTTACATTTAATGTGGTTGTGACCTCTTTCGGCTTCGTGAAAAATAAAGTTAAAACATGCTTATATCACAAGGTCAGGGGGAGCAAAGTTATCTTCCTATTATTGCATGTGGATGATATATTACTCACATTGAATAACTTGACCATATTGTATGAGGTTAAGCAAATTTTGGCCACATATTCCAATATGAAGGACCTTGGTGAAGCATCTTTTGTCCTAGGCATGCAGAGTTACCAAGACAGATCTCAACACTCGTCAAGCCTCTCACAGAGTTCATATATTGAGTATGTGCTACAAAGATTTAATACGGATAACTGTAAACCTGTCGTATCACCCATCTATCATAGTGTGAGATTATCTTTGGCATAGTGTCCAAAGAATAACGTTAACAAAGAGGCTATGAGAAATGTTCTTGAAACTGGTACAGTTGATAACCTAATGCATGCTTGGGTAAGTATTAGACATTGCATTTACTGTTAGATTGTTTGATCAATATATGGCTAACCCAGGTGTAGACCACTGGAATGTAATCAAGCGAGTGTTGAGATACCTGAAGGGTACAAAGTATTATATGTTGACATATAGAAAAGTCAACAGTCTAAACTTTATAGGGAATTCAGATTCAAATTTTAGTTATATGTCTGGATGATCGAAAGTCTACTTAAGGTTACATTTTTATGTTTACAGATGGTATAATGTTGTGGAAGAGTGTCAAGTAGATACATGTGACTTCCTTGACCATACATGCAAAGTACATGCTATGGGGCTACTTCGCAATCAGTTTGGCTCAGAAACTTGATTTTTGAGTTGTTTGTGGTTGATTCAGTGGCTAAACCCATTTGGTTGTACTGTGATAATCTTTTGCTATGTTTTTAGTAACAACAAAGAAAATCACAAGGTCTTAGCATTTGTAGGTTAAATATTTGACCATAAAGGAGTTGATACGAAAAGGTGACATTAAGGTTTGAAGCATTTAAAGATTGAGGAAATGTTAATCGATCCTTTAACTAAAGGACTTTGCCCACTTGTGGTTGGAAGACAAGTATACAGTATAGGTGTATTGAAGTCTTTAGACACTATTAGTTAGGGGATCATTATGTTTGCTCCATGTACATTTTTACATTTACACATTTTGATATATCTTGACAGTATGATAGTTGATCAACAAAGATGATAGTCGTTTATCTTCAATAATACGTGTTATCGTACATTGTCGTAATCAGTGTGAAAGTCTTAAGATCTATGTCAATCTTAAGCATTTTAAAAGTCAATGGGCCTATATACAGATTGATCTTGAGCCTATATCAGGCACATACAGTTTTAGTATGAATATCCATGAATTTTAATATGACATTGACGGATATAAGTTGTTAATCTCATAAAGGTTCTCTAATGTAGTTTAGCATTCAGTTAGAGAACATAAAGGTTTTCTCTTATGCAGTTTAGCATTTGGTGAGAGGAAACAAGTTTTCTTTAATATTGTTTAGCATTTGATAAGAGAAAACAGGATTTCTCTAATGCAGTTTATCATATGCAATTTAGCATAAGGTTTGGAGAAATTGAGACCTACAAACGAAGATGATATAACTTAGATCATAAAGGTATCATCTTAGTTTGTCACACTCCATTTTCCTATTCATGTTAGTGAGATATTATATATACGTGATTGTATTGGATTTGTGTCACACATGACACATGTATTTGGTACTTTTTGATATCGAAAGCCTTACAGGATAGAATGATGGACTTTCGTTACCTTTGGATATCAGATGTTTTGTTTTTGAACCTAGTCGATTAATATAGTAGCGTAGGTTAACAATTAATTATTGTCTAAGGGGGAGAATGTTTGATATTTTGACATGTTTCATAGGGTTGAACAACGATAATTACATTTTATCAATTTACAATAACTTATCAGTTAAGTTACATAATTTGATCTGGATAAAGATAATAAAGTAGTCCAATAAATGATTTAAGTCACTGGGTTGAATTCTAGGAGGAAAATGAATCCTGATCAATGTGAACCGGACCCATATCGAGCTTGTGATGGAGAAGCTCAATATGGATACTATATAAAGAGGTTAAGGTCTCCTATAGTTGCGTATGTCATTCGTAAACGTAAAGTTACTCTGACCCATTCAGAGGTTTACGCTTTGAGAAAACTATAGAAAGGCTTTAACGCGTCTCGGTGAGTAGTTCTGTGAAGGTGACGGTGGATTCGCGTTTGTTTAGACTTCATAAAGCTTGTTTGAAGTTATGGAACTAAAATCAGGTATTTTCTGCATGTTTTCGTTTATTTCCCTTTTACATTCAATCCGGGATATGTAACTATGATCCGTTATGTATTACAGCTATGTGCGTTAGTGAAGTTATTTAAGAACAACCTAAGGCCCACTAGGTTACTGTATGAAAATTGGGAGTTCTACATCGTAGTTCGATTATGGTTTAATGACACGCCATTTGGATCTATAAGATGCCTGGGTAAGACTCTAATGACTACTGTGGATGTTTTGTTTAGTCTATAGATTGCGCAGCCAGGTTAATATTAATTTTACCCTTAATAGCATTTTTGTTGATTTCTGAGTGGAATCACAAATAAGGTTATTTTCTTAACTCTAAAAATTTATGTAAAAGTTATTAAAAATTAAAATGAAAAAACTAGACGTACTATTGTTAATTATAAAAATGATTTTTAAATGTTATATTTAAAGTAAATTTCTAAAAAAAATAGGCTTTAAATAAATGTGCAATTTGATTTTGAAATAAAAATATTACATAAAATTTAAAAAATATAATGGAGGTACAATAACTAATTGAATGATATAATTATTGAACATTATTTTAAATGAATGAAATTAAAATATGTAAAAATAATTTTTTAAGAGTTAGACAATAATTAACAGAAATTGAATAAAAATATTTTTATTATTTAGAAATTGCAAGATTGGACAAACATAATTAGATAAGTAACAAATTAAAGAATATTTCAAATATAATTATACGTTGACTGCCAATTCAGAATATCTAACCTTAAAACCATAATGAATTAAATCTATAACTCTAAATCCTAAACTTTTAGTCATATTTAAATATATTATTTTATAGCTTTAACAATTATGCAACATAAATAAAAAGAACTTATATTGATCTTCCAACTTTTATTTCAAATGCACTTAAAGTTCTTTAACTTAATTTAATTTTTATTAAATTGAACTTAAACTTTTAAAAATTAGTGTTTGAACTATTTTTAACCAACCTTCAGAAATTGACCTATACATATCGTCCATGGAAATTTTTGTAATATTACTTGAAAACCCATAAAACTAAGCACATAACCCAGCTTGAGAAAAACAAAACCCACAGTAATTAAAATGCATTAAAGCTTGAAGCTATTGATGCATTAAAAGAACTTAGTTAGGCGAATGAAGGAACTCATGAAAAGAATCCAAGTAGGGGGTTGAAGCATCAAAAAAACCCATTAAAATTCGAAACTATACGAAAGCTTGAAATTGTCCTATTTTTCTTCGACGTTCTTATAGGAGATTGAAGTAATATCATTATGATTCACAAGACTAAGCTTTGGGTACTTTTGACAGCAGAATTAGAAAATTTCTACGTATATTCTCAGTGATTGATGTGTATGTATAGGTTGTGCATTATATTGGTTCTGTATATCTAATTAAATTAATTATATCCTTGTTATTTATAAATAATGTATTGAAATGTAGTTCTGAGCTATAATTTGAACCTATCCTTATCTCTTACTATGTATGTATTACATGTGTGCCATATTGGTTGTCTCATAGAATCACTTAAGTTTGATATTTGATTAGAACAAATATTTGGTAAGAATAATAGATGATAGATCTCAAGGGTTTGTAGTTAAAGATTATATGATGAGAAGTTTTTTTTATATTTGGAGGTCAAAGTGCTTTAATCACTTCTTGGACTAATGATAATATTGGAAGAAAATGTTATGGATACTCTAATTATAAGGTAGGTAAATTGTTAATAATAAAGTAATTATTTGATAATCAATTATTTTTATTACCATATGTTTATAAGAAAGGAGATATGAATTTTTTTATAGGTATATGAAAACTTCAGTAAAAGAGCCAAATCTATTATAAATCAATTAAATGATGAGAGTAAAAGATTGAAGGTTAAGAATATGTAGTTAAAAGAGGAGGTTGGCATGTAAAATGATGGTAAGTGCATTAAGGGGACCTTTAAACTACATGGTGCAAAAACAAAAGTTAAACTGATTTTAAATTATACAATTTGTAAAATAAGAAGATGGTCAAAGTTGCTATTAACTATAGTATAGGTGCCATAATATTTGTAACTATATTTATAACTCTACTTATTAAAAATTGAAGGTTTTAACTTCATCAACTTTAGTGTTACACCATGATAATTTATTGGGAGTGTCTTAATGGATTTAATGTACATATAAAGTGATGCAGACATTTATATTATCAGCATCCATGGTGAAGTTTGAAGTTATTTTTGAAATCGCACATACCTATCAATGTTGTATTCAATACTGATGACATATTATAGTCAGTTGTAAGTGAATAAATATAGAAACTTTGACATTTTCCCTTGTCAGAAGTTGCTCATATGTAAGAGCCAAAATGTGCTAGAAAAGTCTTTACTGTCTAAAGAAAGAAGAAAGTCTAGGCATCAAAATTCTGAAATTTTAGAATAAAGTCTTACTTGTTAGAAGAATTTAGATTATGTCCACTCACACTGAATCTCTTTAGGTCAAAGAGACCCACAGTGTCATTATGAAACATCTATCTTCAATCCAACCTACTTTACAACCACTAAAACATATACAATATCTTGTAAATACCTTTTTCCTTCTACATTATTAGTACATATTCTAATTACTTATCTTGTAATTGAGTTCTTATTCTGTGCCTCCTCACTATACCTTACCAACAATCTAATAAATTTATCCACACGACACAAATTCATCATCTTGATGGAACTGCAACTGCCTTTCTCAATAAGGCCTTCAAATTGATAATCTTGATGTTTGGTTATGACTCAATCATTTTCTTATAGTGGTGTGGTATCCATTTAGATGTCATGAGCTTGATAGTGTTAGTACTTACATATTTGTATGTAGGTTCATACTTTTGGTGACAAAATCGTTATCATTTCTCCTAATACTTACAAACAAGTAACCAAGGACAATATAGTTCACATCTCACCTCACTTGAAACTTATCATTATTTTTTTTGTATTTCAACTCTAAACTTTTTGTAATAGAGTATTTAATAACTTCTTTCTTGAATTGCTTAGCATTTTTAAACTTCAAACCTACAATCCAAGGTGGAATAGTATATTCTAGATCATAACAAAAGTTTTTAAACTTACCTCTTAAATTACTAACAGCATCATCTTCATAATAACTTATATAGTATTGACTCAAGTCATCACTCTCAATGAACTTACTCTCTTTATTAAACTCAGATCTTTTCTTTTCATCTTCAACTCCTTATTCCATTTTATGGTATTCAACAATATTATTCACAGCTTTATCTCCACCTTCATTACTAATAATTCATCTTCATTCATTTTCTTGTGCTTCCTCTCTTTGTATTTTAATTTAACTGCTTAGAGCGCATCATTATTTATTTTACTTATGCATTTCAAATAAGTCAATATTTCACTCTTACTAACTTCATTTTTAACAACATAAGTAATCACACCTCATTCCTTTTCACCAATGTTTGCATCCGCTTTAACATTGGCGCTATCATTATCCCTAACACCAACAATAATATAATCGGTAGTTACTTCACCACTACCTTTATTAGTTGCACAATTAATTACAACTTCACCACCAATGTTTACATACCATCAACACCATCCTTATCATCTCTAGAAGTTATATAATTACCTCTATTAGTGGTAGTGGGCACACAATCATCATCTTGCCTGACATTATAATGTTTTATTTTTTATAACCTCTATCATCCATATATTCACTCTCATAATAAACAATTCATCCTCTGTGTAATCACTATTTTCTTCTTCATTAGTTGTTGGAACCATATAACTAATAATCTCATCATCCATGTTATTTATGTTTGATACTTCTTTTCATTATATACACCCTCAAAATAAGCATCTACTCTTTCATGATTTAAAATGATATAAATTATGTCATTCATATTTAATCTTGACTAGCTCACCTTCTTTAAGGTTATTTGGTTTCTTGTAACGTACTTTATCCAGCCTATCATACTAATTATGTTTAGTAATTCCCATAATACTAAACTAACATAACTTGTTTGAGTCAATACCTTCCATTAAAATTTTACTTCAATTAATGTAGATAAATGAGATATCTTTATGAAATTATCCCTTATAGTGAAACAATATTCCATTGTTAATAAAATTTCATATCCTAAACAAACTAAGAAAATGAATAGCAAGATTTCCCCACATATAGTCCATTATTTTATTTTATATTTTTAAAACACATAAGATAACAAACAGTTGTTGTATAATTCTTTACACACACCTAAGTGTTAGAGTATATCATATTATCTTAACTCCATCCACAAAGTGATTCCTCCAAGTGCCTAAAAGTATAAGTCTCCCTAGTATCATTTTCAAAACTAGCATACAAATAAACAAACCCTTAAAACTAGTTCAATAACAAAACTAATTTCAATTAATATAACTTAATGGATGATTATTTCAGTTAATATAAGAAAACTCATTTTATTTTTTATGATTTAGGATGGAATCATTATCATATCCATATTTATGGTAAAATTTGATACATAAATATGTTTATTTTTATAGTAAATTTCATATTAATCGTTCAATAATTTTAGTTAATATAATTAAAAGCCAAAGAATTAGAAGCTTTCACATTGTTAATACCTCCATAAAAAACTTTTAAAAATGATTTTCAACTCCCAAGATAACTTACTTTAGTATGTTAAAATCACCCATAATTAACTTTTAAAAAAAGCACTTGTAATCAACTATACTTACATCTTTAATAACATGCAATTATATTTTTCTATAAAAATTTGTTAAGATATCTTATTAATTAATTTTGGACATTATCTATAATTGGACATAGTTGGATATATGTGGAATATCATTATGATAAGTAACCTACCCTGTGTGGGATTCTTGAAGACAAGATTGCATGAATAATAACATCCTAGTGAAGATAGGATTTATTTGGGATATGGTCATATCTTAAGAAAGATAACTTGCAAAGTTTTGGTGATTTTGGTGCTATCTTTGGTAGCCTATTTCGGTGATTGTAGCTACTTTCGCAGCTGGATTTTTATGATCTGATCTATCTTGGGTAGTTGCGTTTCTCTATAGTGTGTGTGAATTTTTTGGATAGCTAAATTACTTTTTTGGAAAAATGTGCAATACATGGGTGATGTGTGCAGTTGTAATTTTGTGAGGTTTTGGTGATAAAATGCTAATCAGATTGATGGCCCCTTGTAGCTGTTATGTGTGGATTACTTACTCATTATTCTCGGAGATTCACAGTATATTCCATTCTTTGACTTCTCACAATTTCTGTTGATGAAGCTACATTTTTAGGGTAATGTTTTATCTTAAATGTTTCTTTTATTTGTGTTGTTATTGTTTCAATAACTTATGATCATATTTTCATATTTAATCATTGTTGCAAAATCCCCTGTTGAGGTTAGCACGAGTTGGTACTGTTATTGGGAGTGCAATACTTTCACGGGTAGTGAGATCAAAGGGATAGTGTCAAGGGTAAATGGTGTCGGCTCAGTAAAGCTTTGTGTAAACTGTTGTTCTTCGATGAAAGTGAGTAAGCTAGGTGAGGGCCTCATAGACATAGACAAGGTGTGCCGAACTGTGTTACCAAATTTTGGTTATCGATTTGTTTATTGCTTGTTTAATTTTTCTGTTTATGTTTTTCTAGAAAATTAACAATTGCTAACACAGTTGCTTTGTATCAAGCAACCAATATAAACAGTTTAAAGCAACTAATTAAGAACAGAATTTTTGTAAAACTACATCCTTTGGGACTTTCAATTGGTAGCAAAGCCTAGTTCACCTTATCAAAACTTAGTACGTCAAGTTAGTGCAGATCGATGTTTTCCAATTATGGCTACAAAAGAGGGGGCATCACTCACTAGGCCACCATTACTAGATGGCTCCAATTACCCTACTTGGAAAGTAAGGATGAGAGGATTTATTCAAGAACAAGGGAACAAAGCAAGGAATTCAGTTTTGAATGGCTGGACATATCCTATGAAGATTGATGAAAAAGATGTAGTAGTACTTAAAGATCCATCTGAATAGACAAGGGCTGAAGAAGAGGGAGCGCTCGGTAATTCTCAAGCAATGCATGCTATCTTCAATGCAGTATAGTTACTTTGCTATGATATTAGCCCGTGAATTAGTAGAAGAAGCGTAGGACACTCTACAAACAATATATGAGGCATCAAAATTTGTGATAGCTTCTAAACTTCAGAAGTTGGCCACTAGATTTAAAGAGCTTAAAATGGAGGAAAGCGAAACCATTGGAGATTTTCATGAGTGGCTGCATGATATTGCAAATCAACCACATCAACTTGGGAAGAAGTATTTGAACCTGAAACTCGTCAAGAAAACTTTGAGATCACTATCTTTGAGATTCATACCAAAAATTGCAGCCATCGAAGAAGCCCATAATATCAATGAATTATCTTTGGATAAGGTAATTGGGATTCTTACAAACTTTGAGATGAATTTGTTAAAAGATAACTGTGAGAAGAATAAATAATTGGCATTGCAAGCCAAGGATGGTAAAGTCACGAATGACTTAGGGGATGAATCCGATGAGAATGAAGATATGATGTTATTGACAAAGAATTTCAGCAAGTGGTTAAAGAAGGTGAAGAAAGATAGACTAGAGCTTAGGCAGAATGTTGGGAGTTCATCAAACAATAATTTCAAACAACAAGCAAAAACTTAAAAGGGTGAAAGAAAGGTAAAGAAAATATAATGCCATAAACGTCAAAGCTTCAGACATGTGTAAGTGGAATGTGCTAATACTTTGAAGAAGAGAAAAGAGAAGTACTATACGAGCACTTGGAGTGAGAATGAATCTAAATATTAGTATGGTAGTGAAGAGGAATTTGTGAGTAATCATGCTGCATTGGTTGCTTTATACAACAAAAGTCCAGTTGCTTGCTTAGTAGCAACTAGGGAGAAACTAACCAGGAAAACTTAGATGAATCAGTCCCAAAATTCCAGAAAAATGTAGATGAATCAGCCTAAATTTTATTTCAGATTATGACAATGTTTTAAAATACAAAAAGGGGGATATTAGCAAAGCTTATGAGTTAATGTATGCAAAATGGGTGGAAATGTGTAAAAAGAATGAGAAACAAAAGAAGGAAAATTCTACCATGAAGAATATTATTCAAGATCTTAAGAAGAAGTTGTTATCTACAATAAATGAGTTTGATGAAACAAGGTTGAAGCTGGTCAAACCGAAAAGGAATAAGGATGTTAAATGGAGGCATAAAAAGATAGAACAATTGCTGGAAATTGGTAAGATCAAAGGATATCTTCAAAGTGTTGATTACAAAGGTGAGTGTTCTAAGTTGAATGGTGAGAAAAATGACGAAGCTAGATCAGTCAATAGAGAAATTTTAAGAAGGAATCTAAAATTTATACCTACATTTCACTTTTGAGAGGTAAGTGGGTACATAAGGCCGAATTGTTACAAACAGCTACAATTGATATTTCAGAGGGCTCAAAACTGAAAATCTAGACATCCTCGATGAATTTTCAGTAGTAGCCCATGTTACCAAAGCATACTTGGGATAGAAAGGGCCAATTACAAGCACTTACAACTCTTAAATCTATGAGGGCTGCTTCTCATAATGGTTGGTATTTTGATAGTGGGTGCTCACGTCATATGATGGATGAAAGAAGCTACTTGATGGGTTATCAAAGTTGTATGGATGGCCATATTACTTTTGGCGATGGAAAGAACGCTTTGGTCATTGGAAGTGGAACCTTTGGCATAGATGGACTGCCACACTTCAAAATGTGCTTCACGTTGATGGGTTAAAAGCCAAATTGGCAATAATGGTTTATTGGTTAAGTTCACTAGTGATGAATGTAAGGTGTTAACCAAACAAGGAGAGTGCTTAGTGAGTGGTAAAACATCGATAGATAATTGCTATATGTTGCAGGTGACTACTTCTTGGAAATCAATCTCGTATGATGGTAATATAAATCTATAGCGTAAAAGCTTGGCTCTAACTATGATCATATTAACAAGTTGATCAAATTCTAAGCAGTGAGAGGCTTTCCGTTATAAACAACGTTGACAAGACTATGTGTAGTTCATATTAAATGGGTAAACAATCGAGAGTGCCACACTAAAAGATTTGACATGTTACATCTTCTCATATATTAAAATTAATTCATATAGATTTGGTTAGTCTAACACAACACGCTAGTATCGATGGAATGAGGTATTTCTTGACATTTGTTGATGATTATTCTAGATACACTTAGGTAGCTTTCTTAAAAGAAAAATTAGATTTTTTAAAGGCCTTTAGGAGCTTATATGTGCAGATTATGAATAAAAAAATATGATTGTGTTAAGGATACGATCAGACCATGGAAGGGAGTTTGAGAACGCAAGTTTTAACGATTTCTTTGATAAATATGGTATCATGCAAGAGTTTTAGGCAGCACCTAAAACTCCACAACAAAATGGAATTGCAGAGAGGAAGAATCGAACTCTTCAAGAAATGGCCAGATCTTTGTTGAATGGAAGAAAAATATCAATGAGATTTTGGGTTGAAGTAGTAAACACAACATGCTATATATGCAATAGAGTTCATCTTAGAAGCATCTTGAACAAGACATCATATAAACTTTGGAAAGAAAAGAAGCCAGATATTAGCTACTTTCATGAATTTGGCAGTAGGTGTTACATTCTTAGAGATTGTGGAAAGCTTGGGAAATTTGAAGGTAAAAGTGATGAAGACATCTTTCTTGGATATTCAATCCATAATAAGGCATATCGGGTATTCAACCAAAGAACCAAGACAATGATTAAATCCATAATGTTGTGGGAGATGAGATGCATCAAATAATTAATAAAGTGGTAGAAGAAAATCTTTAAAACCAGCCTCACGAACTAACACAAAGACACAGTAAAGGAAAAACTAAAAATTGCCCAAATTTACAGTTAGTTGCTACTGGTAAAGAAATTGGTCAGATAGAGGATCAGTTAGTTGATATGGAGGAAGAAACCAACTAGGCACTTGATGTTGGGACCCGATCTCAAAATCGAATCCCAACCGAAAAACGGAAACGAAAAAAACGAAAACTAATCGGAACGAAACGAATACTCGGATAACAAATTGCGAAAGACCACAAATCTGACATCCGTCGACTAAAACTTTAGAAAAGCGCCGTCGCGATAGAAACCCTAAGATATTCCAAATCCGGTATAATTTTTTTTTCTTTGTTTCTTTCTTTTTCATTCATTCCTTTTTCTCTTTCTTCAAACTTATTCCCAATCATATTATTTCCCTTTTG
>JAOSBP010000002.1:15558656-15569256 GCA_027563825.1 Erythroxylum mucronatum | reverse complement strand
ATACCATATCATGTATGGATTGGCATGTTGATTTGGATATGTTGCTTCCGCTGCAAAATGATTTCTTAAAAAGTTTTAAAATCTATCGTTTCTCCAAACTAAGCGTGCTTTCTTTTTCCGATCCAACATACCTACCCCGCAAGACATCAACCCAAGGCTTTGAAACATTCTGGACAAGAGACCACACCAATTTTCCTAGTATAGGAATAGTATTTCTCTGGCCATTTGAATACCAAGCCCACCTACATCTTTAGAGCTACAAACTGCCTCCCACTTCAAGCAATGAAAACCACGACCTGTGCTAGAAGGTCGCCAAAGGAAGTCACGACAATGCTTATCAATCATGTCGCAGGTTCCAGTTGGCAGCCAACAAGTTTATATAGTGTAGAGAGGAATTGTAGATATCGTAGATTGAACTAAAGTGAGACGACCAATCTTGTTCAGCAATTTGGCTTTCCATCCTTGCAAACAGTTTTGGATTTTGGCCAAAACAAGCTTAAAATCATTCTTTTTATTAGTCCCATTCAAGGGCACCCTAAGATAGTTCCCTAAGTCCAAAGTAAACTTCAAGTGGAGTTGATGCCGCAATCTCTCTCGGTGGCGCCTAGTAACATGAGGAGAAATAAAAGTTTTAGACTTCTGCTCAGTAATCTGTATACCAGAGCAGGCATAAAATTGTTGAATAGTATTTAATGCCACCTTACATCCCCAGACAGTAGCATGGGAAAATGAGAGAACATCATCTGCAAAAAGGAGATGAGAAATAGCTGGATTATCCCCAGATAGCTTGAAAGGTTTCCATTGGTTGGACACAACCCTGTTCGAAATCATTCTCCATGCAGAGAATAAAAAGGTATAGAGATAAAGGGTCCCCTCGCCGCAAACCATGTTTAGGCTCAAACTTTGGGAAGTATGCACTATTCCATGAAATGGATAATCGTGAACTAGAGACACACGACGTAATAAGAGAAATGATCCTCAACGAAAAGTTGAAATCAAGTAAGGTTTGCCTCAGGAATTTCCAATCCACTCTATCATAAGCTTTAGCAAGATCAATCTTCATAGCTAAATAACCCTCCTTTTTTTTTAGATTTCCGGATGGTATGGATCACCTCTTTGGCCAAGATAATATGCTCAGCAGTAGTTCTCCCTGAGATAAAAGCCCCTTACATAGGATGAATAATAGATTCCATAATAGGCCTAATACGTTAGACAATCACCTTGGTGAGGATCTTATAGCTCACATTACATAAGCTAATTGGACGAAATTAAGGTATAGAGATAGGCTGCTCATCCTTAGGAATAAAAACCACCCTAGTTTCAGTGGTGTTCTTTAGGCAAACACCAACATTAAAAGCCTCATTAATAATTCCAAAGATGCTATCTCCAATTAGGTGCCAGAATTTTTTTTATAGAAAACAGGTTGAAAACTGTCAGGACTAGGGGCTTTATAAGACTTCATAGAAAGGACAGCATCAAAACCTTCTCTTTTGAAATATGAGCCAAAAGAGTAAGAGTTGTATCCTTAGAGATCCTAGGTGATCAGGAATATAAATAAAGGGAATAGAAATATCATCAGTAGAGCAGATTAATTCCTGAAAGTAAGTCAATACCTCAGATTGGATATCAACTTCCTTCGTGATCTAAGAGCCATTTGGAGCGCGAAGTTGTTCAATCCTGTTTCTTTTACGTTGAGAAATAGTCATCGCATGGAAAAACCGTGTGTTTCTATCACCGTGGTCCAGCCACTGCACACGAGATTTTGGGTACCAGAAAGTCTCTTCCCGACAAAGAGTATCATTATACTCAGTGATTAATTCTTGCTCCCAATTAATAAGGGAGTCAGATTGTCTAAAGCCTAAAGCTTTCTAAACGCCATCTAACCGAACCAGAATTCTCCTCTTCTTCTAAAAAATATTTCCAAAGACATCTTTGTTGAATGTAAGAGCAGCCTCTTTAACATTGTTTAGGGCCATAGCAAGGGAGGAATGGTCTTTATTCCATGTAGTCTCAACAAATTTATGAAACCCACTATGTAAAGTCCAAGCATCCTAAAATGAAAAGGCCTAGCTGAAGTAGTAGGAACATATCCATAGAGTTTCAATAGGATGGGGTTATGATCAGAATGAGAGTGTGGTAGGTGATGAAGAGATGCCTTCGGGAACATCAAGCGCCAACCAAAATTACAAAGCGCTTTATCAAGCCAAACATAGGTAGAAAAGTATCCATTATACTTTTGGTGATACGTGAAGTGGGAGCCCTTATATCCAAGATCCAAAAGATTACACTTATACCAATTTTTCGAAATTTTTAGCCCTTTGCAGAGAAAAAAGCCCGCCTCGCTTCTTGCTAGAACATGCATAATCATTGAAGTTCCCAATGAGAAGCCAAGGATGATTAATAATGTCACTAAGACGAGCTATCTCCTGCCAAAGACAAACTCGTCCTAACACTTGGGGACTAGCATAAACTGCCGTTATAAACCAAGCATTGACACATCCATTAAGAACTAGTAAGTGAAGGAATTGTTTATTTGAGACCAAAACCTCGATCTTAATAGAAGAATAATTCCATTAGCACCAAATGCTTCCCGAGAATCCTGAGGCATCCACTCTTGCAACATGTTCAAACCCTAGTGCGCAAGAAACCTTAGCTGCCCATACTCTAGAGATATGGGGTTCCCTAATAATTAACACATCCACCTTATTACTTCGAACAAGCTCTTTTACACAAATAGCAAAACCTGCATTTGTCGTTCCCTGGCAATTTTAAAATAAAATATTGAGGCTATTAATCATTAAAAAAATGAGTAGAAAAATAGCAAAAACACCTCAAGCAAAACTGCTTGGAACCATATCCACATCCACGCCATTAATTGCGGAACTCAACTCTACTATATCACTATCCATTGGAACCGAAGACCCACTACCACTGCTCTTAGAAACAATCTGTGAAGGTTTTGTCCAGGGTCAGGAGGATCATTATTATGTGTAACTTGAATTTGCTTCGAGGAGCTGCCATGCAAGATAGCTGAAGAATTAGGTGGAGGAGGGCAATTCTAAAAAGCCTGGCAAAATTGAGCTGTAATATCCTTAACTATAATGGGGTCTGTGATATGGTGTTTAATAGGAAGTGGAGCAATAATCCTTGAAGGCCTTGTATGGGTCACAAAAGAGATGTCAATCATTGTTTCAGGTCTTTTGTCTTTAGTAGTACTAGGTCCAGAACTAGACTCTTTATTATTATGTTATGTAGAGGGTCTAATAGGGCTTTTAGGCCTGTGATTTACCTCTTGTCTTCTAAGTTGTCTATCAGGTTTCGTCCCACCACTTGTGTTGCCAACATCAAAAGTGAACTCAGATATGATCTCATTTTCATAGCTCAAATCAGCAAAGGCCTGTAGCTCATTATCATCATAATCTTCGTCATTTAAAACCGTATATTGATTAGTATTTTGACGCTGATTCTTCGGAGTGAAATCTGCAAATTTTGCCCAGGAATATTTCCTAGATTTCTTCTCAACAATCATCCATGATCCTAGCCTGAGATTCTTGCCATTATTGTCGTCGGCAATCTTTGTTGGTGCATCTGGGTGAGAATTAGCCAACGACTGCTCAATAATGGCGACTGCAGGTAAACTGGCACCTGTATCCTGATCGGTGGCTTTTGGTGGACGAGCCTCTACATCTTGAGAAGAGTTTCTTGCCAAAGTAATTGGGTAAATACTATCCTTGTGGCCATATTTACCACATTGAAAAAAAAATAGTATGGAGCCCTTCATACTCAACATAATAGGGCCTACCATTAATTTCAACCTATCCAACTAGGCGTTTATTTAATTCAATCTCAACATATACCCTAGCAAAACGGCCACGATTAGCAAGCATGGTGTTCTTGTCAACTTTAATTGGATGACCAATACCTGTCCCCAATGCCATTAGAAGATCCTCATCATAATACTGAAGTGAGACATCAGGAAAGCGAACCCAAACAAGATTAGAATCAACAGTAGCATGAACAGATGAAAACGTTGGTGTCCACGGTCGAACACTGAGGTAATGATAAAAAATCAGCCATAGACCACCTTCCATCGCATGATCAAAATCAGGTTTAAAATCAAACTTAATCAGGAAAAAATTATGGCCAAGATCAAGGACATCAAAACCACCCTATGGCTTCCATAACTGCTTAATTTTTTAGTACAAGATCCTAAATGTAATATTACGACTAAGCAATTTTACAACAACTACTTGTTGCCATGAAGTTTCCAAAGACTCCATATACTTAAGATCAACCTGAAACGTTGGAAGTTGACTATTGCCATCTTTGAAATCCTTCTTCACAATCTCTTCTGCAATTAAATCTACTGGAACTCGGTCTCTAGCATCATATTCCAATTCCTTGATGCATTCTTTACTTAATACTTTGTCTTTCCATGAAACCATGTTACTGCCCATAGCCCTATTGCCATGAGGGAACTGACCGAAAGGATTTATTGGTGGTTGATCTAGTGGTAGATCTGCTGGTCTATTCTTTTTGGTTGGACAAGGATCGGTTGGGGCGAGATGTTCACGCAACGTTCTCGGACTCATTCTCTCTCTCTAGTGTTTACAAGTCAATCTAATACCAAGTGAACCTTAATCCTAATGTTCCAAACCGACGAGAGGTCATGCCATTTTCAAAATCGAAATCTCCAAATTAGAGGTGAGTAGTTTGAAATTTTGCATTTAAAAATTAAAATTTATTTCTAATTTTTTAAATCTCAAAACATGTTATTTTAATTTAATTTTTGGATATCTTTTTAAGGTCATATTTAACAACTACGAACATTTCTAATGATTTGACAGAAGAATAGTTTCAAAATTTTTATTTCTTAAGTACAATTTTCCAAAATTCATCCATATATATATATATATATATTTGCGTGCAAAACCTCGGGAAATAGAAGTCACGTGGTAAGTAACTGCAGCAGCTGAACATAACTCACCGAAGGGTGCTTTCGCGTTGACTTTCGTGATGATTTCTTTCTCGGTAACATATTCATGTGGGATACTGATCGCTACCGTACTGCTACCACATGAAGATATAATTAAATCAAGGCCATTGAATTGGACATGTCCAGCAGCCATGATATGATGGGATGACCAGACCTTAGAAGTTCACGACGTCCTAACAATCCGTATCGCAGAACATAATAAATTATTATTGATATTACCACCGCCAGTTCCTGGGTAATTCTGTTGATGTTTACGTACCTATAAATTGTGGGGGGAGAGGATCATAGAAGGATTTGGAATTTGGGAAAGCAAGAAACAGAGAATGTGAAGTAATAAATAGTGAGAAGATGGAGGTGGAGAGAGCGTCGCTGTGCAATTGCGTAGTGAATTTCCTGTTGGAGGAGAAGTACCTGTTGACGGCCTTTGAGTTGCTTCACGAGCTCCTCGACGATGGCCGCGACCACTACGCTATTCGTCTAAAGGACTTCTTCTCCGATCCCTCTCACTTCCCTCCCGATCAGATCTCCCGCTTCAACTCTCTTCGAGGTCCTTTTACTTTCTTCTCCCTACCTAAGATCTGGAAATTGATTACGTACTCTCAACGAATCCGTTCGTTTGAATTTTGTTATCCTTTTCTTTGTTTAAGAAGAAACAGAATTGTGAGTGATTGTGATTAAGAATGAGGAAGATGTTTTGCTTGTTTCTGTGCGTGAAAGCGCCCGTGAGATTTGGGAAGTGATTGCCAATGAAAAGACTGCATTGTTTCTTGATTTATGCTGATTATAGAATTTAATCAGTTGTTTTCCAAAAGCAGTTGCCGACCCTCAAAGTTTGCTAGAAGAAAAAGATGCAATACAAGAAAAATTGGCGCTCACTGAGTATGAACTTCGTTTGGCGCAAGAGGACATTTCAAGGTTGAAAGATGAGTTGGAGAAGAAAACAGATTCCCAAGTTCAACAAAGTGGTAATTTCTAATTGCCGATGGAAATTGTAGAAGTTTTCGTGTTGAGATTGCCCAGTCATTTCCCTTTTGAAAGTGTGATTTCATCATTCTTATAACTGGACAAGTATTCAATGGTGGAAGTTGGTTATGGACGAAAGGTTTTAGGTTTGTTAGGCAAGTAACCATTAACCAGAATACTTAGGCCTTTTCTCCTTGTCTGGCTGAGGAAATAGACAGCATCCTGGTCTTACCATCTGCATAGATTTGAAATGTTAAATTACTAGTGTTGCTTTCCCAGAATCGCATTTGGACTAGGTTTTAGAATCCCACACTCTTTCTTTACGGATCATGTCATGTGGTTTTATCATCACACATTAATCCACAGGGTATTTTCTTTTAGGTAGGTTGCACATCTGTAGTTTGCTCAGCTGCTTCAACTCATTTTTCTCTTGAGAAAGGCTGTTAGAACTCTATCTATGAATCGACTTGTTTCTGCTCCTATCCTTCTTTCCATTTTGTTTTTAACCAATGCTAGCAGTGCATATATAAGTAATATATATTTGAATCATTACTGCAATTACCTATCATGATACATTTAAGGAGTTTGGTAAATAGACAATGCCCTTGATTGGTAAATCACTCTTACTTTACTTTTGGTGGCTCTTTGATTTAAAATTGTTGCTTTTTCAATTTTTGATTTATCTTCAATGCATTTACAGAGTCCAGATCCGACGTATCCTTAAATTCAGGACCTACCATTCTACGGGAAAAGAAGGACAGCTCTATCTCTGACTTGGGCTCTTTAAAGGAGAGTGAGCGCAGAGATCTTAACTGTGCTGTAAAAGAGTATTTGCTTCTAGCTGGGTATCGGCTTACAGCAATGACGTTTTATGAAGAAGTATGTGAAGCTTTTAATTCGTTAATCTATTCTTATGCAGTAGCTAAACTTTTCTGCTTCTATTTGTCAATGGATGTGGCCAATTCTTTTTCCTCTGTTCATTGTTCACCATTTATTGTGCCTTTTCTCATTCAAGAAAATGAATAAAGCAAATAGTAAATTGTGTGTTGGTACTACTTTTTTTTTTTTTGTGGGCTTCCTTATGTATCCATGTCAAATTTAAACAAGGCAGATATTGCTTCCACAACATTTACAGGTTTTCATGAATGTTCTAAGTAGTTGAGCTAGGAATAATTGCTTAAGAATCTAAGAAGCTCTGAATTTGGAGTTTTGTTGTTTCAAGGTCTTGAGGTGCTGTTAGTAATTTACAAATGTTGTGCATCTTAAAGTTTATAAAGACTAACATCTTAAGACTTAATTAAGAATAATGACTTTGTATATGGTCTGCTTGGTCTATTTGGTCTTCATCTCTGAAATTTGATTTAATTTGCATCAGTGGCATATATTAATGGTTTGTGTGAATAAGAGCTGATTTGCTCTATTTTTTATATTACTAAGAGAATGTAGTACATATTTACATGAATAGGAGTACAGAATAGGCTAGATAATCTATACAGATATAGAAGATAATCCTAGGATAATGTTTATCTCTAAAATACTGCTATCTAATCTATAGAATCTGATTACAATCAGATTATAATATTATGAGATAATATGTATCTTGACCACACTCCCCCTCAAGTTAGATCATGGATATCAATCATGTCTAACTTGCTGATACATTCTTCAAACACTTGTCTTTGAAGACCTTTGGTAAACACATCTGTTGTCTGCTTCTTCGTTGTGACATAAGTTAGGCATATAGTGCCATCTTCTATCTTCTTCTCGATAACATGTCGATCAACTTCAACATGCTTTGTTCCCTCACAGTGGACTGGATTGTGTGCCATGCTTAGGGCAGCCTTGTTATCACAATAATGTTTAATAGGTGACTCAAAATTGATTTCCAATTCTGTCAACACTCTCTTTAACCAGAGACTTTCACAAATCCTTTTTGCAATTGCTCTTAGCTCAGCTTCTGCACTACTCTTGGCTACCACCTTTTGCTTCTTACTTTACCACGTGACCAAATTTCCCCACACGAAAGTACAATACCCAGTGGTTGATCGTCTATCCTCTTTTGAACTTGCCCAATCTGAAGCAGTATATATTTCAATTGTTCTTTGATCTCCCTTTTTGAATAATAATCCTTTCCTAGCAGTACCCTTTAAATACCGTAGGATCTTATAAACTGCCTCAAAATGCTTTCTCCTTGGTGCATGCATGTAGCAACTTACAATACTCACGACAAAAGCAATATATGGTCTAGTATGCGATAAATAAATCAGTCTTCCCACTAGTGTCTAGTATTCTTTACGGTTAACAAGTTTATCCTCTTCATCCTCAAACTTTGTACTGTCGAGGGAAGTGGTGCTTGGTTTACATCCTAACATTCCAGTCTCTTTCAAAAGATCAAGAATGTACTTCCTTTGTGAGATGTAAATCCCTTTCTTTGATCTCGCTACTTCCATGCTAGAAAATACTTCATTTCTCTTAAGTCTTTAATTTCAAATTCTTTCCTCAAAGTTGACTTGAGTCTTGTAATTTCCTCTGCATCATCACCAGTTATGACAATATTATCTACATACACAATCAAAATTGTCTTCTTACCTTCTCTAATTTTGAAGAACATTGTATGATCCAACTGAGCTTGTGTGTATCCTTCTGTTTTTAGGACTTTGGCAAATCTTTCAAACCAAGCTGGTGGTGATTGTTTCAACCCATATAGGGATTTTCTTAGTCTGCATACTCTGTTTTCTCCTCCTTCCTCATGAAACCCTAGAGGAAGTTTCATGTACAGTTCTTCCCTTAGTTTGCCATTCAAGAAGGCATTTTTAATATCAAGTTGTTGAAGTGGCCAGTCGAAGTTAGCAGCTACAGATAGCAATAGTCTGATAGTGTTTAGCTTGGCCACAGGTGCAAATGTTTCCTTATAGTCCATCCCATAGGTCTGAGTATAGCCTTTTGCTACCAATCTCGCTTTATACCTCTCGATGGAACCATTAGCCGTATATTTGACTGTGAATATCCACCTACATCTCACGGGTTTCTTTCCTTTTAGCAGATCAACTTCTTCCCATGTTTCATTCCTTTTAAGTGCTCTTTTTTTTGATAATTTAGAGATTTATAATAAAAGAAAAATTATGTACATCAAGGAATTGCCAAAGGGACAGTCTCAACCCCAACCAAGGGTACTAACAGCAGCAAGAGGAGCCCTAGACCTGTGCCCCCCATCAAACAAACACAACACAAGACTAAAATATGTCCAGCAACTACAAAGACCAATGTAAGGACTAGATTACCAGCAACACAACCATACCACAATAAAAGCCTCAAACACCAACATTAATTCAATCATTTAACACATCTAACACAATCACAAGGTGTAAGCCAAAGGGATGGAGCTTGAAGCTTCGGGTACCAATCATAGCTGCAAGGCCTTGCATTGGTGCTCCCATCAAAGAAGAGTTGAAGAGTTGAAGAGTGATACACAATTTACTTCCCACACCGAAATGCGAACCTGCAAAATGAACAAAAGAGTAACAAGAAAAAGAGAAACAAGCCAGCTACCTCTAATTACCTTCCCTCAGTGTTTAAGCTGAGCTGTTCCAGTACTTGGAAGATCACTTTAGTAGTAATGTTCCCCTTTTCCATAGCTACATTTTTTAAGGTTCGACGGTTACTTTTAAGTGCTCTTATCTCTTCGAAAACTGCTTCTCTCCATTTTGGAACTTTAAGAGCTTCTTAAATATTTTTGGGGATGTCAATTCTGTTGAGATTAACAATAAATGCTTTGTATTGAGAAGATAGAGCATCATAAGAGAAAAACCTCTACATAGTACATGATCTAGATTTCTTCCGTAAAGCAATTGGCAGTTCTAAATCTGTGTGGTCTTCTTGATCCTTACTACTCTGAGCTTCTTCAGCAGGGACCTGCACTGGTTTAGAGATTGGTATAGCTTCAGGAATGGGGAGTGTACTACTTGTTTTCTTCTTCCGAGAGTACACCTTAAGTGTATGGTCAAGTATAGCTACTTCTGTATCAGGATTTATCTCTATAGGAGATGACATTAGGATAGGTTCAGGAGCAGATGTACAAGGTGGTTCAGGCTGAGATTCATCACCACCAAACTCACTCCAATACTCCCTCTGAATCGAAGATTTGGGATAGAAGGAATCAGTCTCAAAAAAAGAGACATCACAACTAACAAATAACCTTTTTTTATATAGGATCATAGCATTTAAACCCTTTTTGTGTAGCAGAGTAACCTAGAAACAAACATTTTTTGGCTCTTGGATCAAGTTTGTTGTGTAAATAACTGTGAATAAAGACTGTACACCCGAAAACTTTTAAAGGAAGGTTAGTTTCAAGATGAGTAGTAGTATGAGTTTCTTGAAATTTTTGAAGAGGTTTTTGAAAGAAAGAACACGACTAGGCATTCTATTCAGAAGGTAGGTTGCAGTAAGAATAGCATCCCCCCAAAAGAATTTTGGAACATTGCTAGTGAACATCAAGGCCCTAGATACTTCAAGAAGATGTCTATTTTTTTCGCTCAGCGATCCCATTTTGTTGAGGACTATTGATACAAGTACTTTTGTGGACAATTCCATGTTTTTGGAAGAATGTATGAAGATGTTGATTAAAATATTCAGTACCATTGT